>MEHQ01004586.1:0-76980 GCA_008828725.1 Saccharina japonica | reverse complement strand
GAGAGGATGTACATTATTTGTCTTTTTCGCGACACGTGTCGCGACATGTCGCGACGCGTCGCGGCAACTGTCGCGGCATGTCGCGACGCGTCGCGACACATGCCGCGACACGTCGCGGCCCTATGCGGCATGCCGCGACGCGTCGCGGCATGTCGCGGCATGTCGCGACGCGTGTCGCGGCGTGTGTCGCGGCAGGTGTCGCGGTAGGTGTCGCGACAGGTGTCGCGGCAGGTGTCGCGAAAGGTGTCGCGAGGTGTCGCGAGGTGTCGCGGCAGGTGTCGCGGCACGCGTCGCGGCAAGTGTCGCGGCAGGTGTCGCGTCAAGTGTCGCGGCAAGTGTCGCGGCAAGTGTCGCGGCAGGTGTCGCGTCAAGTGTCGCGGCAAGTGTCGCGTCAAGTGTCGCGGCAGGTGGTTCGCCGCTCTCTACTTGGTGTTGAATTCCCAGACGCTTCAACGTGCGGGACATTGCGTGGACGAGCGGCTGATGTTGGTTTACTTGCGCACCTGCCCTGGGACAGATGCGTGCGTGGCGGGTGTCCACGTTGACTGCATCGCAGCAGGGGCACCTCACTGCTACGTGTTCCTCGATCCCAATGAAACGTCTTCCCATGCCCACGAACTCTGCGGCGAGTATGACACGTAGTGAATCCGTTGGTCTTTCCCAAAGGCATGCCGTGGCTCCTGCCCCCTGTAGACTCCTATAGCGAGCCTTGGCGAAGGCCTTAGTCTCGGTCCCCCCAAACGGGTGCTCGGTCCTGGGGGGGCGAGCCGTCTCCGGTAGCTCCTCCAGCCGAAGCAGTGTGGGCAGCGTGCCGTCCCTGATTCACCAGCTTGCCCAGCTTCGTGTTGGGCTTTTCGTGAGTTGGTGGTTACGGCGTCATGCGCCGCCAGCATGTCGGCCTCTGGGGCCAGGTCCCCCTCTGCCCCGAGAGCCCATACCAGCCAAGATTCAGGGACGATGCCCGCCATCTCTTCCTTGGTCACCCCCCAGTGTGTCGCGGATCTCCCGCAAGCTTGATCTCCCGCAAGCTTGATCCAAGCTGAGCAATGATGCTCGATCCTGGGAGCCCCCTCCTCCTTTGATTCCGAGCGGGCCATGTGAGGTCTGCTAGAACCTCCGGCAGGATCCCCACCCTGCTCCCAATTGAGGCAGACATTCGCCTCGCTTCTGTGTTATTGTTGGTACCGCTCCATGTTTGTTTTACAGGCCCTTTTATTATGTACCTCTGCTGGTGCTTTTTGCCACACGCACATCGTCTTCCAGCGTGCCTTTCCGGTGCCTGCTTTTGTCATGGGCGGCATTTTTCGTTAATACCAAAACACAACAACAACAAACGACCTCTGCTTCTTGCGTTTCGATGGGCTTCCTGTCTCAGGACGCATGGTATGCTGCTGTCATACTGTTCACCTTCTTTGTGTCTGCATCTTTGGCGTGCATTCTACGGCATTATTTATGTTTCCCCCCCGTTTTTTCTGTCTTCTTGCACCATTTCACACATACATGTAGTATGTGGCCATTCGGTCTATTCGCCAAGGTCGAAAATATTTGACCTTCCGGAAGGTGTCATACTTGAAAGGTAGTCCCCTGATTTATCTGTGTACCCGAGAAAGGTCGTAATCYATTTCAACCTTCCCGAGGTCAGTGCCTTAGTCAAGGTCGGACCTAGACGTCATGACCTMCGCTTAGCGGGGCTGAGCCTTAGCGTGGTTGGTACCCTGAAGATTGTCAACCTTATCGATGTTGCTTTCATTACCCAAGTGTACCCGTAAGATTGGTGGCATGTGATGGCGATTGTTGTAACCGTTACAAGGAATCTAAGCACGACGCCTCTTCGGCATTTAACGGGAGATACTCGAGGAAATACTGCTTCATGCATTATTTGTTTCTCAACCCACGCAAAAATAGTTTGACAGACAGCCTTGACGCTTGACAAACTTCACTCATGATCGTCAGCAGACATCTTTGCTCGTGAGTAGTCCGCCTTGTGCCATAGCCTCCCCGGAATTACGTCACTGGGACCGGCGTGCATCTGCCCTGCACGCGGCTGATATTATAAATACCCCGAATACGAATACGAATGCCATCCAAAGTTATTACGAAAACGGATCAATTTACTCTAGTGCCAGAGGTACATTACCGGCCTTCTTAGCCCATACCATTACAACACAAGTCACACACACATCACACACCACAGGCCCACGACACCACCACTACACGACCCCCAGCCACCACGAGCACGAGCCACAAGCTTCAGGTGCCCCTGCTGCTTGGCTGGTGGTGGTGGCTGGGGGTCGTGTGGTGGTGGGTGGTGGTGGTGGTGGTGCTGTGGTTGCAATCTGTGCGTGTGGGCGGCTCGTCTGCAGAGTGCGGAAGCTGCCTGTTGCAGCTACGATGTAGAAATCTGTGTGTGTGTTCTTCACTTTCAACCCTTGACAGCCTTGACATGCCGTGACTGTCACCAAACAACTAGTTTTTAGTGTGGAACACTCCACCCTACACCCTTGACAGCGCATGTTTTTGCCTTGCTTGACATGTCTCCCGACATCTTTGCTTGAGAGTTGCTGTGATGCTGCGGGCTATATACACGCTATGCTCTATCGAGAAATCCAGTGACAAATTGGTCACGTGGCAACCAGTTTAGGGAAGTCACTATGCCACCTAGCTCTCCGATCTTCGGCACCGCTTTCGACACGAGCAGTACTAAACTTTAAGCGTAAATAGCGGGCGTCTATCAGTCCCGAGCGCGTCTGAATCGGTGCGGTGTACGCGTCGCAAGTAGAAAGCAAAGCGAACGAGGGACGGACAAACCCCAATATTAAGCTTTCGTTAAATAAAGCCACGCTCTGGCAGCTTTCAGAACTGTTTTTTGTCCGTTTGTGTCCGTTCGCGAGAAGGGGGGTACACCCCCATGAGCAGGTACCCAACCCATTAGGAAGAGCATCTATTGACGCTCGAAGGGCTAGCGCCCTTCTCGCATCAATAGCTCCTCATTAAAAAGAAATAGAAAAGTATAGATGGCGGATACATCGAAAGAATAGTTCCTGACGGGTGGAAATGTTTCCCAATCTAGGGGACAGGGATCATCGATGCCCACTTGAGGGTCTAGATGAAACAACACGCTCAGTCACCCTCTTCCACTTTTAGTCGTGGTCACTATGGCAACAGATAACTGATATTAGAGTGAATATGTTACGCGGAATTCATGTTTGAGAAATAATGCGTAGTTCAACTCGAACCAGCTCGTACGTCTCACCCAAACACCTACGCTAGCTACGCATATAAAAATCGCGGTCACCCAGAAATTTCGTTTTCGTTTTCGTAAACGTCGTAGATACCGGCAACGGTTGTTGCCATCGTCCTTGCTGTCCCGAACGTCTTTTCTACTCGACAGCCTGTGTATCGTCTCCTTCTTCGGTGAAAATATGAATCCCTACCCAACACCAAGTATAGTCATGCATGTGTGTTATACACAGATAAGAGATACCGTGCATATATCACGCAATGTAACACACAGCCCTGAGGTTAATTTGAAGCTGGTATTCTCGACATAGGGGACTAGGCAAAAGTCGAGCGACGAGTGTTTGGGGACACCTCGACGAGGTCTCCTGAAAAGCCTCTACGCCTGTTGTGTGCGCTCTCCCCCCCCATTTGTTGGAGACACCCACTCGTTGTTAATATAATGTCTTCATCTTGGGGGTAATACAGTGCTTGCTACACCATCCACGTGCCACGCACTACTCCACCCTAGCCCACCGAAGCTACCGCTACTAATGTCCGATAGGGTTTATTTAAGCCGCGCATTTACAGAAATTTCCTTGCGTCACCCGATGATACTGATAGAATGACTATCACCGCGGACAAAAAGCATTTGAGCCGTTTCTCCCACACATATAATAATATAGGCAAGTTTACTTGCTTACAGTCAACATTGGCTTCTTCCGAGCGCAAACTGCAGCACACCAGGCATATAGATGTATATGTATATATAAATAAATAATTTACTTCGTATAAGTATACTGAAGTATAATAACAACTGGTGGAATAGGCGAAAGCAAACTGCCGTGGGCAAAAAAATAGTATTTGTGGAAGAAAAGGCTCAATAGTACTGTATAACACTTCCGGAGGGAAGCGGTGCAGTATGATACTACCATGTAGGAATTGTTTGCGTTTGGCATCTACCAATGAGCATTGTGAGCTTCGACCTCGATCACTCAGAAACAGTGTGTGACAGAAGGGAACAAAGGGGAACCAAAATATAAGCAAACATATATATGAACGACGTCTATGCACGAAGTATATTCTCTTCCGTACGTACTCCTCCTGTAGATACCCATGTACACAGAGTGCAGGCACATGGTATAGACCAATTCGTCATCTTCATTGTCAACAAAGAAACAAATCGAAAGTTTATATGCTAATACTCCCATCCCCAATAAGGGTTTCATACAAAGGGCTCGAAAATATGAGATTTAAACATATTTAGATAGCGACCCGTAGGTGAAGATGAATGTAGATGGCCTTAGACCTTACAGAACGTTACTGTAGGGAGATACTCGCATACAAACGAAATTCAGCGCCGAGACGGAGGAGAGAGGGGGGAAGGATAATATTATGTTACCACTGTTGTTCTGTTGCAGTCTACTGTCTGCTGTGATGGAGTTCATTTCGCACAGTAGTAAACAACAGGAGACATGGAAAACCTGAAAAAAATCGGCGTATGGTATACAACCGATCGTAGATGCAGCGAAATGAAGCTGACAAACTTCAATGTGGCGTCCAAGTAACGTTTTGTATTATGTTGATGGAACACCACTGAAGACAGACAATTTTCACGCGACATGTGTTATTCATATATTGGAGAAATACTTTCAGGCTTAACATTTTTTATTGTTTGAAACATGTGTTCAGCGAGAAACGCCACGCTGACTCCTATACAAAGTGCTCAATGACGCGATGATTAAGGCTCACATTTAAATTGCCGCGAGTCTCAACCAAAATAGGATGCTCTTCGTATCTGTCGCGCATGTAAGCGATTTTTTGTGGTACGACATCAGACCATAAGCCCCGCTTGTTTTCATCCCAATATATTTCTTCGACATAAACCGAACCTCATGTCCTTCCGGAAAAAACTCCGCGAGAACGACAGCGTCACTTAGGTATATGTTGTCAGGTAGGTGGAAGGGAGCGTAGTGCTATTAATAGAAGATAAGAGTGAATTGGAACTAGAGCAAAGGCTTCGCGAGCAAGATCCGTATGTTTTTTGTATACAAACAAATACGCGATAGCTGCATAAATAAGGCAACGTAACCGAACCTGAAACCAAGGTGACCGGTTTGATCGGTTTGCGCGTCAAAGACTTCGCCGTTACAGATACGAACAGCCTAAACTAGCCGTTACAGATACGAACAGCCCACGTTATGTATGATGGAGCGAAAAACTAGCCGATGTTAGAGAGAGTTCGCCGCCGTTCCTATCCATGTGCCTGACGCGTGCTACGATATACGTAGAGCACATTTTGGACGAAATGGTTTCTGAATGACGTGGCCCCTAAACCCGAAATTGAAGGATGCCCGTTTTGGAGTTGCATTTGTTTTCATCCACTACGTAACGCCACATAAGGACTGTTCATCGGGTTAGAGTAGCGTTTTTTGTTTCACTCCACAAAACGTGTTTGGGGCGAAGTATTGAGCTGATCAAGTGACCACCTCCAGAATTCTCACGGTGCACCTATATCGTAGCATGCGTCGCCTCTCAACAAAGATGTTGGTCACAGTAACAAGTTGGATTCCTAGTATTCGCTACCATTGGGTCATGAACTCATTCCCCTTTACGTTAGTTGCGTTTCATCACAGGTGAAACACGACAGCTGGAGTGTGTAACAACTCGGGTTGAGACTTGAGACAGCTGTTCGATGACAGAGAAGTGACCTGAAGAGTTCCTTGGTGTGAGCTGACGGCGAGCTGATATCGTTGCTCTCATGGCACTCGCGTCAAAGGACTAATCCAGCGGGGGTTTTCTAAATGCCGCTGCAGATAGTCGGCCGGGACATAGAGCCACCGTGGAGGCTCTATCGATGTAACGCGATGGAGAATGATGCTTTTGCGGTGCCCAGAAAGGCCATTCGATCGAATTCCGGAGCACATGGTTTTACAAGGATGTCCTGGAAGGCAGCCTGGGTTTCAGCATAATAAATGAGAGGCGTGTTGGTTACGGGAGGATGGTATACAACATATCTTCATGAACATTCCCTCAGGCTTGATTGCTACCAAGCTGTGAATACGTACTAGTTTGAAATACCAACCGCGTTTCTTGGGAGAGGATATGAGTAAGGCACATCTTAGGCATTCGTATGAGGGAATTTTCCGATATCCAGAACCAGATTGGGCATTTTAGTAAAGTACGTACTTGAGGTGAAGGTCTTAAGGCGGGCCTTTATAAATAGTTTGTTCTGCGGCGATCTGTGCGTCAAGTAGCACCGTAAGCCTCCTACGGTGTGTGCCTTAGGCGCTTGTTTGTTTCTGACAGAATGAAACCTGCTGTGTATCGGAACTGTCAGTTTGGTCAGTTCGGTTTTCCAAGAGAAACAAAATAAAACTGTTTCATTTGAAATTCCGTCGTGTCGGCGGCGATGTAGCAACGATACTACTTGCTGCTGTAGCACCTGGCGCGTGAAACACATTATGTTTTGTTGTTTTGAGTACTTTTTGTCCTGGTGGCAAGAAAATTCAAGGTTACGCGAACAAGTCATGCGTCTATCATCTCCAGCTGTTGGACTTTTATTTCTGGTGATTTCGACGCCATCAAACACCTCACAAAAAGAGAAGGTAGAGTTTCATAGTTTCTGCATTGGGGTTTGCTTTCGGAAAGATGCACTTGTCTGTACTGGTCTGTACGTTAAGGAAACGATTTCATTCGGGGGGTGGATATATGTCTCATTTGGTTCCTTCCGCATTCCGCCAAGAATAGTCGTCCCCGCCGAACGCCGTGTTCGTGCCGCAGGAATGTGTCAAAAACCCGTCGCGGCCAATTTCAAAATAGCCCCAAGCGGGTTGTAGATGAGACACTACTGTACTATATTATACCCCCACAATCATACCGAGTACTTAATTGGCGTTTGGCAACAAGTTCACAGGTTCGCAGCTTGACCCGTTTTGTTTTCGCTGTGTATCGTGTGCCCAGGGGGTGGAAGGCTATTTATGTATTGACGTATTTGCAGTGTAAACGTATACGTTGTTCACGTTGACCATAGCCACGGAGAATCTTACCCAACCTCCATCATCGGACATGCATACCCTGCCCGTGGATACTTCGTTGGGCTGGCGGGCGCCGAACCTGTTTTTTTTGTTTTCAAATGCGGAGGTAGTTGTTTTGTGTGTGCGTAAGTTTTTTTTGTTATGCCGCAAAGTTGCCGCTATACATATCTACGTGTGGATCAACAACGACAATTAAGTGTGTGTGTATACAAACATAGCGTGATCAAAGCAGTTCTGGCGTTGGGGGGAAGGCGAGACCAAGCAGACCTTAATTGGGATAACATACATCATTTCATCTGGGAGAAGCACGACACTTTCTTCCTTTTTATTTTGTCATGCTTTTGTTTGGTTGCTTGATGGTTGATTTGCTTCAGTATGTTTACTTTCTATCATTTTTCCTTTTCGCTTTTTTCGTTTTGTTTTCTCTTTTTTTCTCTTGCATGCACCTGGATTGCTTGCAGGGTAGGTCTTGCCTGTCGTATATGGCATTTCATTTTCTTCTCTGCTTACTGCACTGAGCGTAGTATCTCTGTGTCGTAGTTTTGTGACCATAGAACTGGTACCTTTTTAGGATGATGAATCGGCACGGACACTGGGTGTGCTGGATGTCGACGGGTAGAAAGGAAGGTTTAATGTGAAGAACACACACATACACACACATGATAATAACCAGTTGTTCAACCTACATACATAACAAGAGTACAAACATCACACAGACGGAGAGCGTCTACATGTATTTCTAGAACAGCTGCGAGTTCGCAATACGTACGCTATTAATAGTATCATTTTTATAGTGCTTTAGCGGGGAACGCGTTGCCAGACCGGCCACAAACTACCACACTTCCGCGATTGGGTGCACCTTATACCACTTGGACCCGACTCCGTGTGTCACTCTTCACCTATTCAGCGTAAAGAAGTCTAACCAGCACTTCGCAAGACGACGCTGAAAGCCGAGTGTTGTTACATCCCCTATCCCCTTTTTCGGCGTTACGATTGGCAGAACGTGTCCCCTCACATTACCTGGCCGGCGTTATTGCCTGCCTGGATGAGAGTTTCCCCGCCCTTTCATTCAAAGGACACCCGGCGTGGCAAGCAAGAAAGCAACTATTTGAAGACACTACCTGCTTCAAACATCGACAATCATCTTCTGTGAGTGACTAGCGAAGAGCCAGAGGCAAACCTGCTAGGTTTGCACTCGGTGCCTAGGTTCATACTGGGGTCGAAGGCTTGACACTTTTGGTTCGCTGTTTGAGGTCCATTTCATTCGACACACATATTTTGGTCTACTCTCTCCTGTAGCCTACCTGGTCGGTACCTTGCAGGTTATGTATTGCATTTTATTGGCAACTGGCTCATCTGTTATGATTAAACCGCGCGATGCCACTGGTATGACCGCTATTAGTGCCACGCGATTGTTCGTCCGCGCGACTTGGCAGCCTTTTCGTGCACTCTCCAAGTCCGCATGTTTGCTCGCTTTACGAGGACACGTTTCAAATTAGCGCCACGAAGGTCTTCGATTCGGCAGTGCTCTCTCTGCCATGGCCTGTGTCAGGTAGGCCCTCGTTCCGTGGACCCCCCCCTTCGTATCGCTCGCGCGACTCCGCAGCGTACTGCAGGCGAAGTGGAAATAACTGTGTCAAACAAAACAAAACTTCCACCAAGCCGCCTCCGTTATGGGCGGCGCTAGATAGGCTACGGAGGCTCGCTCGGATATATGATGTCCGACATGCGTATCGTTCGACTATTAATAGTTGTTAGCGTGATCGGCCCAGCCTCTTTTGGGAGCATTTTGCTCGACATCCACTGCCTTCCACTTGTAGTATATGTTTGAATAGTTCGCTTGGTGCAATGCTCGGTGTTGGAGACGTAGAGCCCACTTTTTACTTTCCCTCGTGTTCCCCCCAGCTTAGTTACGCCAGCATAAAGCACTCTCGACCCTCTTAGCCGCTCGCTATCCAAACAAAAAGCGATGCCGCGATTGTGTAACGAAACCACAGGCGTCGTTTCGACACATGCCTATTTGTCCTCATTCGTCTGGCCACGACCATGCCAGCTGGCCGGTCTAGAAGTGATCCACGTAAAATGCTCATCTCCATGCGCGCGGTATGTGCAAAGCGACCGACGCGCATTTCATGCTTCGGCGCTGGATGTAGTCCAACCCTGTCCCCACTATACCTCCACTAGCACAGGCATTTCGGTCGTACCATATGTGCTACGTGATTTCACTTGGACTTCGTTCAAGGTTATTTTTTGCTGAGCCCAACACAGTGAATGACGTACTTTCAACATAGGCCCAGCGCAATGCTGATATGCAATCATACGGCAGAGTGCATATTCCAATTCCATACTTTCATTCCGAGTGAATGAGAAACGATATATCACCATGCACGACATTTGATAGTAAAACGTTTGCTGCACGCAGCAGTGTTACCAGATGTTAACACCGCGCCACCATGCAGTAAATTGTATTTAAATTCGGGCCCCGATGTATTTTGCCGCGCCCGACGTTCGGAGAGGGGTTATAGTAATGTTTGTGTCGTTGGTCGTGCCTGGCCTCTGGTATGAGTGCACATCGCTAGATACGGACCGCAATCAAATTTGGTTCTGGTGTTGGCTCTACTTGGGTATGTTTTTGTTGTTTCCCCCCCCGTGTGTTGCCTTCTTCTATTTACAAACCTTAACCTTTCTTTGCTGATGACACGAGTATCCGTGCTTCTGCCGTATTCGTTATCGCAGTGGTTATTCCGTCTTGTCGTGCAACAGTTAGGTGCCCTGTATCAAGGCATTTGTCCTTTGAGCTACTAACAGCGGATTTCCATAATTGAGAATTGCCTTTCCGATGAGTAGGAAACTCGAAAATATTGCTTCTTGAATTGTACGAGATGTACTTCCCTCACATTCATTTTTTCAGTGTAAACTATTGTCAGTTGTGACACCCGTCAATGACAAAAAACAAAACGAAATTGGCGTAGGAAGTCTCAGCATATCGAAGATCCTAGAAATCCTGGATTTATGCGCGAGGTACATTCCTCATAAACGCAAATTTCCTTAAATCCTCGATGTTACGACCCTGTCAAAGTTGATGTCGATTTTGTTTTCGTGGATCGATACCTACCATCGAGGAACCTAACTTCTAGGTCAAACATTTGATCGTGAGCGAAATACAACTCTTAAACAACCACAAAGCACTAAAATCGATTTTCGTTCTCATCGGAAAGGCAATTCTAAATTAGGAAAATCGGCTCTTTACTGGTAATAAGTTCGAGTAATACCTGTATTATATAAGCCAAATAGGGGTTATTTTTATTACTATTTTAGTATAGCCTCAAGTTATTCAAACTTTCCGGGGACCCAGGAAGAGAGTTTTACCAGATTATTTCACATGAAGACCTTCGCTGTTTTTGTTTCAAAAACGGGTGGGTATCAATAAATGGTTGACGTAAGATTCGAAGTCACTACCCGAAGTCACTACCACTACGCACAACCATTGTTCCCTCGACGCCGCGATTTTGATAAGAAATATGTCCGTTGGGCTATTTATAAAAGGTTATACAATTCCTTACCCATTATAATAAGCCTTTAAAAAACGAAGGCTACAAGCTCAAAGTGTAACACCGTGCAAACGCAAATTGTGGTGAAGTTCTACAGCAGCAGTTAAAATGCTGTACTGCTGTAGTAGTGGCGACGGCGCAAAATAGGTGGAAAGCTGTCAGTCACGGTTTGATAACTATCACTAACTGCTGGCATACGTTATTCGGGGAAGAGGTAGTGCGGTACGGGTGACCGAGAACTATGTGGGATATAGGTAGGGGACGACGATGTCATGCAGTTTCGAGATATCGGGTACGCACCAGGGCATTAATTAGTGTGTCGGGGTCTGTTGCGCGCAGCGCAACAGGCGACTCAAGGAGTGTTGCGCGCACCGCAACTCGCCTGAGGCGCGTGTTGCGCGCCGCAGGCGCCGCAAGCCCCGACCACCCCCCCCCCCCCCCCCCCGCCGCGCGCCGCCGGAGGCGAAAAAAGCGAAAAAATGGCGATCTTTGGGCGATCTTTGGGCGAATGTACCCCTAAAAAGCCTAAAAGATGTCCAATTACGACTATTTATCAAGAAAAAAAGACCCCCAATTTTTTTTTCTCGACCCCGGCGAGAAAAAAACGCGCAACAATTTGTTTAGCCTGCAGCGAAAATGTTGCGCGCCCAAAAACGCGTGTTGCGCTGCGCGCAACTAGCCTCGCGGCGACTGTTGCGCAAAACCGTTATTTTGGCCAAATGTTGCGCCAGCGCAACAGCGCAACACCTAATTAATGCCCTGGTACGCACATAGCCGCGAAACCAAGGTGTGCCGTACTTACGTCCTACGAGGTACCGCAGTGTACATACAAGCAGAGGCGTAAAAAAAAAGAGAAAACGACACCACACTCGTAGGAAGGTCAGAATGAAAAACAAACCGGATCGCTGTGATCACGTGATCACAGAACGAAATGAGCAAAAACCATCTGTTTTTGTTTTTTGTTGCTTTTCTTTCACTTGGTTTTAAAGACCCCCCCCATTTTGTTTTCGCTGGTGGGGGGGGCGGTAATTGTAAAATAAAATGACCTATTTTCTGGGATCACAACTGTACGGTTCTCCCCTCCAAAAGAGGGGGGGGGGTAGTGGGGCGTCTGGGATTCAGGTCCGCGCACACCCTTGATACAAGCGCAACTATTTCCCAATTCAGATGGCGGTGGAATCGTACGTAAGACTGGAAAGGACTAAAGGGGAAGCGGCGGACAAAACATACTGGACTCTACGCTTGGGGGTTACTACTTGTGTTTCAAATGATGGTACCATATAATAAGTACAGTGGGTACCCTAACGTAAGCAGATTTTGGTCCAGGTCCAAAACCCCTCTTTCAGGTACAGTAGTGTTCTGTCTTATCCACCGTTGCAACTATACGTTGTACGCTTAGTGTACGCGGTACCACCAAAATATTTCACCTATATATTTTGCTTAGCGTTGAGGTCGGGGTACCCTAATGCTGCTGTAAGCGGTACTGTTGTGGGGGACAACTGAAAGTAGGACCAATTCTTTTATTATCAACAAAAGGAAATATATAGGTTTTTGAGTGTACCGTAGGACCTATTCACCATGCCCCCCCGTGATAACAGCCTAGTTCACCAATCAGCTGATTATTGCGGTCAGTTATCTTTACCTTCGTATCGTTCACATATATGCGGGTTTGAAAAATATATATATATATATATATATGCAGGCGTCCTTGCGCAATGTGGACTTAATTGCATGTCGCCCCATTGTGCAGGCGGGGGGCGGGGGCGGAATAGCCACTGTCTGTGCAGGGCTGAACACAAGTGATGAGCTCTACTCGAACCGGGTGGTGTTCACAATCAGCCCTACCTACAGTAGATTCTATGGCGATCGTTCGCTGCAAAAACAGCAGTAAAACGTTCGCGTCTGCTTGTCGTTTTCTCACTTCAAGTCGAAATGGGAGATAATCGAGCAGCGGTGGTACGACCCCCCGCTTAACAGAAATGGTTGGTGTCTGCTCCGGTACGGTAAATGCAAACTCAAAAATTTACGAAATATTCCCTGGGATGCCCTTACAGAAAAAACGCTCCTTTTTTTCGTGAGGCTGAAGCGGCTACACCGAGATACTTTCTACAACCCGACGTTGTTGCCCTCTTCCTAATTATCCGTAGAACCATACAGCATCGAACAGTATGTCTTTCTGACCGCAACTGTAAACACCCTCAGGAGGAGAGATGCATTACAAAAAATCGCGATCGGGATAGAAACATCACAATGAGGGTCTCAACGTCAAATCGAGGAGCAAGAAAGCCGAATGTGGCGTCCCCGCGATGAGGCTTTCTTGTTCTGAAAAAAAGTATCGTCAACCATCAACCAGTTGCCGTGTGCGGGGGGGGGGTATGTAGAGGAGTGACCAGTAATCCAGAATTACGGCACAATGCTAGGCGGATTTGAATTTTCGACAAGAGCGGTGTACGGTCTGATTTGAGTGAATGTCGTACTTCAACACACAGAAGATGCTCTACACTGCACATTATCCTTGAGATAAAAATTACAGATACGTACGAATACGCAGAGGGTTTAAGAAGAACCTGGACCTGGGTTCGAACCATTGCGGTTGAATTGCTTGTATTGTTAAATTCTATAATGAAGTACAAAACTCCTAACCCAAAAGAAAAAAAACTTATGTGGAAGATAATGATGATCGGGCTGGGTTCACGATGAGTGTTGGTTCGAAAAAACCAGCGTCTATAAACTGCATTGGACTTTCGAACTGACCTCATTAAACAATTAAACAATTAGCCTTCCATTTGTGTTTGGCTTATGACTGGCTAGGACCTTGGGATTCACTGTATTAATTAACAGGGATCTCATTACCATGTGCAACCCAACCAAATGGGGCGACGCAAACACGCAAGTAGCTGTCGTTGGTGTGTATATGATCGTGCAGAGACACAAAATGGGTTAGACACGTTTCCACACCGTGCGACGACCGCACATCACCAACAAAGAAAGGGCCCGCGCCCGCAGAAGAAGAGCCGAATATATTAATGCCATGTCCTCCTTTTCTTGCGGTGATACAGGAAACGAAATGCACAGATACACAGGCAGCTACCCAGTCAGACAGTCAGACAGTCCACAGTCAAGCGCCCGTCCGCGCTAACAGTGCCCAGCTCTCCAAAACCGTCCCGTAGGATATTTTTGTGGCCATACAATTGTTTGGACATGTATATGTCTTCCTTCTCACACGTTCGTGACAGATCAGCCCCCCCCGTCTCCTCCCAACGTCCCCACGTCGTTTTTACCCGTGTCTTCTGCATGACCGGGCAAGGACTCCAGTTGTGCGGGAGAAAACGTGAGCGAGAATTGTTTGACAGCCACCATACGCTCTCGGACTGTAGAGCAGGGAGTATCCCACGATGATTAAGCCAGAACGAGCGCGACATCAGCGGCATCGACAACCCCGTAATGGTTCGGTGCATGCACATCATCGACCAAGGAGGGCCGGGGCAGTTGGCTGTGGGGCGTTCGGGCGCAGTGCGTTTCAACACCCTATCCTGGCTGGCTTGGGTTTCCTGGTAGTAGCAATGCTTGTGTCGCCAATGGCACCGCGGATGATCGGGGTGGGGTTCGGCGTGTTGTCTGCCCCGTGCACGACGGAGAACGCCACAGCAGGTGAGGCGGGAGGAGGAGCAGGTTCCTTTAGCGTAAACGTCACGCCCGACACCGATCTGAACCTCACGAGCCTATTTAACTGCGAGGGCGGGCAATTCGAGGTCGTTTGGTCAGGCGCCGTCAACGTGTCCGGAACGATCCACATCGGCCCAGGTACGACAGTCACCATCGTGGGCGACGATAATTCTGGAACTATATCTGGCACCGGCTCTATCACCGAGAGCAGCAGTGGCACCACAGTAGACAGCAACAACACATCGACCAGCCACGATGCGTTCGACGATCTCGCCGCGAACTTATCGATCCCACGCGGGTTAACCTCGGCCGCAGTGGCCGTCAGACCGTCCGAACCCTCTGAGGACACCATAAATAGCTTATCATTCGGCCCAATGTTTTACGTCGAAGAAGGTCAGCTTTTCCTTGAAAATGTGGCCATTCGAGGTGGATATGTCGCCAACTCCACCTCCAACCCGACCGTCAGCGGGGGAGGCATCAATGCGTATGGCTCAAACGTGACAGCGACAGGGTGTGAGTTCGAGGACAACTTCGCCGAGCTCTGGGGAGGAGCGGTGTTCGGAAACCGGTCAACTCTCGTCATTGTGGACTCGGTGTTCAGGCGTTGTCGAGCGGGGGTTCAGGCGGAAGCTGACGATGAGGTTGCAATTGGCGCAGGCGGTGGTATTGCGGTGAGTATGGTGTCCAGGTTATTCATCCCCGCAGTGGCCATACATCTTTCCTACTGGCATTCGCTCCTATATACAGAGTCTAACCACCTATCGTTTGGAGAATACTGCCGCCTCGTGCAACGGTGGAGGTAGCACTGTTTATCGTCAAACGTTTCCGAATTGTCAGGTTTGTTAACCCCAACTCTTCGCCCTTTCAGCGCGTGCTTTGCTATCTATTTTTTCATTGTACAGTCAGGCCATGGCATTGTCCATCGGACACCCCTTCCACGTCCCTCCGAAATCAGTGTTTGGGTGAAGAATAGAGCTCCTCAAGTGACCGCCCTTATAAGGCAGAAACATGGTGCACCTCTACCGTAGCATGCGTTCACCGTTGTTGTAAACGTTCAGCACATCTCGGCCCCTGAACTCTCCGTTGGCTACAGCAGAGTTCTGCTCGTGAGCGCCGACCAAGCAGGTGGCCAAATGTGGTATACAGACGAATGAAACATGCTTCGTATTATTCGTATCCATGTACGTTCTCCTTGGAGTGTTTCCCGGTTTACCCCGAATCCCAACAGAAACTGGCTTGTCCGTACTCAAATGTTTATTTGGGCGACAACACCGTATTCACAGGCTGGATTCTGTCGACCCAAATATCGTCCCAAAACCCTTGTACCGTGTTCATAGCGCAGTGAATATATATCGAGAATACTACACACTTGAAAACGAAACTGCCCACTAAAACGGTACCGGAAGCACCTGCGAGGCTTTGAGGCTTCTCACTCAAAACGATCTGACTTCATGTATCACCCGAAATTTGGTTGCAAAACGTTGTATATTACTTAGTAGGCAGACGAGCAGTTATATGACCAACCAAGGTATATCACGGACGTTCTTTCAATAGCACACCCAAGCTCGGGTAGTTGCCCACTGTAGAAAGCCCGATCTGCCCGAAATAAGTTTCCCAGAATTTTCTACTTGTCATATACCCCGCCCTCATTTGTGTGGAGAAGGTGAATGTAAGAACACCTTGAAAACGGTGACTGGCTCCAGCGGTTGAGACATATCCCGAAGATGGAAACGAAACGAATTGGACAACCACGAACGAAAACCCGAGCAAGGGTTTGCTTCGCCCCTCTCTTCGCCTGTTGCGCTTGAACCTGGTCTGTTTGCCCTTTTTTCGATTACCTCTTTTTTTCAATTACCTCCTTTCTTCGATTACCTCTTCGATTACCTCGCCAATTGGGGTGTTCGCCCTCCAACACAAATGTAGGCTGGAAGTAATAACCACCGGATGTCATCGTGATTACAACGCCAGCTGTACAATGGGCAGCATTGTTTGGCCAATCTATTCACGACGGATGATCAGGGTGTTACTCAGCCCATATTTTTGATGGGGAGTTAGTGTCATTGTTGAGTATTTTGGCATATGTATTGGCGACGTACCTGGGCTTTGGGATTGTTCCCCGCGTTTCTTGTTCAGCTTTCATCTTAAACTCGGTTTTGCGTCTACTTTCATAGCGCCACAAGCAAACATAGAGGACGAATGTATAGGCAACTCACGCCGTAGCGCGGGACTCGCCACCTTTCGGGACAAAGTTGGAGGGAAGGCGGACGCGTGCTACGATAGAGATATCATTTTTCGGCTCACCTTATTTGTGACTCATCGGGCCTCTTTAACCAAACTCGTACTGCAAACGTTTCCACCGCATATATGGTTGGGCCCATGGTATTGTTCTCGGTATAACCTATACTTTCCCATCTAAAACTAGTTTTTGACTTGCTTATTAGTAGTATAGAGCTCAGTAAGTGAAGGAGCGTTCTAGGAAAATATTATCCACCGCTTACCGTGGCATGCGTCAGTGGGTTCCCCTTTTATCCCAATCAGTAGCGCGTAGCGAGTGGCTCGCCCCTACGATCAACTCCCATGCGCGTTCCATGTCAGAGCCGTGCTGCAGTGGTGGTTATATGGTGATCGCTGACGGAGGTCCTCAATCGTCATCTTGCAAGCGACAAGTTTCGCAATCTCCCATGGGCTTTGTTTGCTTTTCCACTAATCGCCAGATCCTCAGCCCCATTGGATTTTTGGTGTCAGTCTTTATGTGTGCTACGATTAATAATTATGTAATGCCCAGGGCTGGGTAATGGGACAGTATGCACTGGGAGTAGTAATTTACTGGCAGTAGTAATCTATTCATTGACCCGGCCAGTATTTTCGCCAGTAGGCTTGTCTCATGTACGTCCAAGAAATACCCCATATTTTAGTACGGAAACCCACCAGATGCGATTCGGAAGGTGGGAGAAAAAAGAAGAGACAATATACTGCTGCAATCCAGTATACTGATTGATTTTCAAGACAGTATACATCGCTACTGACTGAGTCAGCCAGTGCCCAGCCCTAGTAATGCCCTTTGTTTCTTTGGATCGTCAGGCGGGCCACGTTGTATTCTTGGTAAGGCACCCAACACAGATTGTTTAGGTAATCCGTACGGTATGCTTAACCCGCGAAGAACAATCCCATGTAGCGACGAAATCATTTTGCTAAACAGAATGGAAAAAACCGATTGGTTCCTGAGTCTAAAGTAGTTGAGGGGCCCAGACAGTTAGGACTGTCATTAGACACGTAACCAAAACTGGCTATTTTTAGGTCACGAGATCCAGTTGAAATAAAAAATGAAACTTTTGACCTTTAGAAAATAAACCAATCAGAGCCAGTCAAATGTTGTCGTCATCAGGAATGGATACCGATACCGAACCGAACCGAAAATACCGGAATTCCGATATCGGTATGCGATACCGAAACTCGTAAAAAAACGGGTTCGGTATCGGTATTATACCGATACCGAAATACCGGAAATATCGGAATCCGGTATTTGTCCTCCCTCTTTCAGGATGCCCCCGTGCGGCATATAACAACTCCTACCGCCTAAAAACGAACCACAACGTACCACAACTCACGATTTATCGGGTATTTTACCAATACCGAAATACCGATACCGGAATACGGTATTATTGTTTCGGTATTTGTCATCCCCCTTGTAAGAAAGCCTGAACATGCCCATTAAAAAATATCTACGGCCTGCAGCCTACATGCATACCAGGGCATTCATTAGGTGTTGCGCTGTTGCGCTGGCGCAACACTTGAGTAGAACAACCGGTTTGCGCAACAGTCGCCGCGAGGCTGGTTGCGCGCAGCGCAACGCGCGATTTTGGGCGCGCAACATTTTTCGCCGGAGGCGTAATTTTTTGTTGAACGTTTATTTCTAAATCGCCGTACGTAGACCATTTATTTTTCAAGTATTTCTAAACAAAATATTTCGCTGTACGTAAAGTTTTTGTTTTAAAGCACTTTTTACCCAATTGGCCGTAATTGAACATATTTTAGGCCCCTTGTTGTCCTATTTGGCATACATAGTCGACGACAAAAAGTAGGCATCTATCTATGCTATTCGCCGTAGGCCTTTTTAGTTTTTTTTTTAGGCACTTTTTTTCCATTGGCCGTAGCCAAACATAAATTAGAAGGCTTTTTACATGGTTTTGAGGCGTATATTCGCGCATGTATTGCATTTTTTTCGCCTCCGGCGGTCCGGCGGCCCTCCGGGGGACCCTGTGGAGGGCTTGCGCGCCGGCGCGCAACAGACGCCGAACTACTAATTAATGCCCTGCATAGGAAACTGCTCCTCCTATGGTTTTAGCGCGTTGCTTCTGCCCTCTGTATAATCTGCTCATCATGTATGTCTGGTGATAATCTGCTTAATATATGTCTGGTGTTTTTGTATCGTCCTTCTGTTGGTTCACCAGCTGGACAGATCAACTGATCAAACCAGCGAATATCAGCCTTGTTCCCTCGGGACTCTGTCTGCGCCCTGAATGCATGTTCGTACATATTTGTCTCGTGTATATTTTCTTATACGTATTATTTGCCGTCTTCGTACGTCGTACATACTCCTTAATATTTTGTTTGTTTGTTTTTCTTTCTGGTATTATTTGATTTGAAGATACTCGTACATATACGAGTGTATGTGTTACGGGATGGCGTCCCGCAGCTATTATTATTGATAGCACCGTTGCCTTGCGCAAGGGTATTATAATGAATGGTACTCAGCTGATTGTACCACTGCTACTGCGAACTGCGGTGCATGGCGCATGTATTATTTTGTGGCAGGTAGTTGTTTGTAGTTTCCTGTCTGGTCGTTTCTTGGCGTGTTTTGTGACCACGGGCTAGCCGTCAGCGAAACGAGTTATTGTTGACTATTGGTCATCATAATAATCTCATCATCAGCCATCAATGAAGGCAGTTTCATCCCTTTCGTCCGACTTTCGAGATTTTTTCAGGGCCCATGGTGGTATTGTTCGTATGCCCCACATCGTGCCTGTATCAGTATATTATCCTAATCTTGACATACGACTCGTAGCACCCGTCGAGCTGGCCAGCAAGAAACGTCATAAGCTTCTCTAAAGTCGATCTCGTGAACCACTGCGAATTAGGCTACAAAATTTGAAGCGCCAACCCTGACATACCAGTGCTTGTGCAAAAAACTTGTATATTAAAAATTATATACATATTTTTTTCTCGACTCGATCTCGCCGAGATATCCGCGAAAACTCGAAAACAACATTTTTTTCATTCTAAGTTTCGATAAAAAATGTCATTTTCGATCAACATGAAATTTGGTGAAGGACAATGCTGAGACACAAGGAGAAGATCGATGTAAGTCTCGTTGCCCAATTCCCATCCCATCAAGAGATATGACCAAAACTCGTTCCATATATAAGTCAAGTAATTACGGAAAAATTGTATTTCCGCCATGCCCCGACCAATTTTCGAGAGTTTTACTCTGACATTTTACATCACGTCTTTGAACCGTAGCGTGCAAAAATACCTGCCGCCTGCCCTCTTTGATTATTTTTTTTTTTCCGAAGTAGTTTTGATCGCTTTTGCATTTTTTTCGATTTTTGGATCGTCGTATCTCTCTCGAGGAAAAAAAAAAAACAAGGGCAGGCGGCAAGTGTGTTGTTAGTACATGATCTACACTTGTCCAAATTCCAGGTCCAAATTCGTTAAATTGGTCGGGGCATGGCCAATCTGCTTTAAAAACATTATTTTGGCTGGCCACAGCTCGTACGAATCTCAGTGGTCATACGGCATAGATTATTCGCCAAATCGGTAGTTTGGGTACAAGAAGAGTAGAGAGACTCTCTTTCAGTGAGTAGCCTTGAATACCGAGAATTAGTACTCTGAACCTCAAGTTTTGCTGAAATCCGAAAAAAGAAAATGAACAAGAACTTATATTTGATTAAATATCACGTTGTTTGCTTGTACCTCTGTCGTCATGCTGGACGGCCCAAAAACAAAAAACAAATAAGCTCCACGCTACTCGTACGTGCGTGATGATGTTGGGCAGTCTCGTTCGAGCTGCCTGACAAGTACTTTCTGCTCGTGGCGCTGCTTGCATTTTGAACAGTAACTCCTGGGGTAGGCACCCTCTACGACACAACCCACAGCCCACAATAGACGAGGCCCAAGCCCGCTTGTCTTGCGGAACTCCAGCGCTCATGGCGATGACTGCCCACACGTTACGACAGCAACCGTCCGTACCAGATCAAAACCAACTGCTCCAGCAGCATTGAATAGCAGCATTGAGCAGTAGTATCATCAAGCAGCAAGCAGAAGCGGCAGCAAACATGCAGCGGCAGCAGCAGCGGCAGCAGCAGCAGGATGACCCAGCCCATGCGCAGCGGCGATCGTGGGCACAATGCTTTGTTGGCTGCAGTAGCAGCCAAGCCTGCTACTTGCGCCTGCGGGACTCTGACCACTTCACTTAACTCTTGATAACCGCAGGCAGCCATAGACGACCCCGGACGCCGATGAGCAGTTAAAACCGTAGCCGCAGCCGACCCCGGACGCTGATGCGCAGTTAGCACCAACCAGCTGCAGCAGTCATTGTCCGGATATGCTGTTGTGTCAGCAGCAGCAGCAGCAGCAACAGTAGCCATGATGGCTACTGCCTGGTAATATTGCTCAGCATTGCTGGTAGTCTCCCTCTCATAGACAATCAATCGTACGCATATGAAGCTTTGTCCGTAAATATAACGACCGTTTGAACTGAAAAAAAAATCAAAACGGTCTTTATTTTTAGGTACACAGTGGTAAATAATAAATATGAGAAACGAATTACTGCTGTGGAGACTTGTGGAGACCCGAAAAAATAGTTGAGGGTTGTTTTTTATTTGTGAAAGAAGCGTAACATATACAACCGAAACACACTAAAGTGGTGTTTTTTGAGCGTGGGTTTTTCCTCAGCAACAACGCCGATTTTGATGCGGTTTGCTTTGATAGATAGCCTACAACCTGAAGCAGGTATTAGTTCATCAGAGTGTTGAAGTAAAGGAGGCAAATCATTCAGAGCAAGAACATATAAAAAATATAGTCCTTTTCGGCCGTTTCTCTTCCAATTCTGAATATTTGTTTAACGTGATGAACGAATACAACCACGGCGACCCTGCAGCCATGCCCTCGAAGTATTAAGAGAAAACTCCACGACCATCCAGAGTAACCGGCAATCAAAGTTCAGCCTGTGTGTAGTGTTTATTCAAGATATTCAAGAAAATACGATTTCGTTTTTTTTTGTTTTTGCTATGGTTGTATTGATCGATACGTAAAGACGAGACATGATATTGCGGCGGGATAAGGTTCACTGCCAGTCCTAACAGTAGTGATGAATGTTTCTGTTTAAATGTATTCTATATAGCAACATCACCTGTACCGTACAATGTGTTATGGCTTACCTTACATAAGCTACTAACGTGGAGATCGTTGGGCGATGTCCAGAGTCCTTCAGAGCAAAGGGGGACCCTCACAGCAGAAAACAATAGATAGCAGTCCCCTACCCGTTCGATTGGAGGCACGGCCTTCTCAAAAGAGACATTCTGAGAGTTTAGCTACTAAAAGATCAACTCTGCAAGCCCTCTACAACGGCGGCAAGAAAAATGGGGGTACACTGAGACTACTGACGAACGCTACGGTAGAGGCACGGCATGCCCTTTCTGATGCCCGTTACTTAAGGTCTACTGTATACAAATAGTAAGTCAAACACCGGTTTTGGAGAGGAATACAAATGTTTCCCGTAGAGCAATCCTAAGACCTAAGAATGCAACCAACAATTCGCGATATAATAAATAGTTAAATTTCGACGATGTTGTGTTCAGGACCCCCGTCATTAAAAAAACGTTGCATTCAAAAACATCAACCTATATCGTAGGACGCGTCTACCCGGACAGTATGGGTGCTACCTCGTATCGGGACATGTGTCTTCATCAGGTGTATAGTGCGCTAGGCTTACGCAAACATATAAAACCTACGCGTTGAGTCTTGCCGGAAACAAGTTGCCGAGGTACCTGTTAGAGGAAACCACAAACTCAGCAGCGTCCCCCTATGGCCCCCTTTCCCCATCATTACCGCCATTAACCACGGTCAACATCGACCGACAGGCGAAACGTACCGACATCTTGATCGACGGGTGTGTGTTCGAAGACTGCTACGCCAGCCATAAAGGAGGCGGTATGCATCAGTGGATTGGACAGGTATCCGTGCTGGACTCGGTCTTCTACAACAACAGTGCTGGGAGCAACAACGTCAAGGACGGTGAGGTGGTCGTGATTTCAACATACGGGGTTTGCAAGTGTGTATGTAGCGGAGCTGGAGACGACAGAGAAAGAGCATCGATAATATCGTCGACAGTCCCGCTACAGCAGTAGTAGGAGGTGGGGGGGGGACGTTTACGCCATTGGCTTCTTGCGCAAACCAAACAAAAAGTTGGAAATAACGTTATGCCAGGTTTGATCATTCAGATCAGGCGCGCGGGTGCTTGACGCATTCCATCGATCAGGAGGAGCGGTGGTTAGAGACCTAAGCAGCCGTAAAGCGGTGGTTAGAGACCTAAGCAGCCGTAAAGCGGTGGAGGCAATTCTGATTTTTGTCCATTTTAATATCATCAAATCAGAGAGCCATAGTGGGTGCATCAATAAGCAGACTACATACAGTAGTTCGGTAGGACGTCATACCATGAAACACCAAGATGCTGGGATCGTCAACCATCTCAATTATACAATAAACATGCCCTGGCCAATAGTTAATTAGCCGCGTAGTTCATACTTATGGTCCAAGGAATATTCAGGCACATACATGCAGTCCAATATTCTACAATGGTTACCTCTTTATCTCCCAACACCTACATTTCCATAAATGTAATACTCTGCAATCCACGCCCAACCTTCCCATAACAAGTATAGGAATGCTACGTGTTTCACTCGTCGCTTCGTCATATCATCTAACATTACGATATAAACATATGCGGATATTTAAGATCCCACGTCAAACCGCAAGCACGTCCGATCCAGCAGTTGCGCCGGCGCAACAACAAACAGCGCAACAACAAATTATCGCCCTGATATTGAGCAATATAGTGGCATTTGAGCCTCTCCCACAGTTTCTTATGCACACCTATTATATCTGGGTTCATATCGTTGTGTTCATACCATTAGGTAGATTATACCAATCCTTCAAGTGCTCAGCCAGTTGAAGCAACGATTGAGCTTCCCCCACCTCCGCCTCCTTGCTTCCACAGCTGACAATGAAAATACACCAAGTGCCTGAATATAAAACAACCACCATGACACCCCATCGTTTTCGCCAGCGAACCATACCCAACCAAGTGCCGCTTGTCAAGAACTTCCGTTTTTCCAACTGGCTCAACCACCCAACCCGCCTCGGCTTCTTCAGTCAGGTTTACGTATTCCAGCTTATCACGCAATTTAGTTTCCCGTCTTACCCGACCCTTGAAATACCGTGAGGTTTTCCCAACGATGTCGTACTTAGTACCTGGTACAGGTTACGAGATATTTACCAACCGCCGTCTCTATGTTTTACCAATCAAAAGCTGCCGCAATGTCCGGTGGCTGGAAAATTAGACGTGAGCACATATTGGGATCAGCCAAATCCACCCTTTTTATGCGTTTATTTCCGGCATGGATTAGCCATCGTCGTGGTAAATCCACAACTAATCTCCTTGTAGGCCTACTTGCTCTTGTTTCGCGTAGCTCAAACCGCGAGCCATAGGCGCCTTGCGCACCCCACAGGGTCACGCTGAGTCCCCTCGGAGGACGGCCGGAAGATACTACCCGCGCAGGGGTCGCCGGAGGCCATCCATTGCGTGCATTTTCTATCCACGCCCGAAAAAACCCTACGGATACGATTTTCGCCAGATCGTTGCATTCTTCGTCGAGAGCCAAAATCGTATCCCAACCGGTACTGTAGGTATACTTACAATACACACGTTGTTTGTCCCCGAAAGGACTGGTGCTGGTAAAATTGTACAAGTATCACAAAATTACACTTTACGTAATGCCCGCGAAAGCAGCCCAACATATTTCTAACCCGTGGAGATGAAACAGTACCCCCCGAAGTGTTCGGCTGCCGCGCGAACGGGAACGCCACAACTTTTCGTCTGCGGCGAAGCGTGTCACATAATTTAAGCTTAAGTGTTGCGTATATAGGTGATTTCGCGGGAAACGTTGCGCTGGCGTAACAGCGCGGCAGGCTAAAAGGGGCTTTGGATACACACCAATATACATCCACCCATGGCTCATTTTATGGATACTCCTTGCCAATTCCTAAGGCTTCAGTACGTGGTGCAAATATTGGCTACTATTACAAGAAACATGCCTTTGGTACCAGGGATACAAATTATATAGAGAGACTACGCCACTGGTAATGCCCGCCGCCGCTTTGCTTACGCCCGCAATGGCGATATACTATGTAGGTATGACAAAACAAGCAAGGGCGGCCTAAGTGACAGTACTGCCAAGAGGTGCGTGGCCTCATGTTGAAGCTGCAGCTATAATGTCGTAATAAATGAAGGACCAGTACTTAACAGGTCGATTGAAGGCGAACTTTGATTATTGTGCCCGGGAAAAGCATTTGCCCGCTCTACGGGCGCCCTCTTAATAGTGTGCGGGAAACGTAGAGGCGTTATTTGCCGATGTACCGATATGTGTCAGCCTTAAATTTTAACCAACCGCCTTACCATTGATCGGTCAATTTGGTATGCTTAGTACGAGGTACCAAATAATAAGGCGGCCAATTTCCCCTTAGTAGGGGCCGCACTTTGTATGGCTCGCGCGTGCCGCTGTTGGCTGCGAGCATCCACCTGACCTCCAATATTTCGTGATCGAAAATTCTATGCTCTTGGGGTCATCGTACGTAGCTGTTTAATGCCGGTACACTCGGTTTAATCTCGGATCTGTCTGTCCGGACCGCCTAAAACATGCTGTTCGTTTGATTGCCGCCCTTTCCCAGCTGTGGAAGTATACATTCATTGCAGCCACAGCAGCAGCAGCGCTCGGTTCTCTAGTAGCCGTCAGGTTTTGCTCAATCTAGGCCAATAACCAACCTCCAAATTGTTTTGTGTCTTCAGGTGCGTGTTGCGTGCGTGAGTTATCCAGCACCATCGAGCCAATACCCCCAAACTCTCTCTTGATTTTGCTTGCTTCTTTGAAAACGAACAACCAGGCAAAATGCACAAGAACAATACTCGTAGTAAAAATGGTTGTTGTACTCCAAGATTTTGCGCGAAAAAGTACACGATCTTCATACCATCCAAAATATCGTTGACGAAACGACTAAGCTGACGTTTGACCAAGGAACGACATATGTTCGTGTTCGCCACAATACAATATTGCTAATCATCCAGAACATTGCACTAGTTTGAAACGTGATTAACACACGCAGGCATACATACCGACGTCTACCGATTTTGGCATGTTTCTGCGCTAATTACCCCCCACTAGCGCGTGAGTAGGCCGCTGGGCAGGCCTCCCCGTGTTTGGTCGAGGCAGCTCGACATAGAAGGTCAAGAAAGTGCAAATGCAATTCCACCTCGCGTCGAGCAAACGGCCGCGAAACGCACAGATACCTATGAAATTCGTGTTCTGCGTCGAAGCGCAAGTAAGTGTGTGTCATAATCGTATCTATGCTTTAAAATATGTTTAAGCGGGGGGGGGGCGAGGTCAGGTGCACGCACACGGACTGACGAAAACTACCCTACAGTAGCTTCCTATACGACCTGGTTCCAGCACGCACAATATTGTACTATCAGGCAATGACACCACGAACACGTTGCATACCTTGACACTGATTATGCCTACATCTGCACATGGCCGCATGGACGAGAGGGACACATCGGCGAAGCAATGCTCGTCTTGCAAGTTGAAATTCGAGGTATACATAAACGTTTCGTTGATCTTGGTAAGGCGCTACAATCAGGAGATTATCTCTATAAATATAAATACAACGCAATATTTATTCAGGCCGTATCGTGTGCCACGTGAAGGTAGAAAATAAGTAATGTCTTCAATTACTGTAGTAGGTATACGTTATATATAGCGTTGTATAGTAGGCTTTGATGCATGTGCCGAACGGGGGCCGCGTGTCGCAGCATTACAATGATTTGTTTCCGCAGATACTATTGTTGAAGCTCATCATACAAGAATTTCCCTAATACTCTTCTCTACCAGTCGGATGTGAGGGTGGGGGTACACGCACGGACATACACGGACAAAACACGATTATCACAATTGCCAGAGAGTGGCTTGATTCGCGGTTTTGAAAGTATTGAGGTCTGTTTGTCTGTCTGTCTGTCTGTTCGGTTAAGTATTTGCCACCGCCCGAAACGTAGACTGCACTGTTTCAGACATGATCGGATGCTATATATGCTATTTCGTGCCGTCCGCCTTGAAATGCTCGTGTCGAAGCCGTACGGAGACCGGACAGGTAGGCGATGGTGACTGTCCTAACTGGCTGCCAGTTCCTCAAACCATCTTTGGAATCTGCTTTGTTTATCAGGATTTAAAATTAGCCCGCCGTGCTCGTTCGAGAGCGAGCAGTACACAAGACAGAGTTACTGCTGCAGTGGTAACATACAAGCAACCAGCTACGAGCATAACCCCCACCAAACTCACCTGCGTTACCACCACCCACACCACCAGCTATACAGAAGCTGACCAGTATTTCAGTCGCCCAGAGTTGGTGGAGGTGGGGATGGTGGTAGCAAGCGTAGGCGGGGATGCTGATGGTGGTGGTGTGCTTGCTGTACGATCGCTGGTATATGAGAAGGCGGTGCCTTGTCTAAAATAGATAAGTTATTATTCCCACTCTCTCAAAAAAAGGTACATGCAACCCTCCTGATATGCTAACCGATACGTTACCGCGCACATTTGCCCACGTTATACGCACTCCCATTCCCAACTTGTCCTATATGTGCAAACAGCGAGAACGGATAAGGCGCTGACCTATAAACACTGCTGATTGCGCGTATCCACGTCTTCGCGGGAATTACCACCGACAGAAACACTCCATACTGTGAACCTGTCTGTGCGAATAACTATGGCGTATTACTCCCACCCCTGTCAAAAACAATGCACTTGTGTAGGGGTAACGGTATAGGAGGATACGCTGCCTTGTACCAGGTACTCGACTGTTCACAAAATTCACACATGTCTTCCCACAGTAAGTGTCTCGCACGCCGGAAACGTGCAATATGTTTGAGCTAACAAACACGCACGTCTGTCCGCGTCTGTTACGCGCGTCAACATTTACAAACGTGTTCTGCGCACAGAAACCGAGATAGGGGAAGGTGGTGCCTTGTCCTTCACGACGTGCGTTCTCTCGTTCGACGGCAAGTCGAGCTGCGGGGTGAACGACACCATTATCGCCGAGAGCCATGTTGGAGAAAAGGGGGGCGCTGTGGCAATCGGCAGCGGGTTCGCTCCGTCGCACGTGGAGTTCCATCGCTGCCTGGTGGCCAACAGCACGACGGGGCTCAACATAGAGGACGACCCGCAAGGAGAAGGGGGCGCCTTTGTCGTGGGGAGAGGCATCACGCTTGTGTTGTCGCACTGCCTGCTAACGGGGAACTCCTGCGGCAACAAGGTGGGCTTGAGTCGAGCGGTGGCGTAGATAGTCTACTATTTTATCACGACCGTACATGACTGACGGAGTGACGGGTTCCAATGTAGGGGAGTATGTACTATGTTCCCCATTTTCACAACCGAGTTTCTTTTCGCACTCTTGGGCGAGTGGGTCTGAACCACGATTGGAAATTGGCCGCAGCATACGTTTGTGTTTGTCGATGAGTCGCGAACAATCCCATGACGGTGCATATAGCAAAAACATGAAGATCGTAACCCCCCCCCCCGCTATGACTGCCCAGAGATAGGGTGGGCCAATGCCCCGACCGAATGGCTCTCAAGCGACTAAACAATATAGAGCTTTAAAGCGCGGCCCGCTTACCGTCGCACCAGTCACCCAGTTGTAGGTCGTTTAGTTTCAGCCGCTCCGAGCCCCTCCGTCGATAACTCTACCAGATACCGGTACGTTTGAAGTGAAATGCCTTTGGTTTAGCTGTTTGATTTCGCGGCATCGACCCCCAGCGGATTACGTATTACCATTGTGCCGACAACAATATTTATAATCTAATTTTTGCGTACGGTTAGTTTCCGGGTCGTTAAAATTGGATCTCCGGAATCATGATGCTCTGTGTTGTGCCAATCAATGCCCCGACGTCCGATCGGTGCATGTTCTGAGACGTCCTATTTGGGGCGCGCGGCGGGGAGAACTGCATATGTCTTCACTTAGAATCGTGTCCTTCGTAAGGCGGAAATCGACAAATGTCTAGATTTAGTATGAATGTGTTTCTCTCACACAAACCTTTGAGCTATAAAGCATTGCATCAACCGGCACGTTATCTGTCCGTGGACACTGCGTGGACTAGTACTGTAATGTTAGTGGACGCCGGATCAGCGCTACTTCGGGGGTAGAGCAGTTTTCCCTAAGGTTCTTCTTACTGCCGGGGCTGGAGTGTCGACAAAGAGGAAGTACCAGGCATCCACTATCATTGGGAATACAACATATTGTTTTGCAAAGCTGTTCGTTTTTCTCCTTTTATTTCTTTGGTCATGGGACGGATGCATACGAAGTAGAGTATGTGCGTACAATGTTTTCCCCTCCGCATCGTTGCGTCTCGTGGTAACCTATAGGTCGCGAGCGAGACTAGTTTGGGCGTGGTTCCATTCTGTTGGACCTACTTCAATGATAAGCTCAGTAGTGTTCCGTATATGCATGATGCTAAAGACATCTGTTAAAGAAACCAAAGAAAACGTTATGTGCGCCTATGACAAAATCAAATACGAGTACGGAAAGCGTATCATGCTAGTCGGTGGGCAGCGCGTGCTACGATGAAGCTACCAAGCGCGAGTTTTCGAGACCAAACTTTCTGAACGACGTCCCTCCTTGAGATTGAAAATCGTCGGAATTTCCACATCCTTCTTTTTCCAGTGTTATGATTTTGCGTGAACCTGAGCCGTGCATGTTTTCATCGTCACGTGCGGAACCTCATACAAAAACAAAAAAGCGGTGCCCCTCTACCGTAGCACGCTTCAGGTGACCCCTTGGTGTTCGCAATCGGCCAGAACGTTGTGAGTCTAACCCGGGTACGCCTCCCATACCATTGCTTTGTAGATGAAGACGTTCGTCGGGCGCAGCCAAATGAATTGGGCGTCGCATGGGTTTAGAGCCCCTACGCAAAGGCACACAGCCCCAAATAGGACAAGATGTATACACACGTAAACAACGCCCGATAACCGCGTCGGCTTCTTCCTCCTCCTGTTTCGTTCAAACGTTTCTCGGCAACCTGAAAAGGCCGGCGTGATTACGCTTGCGTCCGGAAGCGACTGGGAAGTGAATCCGGGTCCCACCGTCATCTTGAGCAACTCCACATTCAAGTCGAACAGTGCTGCTTCGGGCGCAGCAGGGGTAGCGTACCTGGCAGAGTTCTCGGCCCTCGTCGTGGCGGGTGACGGAAACATATTCGAGGAGAACGAGTGTGACGAGGATGGGGCGATCTTCGGAGGCACGATTAACACGAACATCACAGTGGAGGGAGGGGTGTTCAAGAACAACAAAGCGAAAGAGGTGGGTGGGTGGGCGGGTGGGTGGGTGGTTGTATGAATGTGTTCTTGCAGTCGTGAAATAACCAAAACGTGATTTTGTTTCAAATGCTTTTTGGTGACGCGAGACGTTTTATTCAGCCCAATATTACCACTCGCATGGCTTAAGCCCGATTTCGTTTTTTGGCGGGGTACGCGGAAGAATGTATAATAATACATGGAACAACGCGCCGTTCGCGAAACACCCTGGCTGAACGTACAATATGCGCGCGACGATGCAGGTAACCTTGTCGACGTAACACTTCCGACTGAGCAGGCTCCTCGAGTGGGGAGCCGCTGCCAGATACAAAAAAACGCCTTTTACAGCATGTTTCGTCGTGCGTATGCTTGGCCGTGGGGTCGTTTAAAAGGGTTTCGGCGTACGTATGTGACCAAAAGTAATTTATGGGCCAGGCATATCCCTCCTATACGTATACTCCAATCTCGCGAAGACCCTCGGAACGGTTAGGTTGCTGCCCCCATCGTAGCAGAGAGGAGTGCTACGATATAGCCGGCGTTGTTTAGCCTGAAACGGTTTCTGACCGACGTCCTTCCTTATCCCAATATCGTATGAATTGCACTCATGTGTGGCAATATCTATATAATATATATTATATGTATATCGATATGTACGTTAGGCCGAGGGATTGTCCATCAGGTAGCACCTTTAGTGGCCTCCAAAATCAGCCCTTGACTTGAAAGTAGTACAGCGCTCCCCAAGGAAGGAGCAGAAAACAACATGAGAACCTCTACCGCAGCATGCGTCCATACAGCTGATCAATATTTATGGTGCCTATCTGTGTCTGACCTGAACGAACTGTGCCTTAAGCACGTTGTGTATCGAAGCACGCTTGTCGATAGCTGTTCGTTGCGAGGGGATGCGACACACACAATTACACAAGATACAAGGGTGATGTATGGTCAGTTGGTCCTTGTGCTTACCTGCTGTTTTCAAATACGGTATAGCTCGGTGCATGGCAGGGTACGTACACACACATATGCGGTGAGACGAAGCCTGCTTCGAGTTGTTTATGCAACAAATGAAGGCGGCCCGGTGGGCGCCGTACTATGCCCGCAATTAGTGCGGCTTACTACGTCCGCATCTTGAACTAATTCGTCGCTCTACCCGTGCCATGAAAAGAGCACCTTTTTCGGTTTGGCGGGAAAGAGCACCTTTTTCTGTTTGGCGGGTATGGTTATGACCGGTAGACGCATGCAGGGCTAATGTTTCACCAATGTTTTCAGATAAGGCTCCTGACCTGAGAAAATGTATCCTATTTCAGCAGGATTACCTCCCCCGAAACCAATGTTTATTCTAAGCAACATTTTCGACTTGTTACGACAATGGCGAATGCCGCGGCCTAGGCAGGCAAGCAACGCAAGACACAATAAAACGCCCACTCAATTTTAACGATAAGACATGCCTCTCACAAGGCACACGGCTTGTTGGGTAGTTTCTCAGTCGAGGGTGACAGATCAGTCAGACAATACCGGCCGAAACTGGTCTGCCCCTTCCGTGACACGCCTCCTTAACAGCCCAACTTAACCAAAGGAGAAGCCCAATATCGCTATGAATCAATTTCGGACTTGACTCACGCATCCACAGCTCGTCGCCACACGAGGCCATCTGGTTTATGTTATGGTGAACCGTTCGTCACTTGGAATTCCCTGTTGGGGGTGATACATGGAGCTTCTCCTCAAAGTGATAAAAATAATCCTGAAACAACTGTTTGACTGCTACTGCTACCGTAGCAAGCGTCCCCAGCAACGTTCGGGGCCGGAAGTGTTTGGTATTCGACGAATGCTACGGTAGAGATGCACCATGTTTAGCCTGAGCTCCTAACTTGAGGAGCTCCATACCTTGCCCGAAAAACGATTGCAGAGGGAAACTAAAGTCCTACCCGATCAACAATGCCATGAGCTAGGTATGCTATGGAAAATGTGGCAACACAAAAATGAAAAAATGACGAATTTGGGTTAAGGAGTCCGATCTTTCAGAACAAAAAGTCTGCAAAAAACGTTACTTCTATCTAGCACGCGCCGTTCCCAACGTATGTGCCTGGCTGTGTTTTTTCGCCCTTCGTGTTTACAAAAACGTACAATGTACTGCCCCGTGTATCATGGTACAGGGAGGTGGGGAAATACTTGTTGGTATTTCCTATAGATGGCGAGCACTTAGGCCCCCGTACGTCCTTAACGTTTAACGTGTATACATTAATTTTCATTTTCAAAATTATGTTTTCTTCAAAGATAAACAGTACTGCATGGGTTTATCGAAGTAAAACCTCGACTTGGTGCCATTATGTTGAAGCCGAGGTAACGTACAACATGCTGTTGCAAACCCTCCCCCTACCCTCTCTTTCCACCCCTTCGTTTCCTGGGACAAACAAGCACAGAGTGGGGGCGTGATGTGGACCAAGGGAAAAATAGATATCACGGGTGGGCAATTCGTTGACAACGAAGCTTCGCAAAACGGCGGTGTGATATTCTCCGCTGACGGCAGCACGGTCACCCTGGCTGGGGGCGTGTTTAGAGGAAACAAAGCTATCGATGGAGGCGTACTGTCCTTGGGCGATGACTCCAACCTCTGGGTTAAAGGCGGCAATTTCTCGGACAATGCTGCCAGCAACAGTGGAGGCGTTTTCTCTGTCACCGGTAACGGTAATGTACAGGTGCGTGGAAGTAATGCGCCAACTGTTTCCGGCCGTTGCCATTATGTTTTGTTTTGGTATTTTATGCGTCTTATTGTCTTCTTATTATGTTAGCGCTTATTTTTTCTATCGTTTCTTTTCGTGACGTAAATCTGGCGACACAAAGTAGGCTCTTCTCCCTCGTCCCCCACTACCGTTTGCTCCTTGCAGTTTCATCGCGAGAAGACTTCAGCCTTTCCTTCCTGCGTCGACTTGCATCGAGTTATGCCTACCAATGCTACTAGGCGACCTCAGCAGTTGATCCCGCTTTTCATTTCGTTTTGCAAGTAAACTCAACAGTTCGTCCCCCGTGATACTTTAGAACCCGGAAACAAGCTCTAAGAAGTATCCGAGGGCACCGCTAGACCACTGGGACGACCGATTGCGCTTTGTTATATCCTTCATTTTTGTTTTTTTGGGCCAACTTATTCTTCGAAGTATACAATTTGGCCGCATTTTCGTGCCGATATGCGTAATGTCTAGTGAGCCCTGCGATTTGTCTGGGTTTGATGGCTAGGTGATACAGTAGTTGCCTGGTTTTCCCGGGTTCGCACATGGATACGGAGCGTGTCACACTACAGTAGACCAGTCGTTGCCACGTCGAATCATCCGGCTACAGTGGGTTCGAATTAAGATCGGCGACAAAGCACGGTGATGGCAAAACCGGTTTGTAGATCGTGATGAGGGAGAACGCGGGTACCCCTTTTCCCGTACCGTATTTTGGTTGGAGTCGTGTTTCCCGAGACGGACGCACCTTTAACCAGCAATCACAGTGTTGCGTCGTCAAGCGAAGCCCAAAACCATAACACCCGCTATTATTAAGTGCTGTACTATTTGTCGTTGAACGCTCGGGAGTTCACCCTACGTCGTCCGTGCCTTGGGTTTCGGTGTCGTTTCTGCGAGGAGTGTCGGAGAGTGCCGAACGCAAACGCTAACCTGAAGGAGTGTGCACGTGATGATCAACGTGGCCATTTAACCCTACTCTGAGTTGCGTGTGGGTGTACCCACCCATGCGGGAGAAGCTCGATCGTCGGTTAGGCACAAGTCTGCCTTGAAAGGCCGCATAGATCCACCGCGTGCCTTGGATCAAGGTCGATAAAGTAGTTGTTAGTTTCTTCGTGAAACCACAATTGTTTGTTTCTCCGAACGCATCTTACACTCATAGGCCCGTCCATCGCACGCATATGTACCAGCGTTATGCCAAAGGAACATGAGGTAGCAATAGTGCTGATGGAGGAATCTTGGGAAGTTGTTTTTTGTTGGCCGGCAAAGCGAAGCGAAATACGGGGGGGGGGTGGTCGTGACCTATATATTCACAGCGCTAGTAGAATGCCCATCGGGTTGAACCGCCGCTGCCGGCGTTAGGGCACAAACTCAAGCATCATACATTTCCTGGCGGTCTAAGCCAAATCGAACGCGCCATGGTCTCTGAGCCGGGCGCCCCTGCCGCTAACCGATTCAGGGAATGTGGTGTCGATCTTTATCATGAATGCTCGCGTGGCACACAAAAAAGTCGACCGTTCCAAAGGACGACCGCTGCAAACCAGGGATAGGTGGTGTTTTGACCTACCCTTGCAACGACCCGCGCGTTAATGGGGGAGACTACGCAAAGGGGATTGTAGTTGTCCCTCATCGATATCCAACGAAATGCTGGAGTCTCGACATAGCTGGGCACGAACCTTTCGATTGCCACGCCGCAGGTTGTTGGCCGCCGCATGAACTATCCAGAACTGTTATATTCGGGAACGGCACATGTATCTGTGCCCTTCTTTTAGTCTTCCGAACGTACGTCGAACTGCGGCAGCCGGTAGCTGTCCATTTTCCACCCGTCGCGGTTGAAAATGGATAGTAGTTCCAGTTCCATTCACCAGAACATCGCTTTTAAATCGTAACTCCAGATGATATCACGGCCACAAACACAGAGTAGAGGTTAAACGTAGGATCGACGGGGTGGTACAAGCAGTGTTCCTGAGCCTGACCCCCATAAACTCACGGTGGTAGCGGTTTATTTTCCGTCGGCTACAACATTTAATTTACAATCGTAGGTGGCAGACTTCCCAAGTAGCCTCGTCGTAGGCGTGTTTGCCTTACTACTTTTCACCTTGTCTACGAGATGTTGTGGGGAGCACATTACCACCTCGTTTTCAAATGTCTCTTCTACGACAACGAACATTGGTACATTCTTGGCCAGATAACCGGAGGCACTTTCAGCTCGAACACAGCCGATTTTGGGGGTTTCCTGTACAAGGAGGGAAAAGGGACGGCCTCGTGCGTGGGGGCGTCCATACAGGACAACAAGGGCGTGGACGGCGGTGCAATCTATGCCGACGAAGACGCGACGCTAGACTGGGCCTGCGACCTCAAGGGGAACTTCGCGTTGGCTGGACCGGCCATGTGAGGGGGTGTACACCGGCCATCGTTCGCTTGTGGTCGACAAACGTAGCCTGCCTGTAGGGCAGGCCCCTGTAGAGAAACACCATGCTTTTTCTGAGGGTTGTCACTTGATGAACTCTATACCTCACTCAAGTGGATTTTGGAGGGCGATATTATTGCTGTTCGATTAGACAATATCATGGCCTGACTGTACACTGAAACGTACTGCAACGCAAGAATAAAAGGCCGCAAACTTGGGATTAGAGAGTCCGATCATCCAGAACGAAACTGGACAAAACGCGCCACATCTGTCGCAGCACGCGTCTTGTTTTGCTTGGGGAGTTTGTTCTACGATTGGGAGTGTTATCTCAAAGTTGCGTGGAACGTCGCGCGAATGATCCAAGTTTCTCACACAAACTAATATAACTAATTTGACCAATAGGTGGGATGGAGCAATCAGACGGTTTAGGCATGCAGCGAATAGTGCGAAAATTCGGAGTCTAACCACGTCGCCTCCTCAAAAACATCCCGCTATCTCACGTTAAAAACTTAGATCGCTTCATATACCTACCCTGTTATACAATACACTTACGTATAGGGACTGAAGTCATGATTAATTAGAATGGTTAATTTTGGTCCGCGATGTGTCTGACTGAAGGAGCTTCCCCGTCTATTCATGAACCGCCTACCAAACTATTTTCAATCACAACTAGGTTTTTCCCTGTTATGTCGTTGTTTTTGGCGCGCTGAAATCCTTTCTGAAGGGATTATAGCTCTTTGACGAGGTATATAGCGCCCTATCACTAGCCTGAGAAAGATGCGTGCTACGGCAGAGGTAGCACTTTTTTTGGCTGAATCGTTTTCTGAACGATCGGGCTCCTTAACCCAAATTCGTCGGACTTTCATTTTTGAGACGAATAAAAGTTTCAGAGTATACCTCGGTGATGATATTTCTCATCCGGCAGCACTTTTATTCTGCTCCAAAATCATTTTTTCAGTGAGGTATGACGCTCCTTTAAGTGAAGAGCTCAGAAACATCATGGTGCACCTCTATCGTAGCATGCATCGAAACATTGGGGAGTAGTGTACCCGCACCTTTCGTCCACATTCGTCCCTTTCGCAGAAGATTGGCGTAGAGTTTTGATCTCGCCCCGCCCTGTACTTCCTGTTCGACGCCTTGTCTTTGTCCGCGCTGCTGTAGTTATGCAAGAAGTTAGAATTCCGCGTCGTTACATGCTAAGGCTTCTAGCGCGTTGGAGAGTAATACAGTGGTGGTTTTAAGACGGCTCGGATTCTCCCATTATATGATCGAAACACACCGTGTCTGGCATTTGTGGCGAGTTGGACTCCTATTTGCCCAAACGAAAAAAGGAAGTATAGAAAACAACTCAGCGATGTCATTTTTCATTTTTAACGTACTCGGCATATCCGTCGTTTTAGAGTATTGCTCAGTTCTCCAAACATGAAGCCTATAAAGTGTATGGCCTCTTGAGGGAATCTGTGGAGCGATATGCTGTGCAGGGCTTCACAGGCATAAACATCGCCACTTATCTCATTTTGTGTGATTTAGGGGGGGCATACCTAGGGACTGGAAAACAGTCACTGCAATACGACAAATGATGTGTTCCCATGAACTGGAGTTAAGTCGTTTAGTCACAATAACGTGCCGAAATGACGTTGCGTGTTGCTGCATCGCAGCTACGCTCGGGACGACACAACTGTGACACTTCGGGGAGTTACCCTGCTCGACAACACCGTCGCGCGTGGCAGTGTTATCTTCGTGGTCTCCAGCACCCTCAAGACGTATCAGGTGCGCCGCAGCAGCTACAGGTGTTGATGGTTAACTCCAGATTAATCGACAGTCAAACCTGTTGCATTTTTGCTTCGCATGGTGTTGATGTATCCCTCAAAGACGCTGACGACGTTGCGTACACAACGCTCGCAAGCACAGAAGCAGCGCAAATGTTTTGTGCGTGCGTACCGTAGGTGTCAGAGGTTTATCGACACAAAATCGAAACCGACGGCATGCCGGAAAGTGGTGTGTAGCGACACCCCCCCCCCCGATTACTGTAACTCCACATTGTCGTAGCTTGCTACACCTGGTGCATCGGCTGCCGCAGAATACGTCTTTGTGTACTATATACAACAAACGTAGGTCGTCGACTCGCACCTGTGCATGCCCGAGAGTTCTTATAGTAGTCAGGCGGGCGACTATCATTATGTCAGCGAAGGGTCTAACGTCCAAATACCCCGTCCTGGCAGGAGGTCAATCCGTGCAGAATACGCCCTACAGAGCCATAACACGGTACGGGTCCCGTGATCGACACCAAACAGGTCTCAAATACACTAATTAGCGGGTAAATAAGTGGATCGTGATTTAGCGTTTAAGACTTTCTATCTTTTCCGTTTAAATCGTCGGGTATCGCAGATCCCTCCGGCACCTGCTCGCACCGCATGCCCGCCTGTACGTATTTTTGCGTTTGGGATATGTTCGCTCCGTCACACCGAAGCTTCATGTCCGTGGTTCTCAAAGCCGCAAACACGCTAGACGTAACGCGCCAGATTATGGGCTGGTTACGAAAGCGACAGATGGGGGGGGGTGGGGCGGGTGAAACTACGTGATGATGCCATTTCAATAGTATGGTCGGATATTTTGAATAAAGTAATAACGTCTGCAGGAATTCCACTTTGTTTCGTGTCAGTTGCTCCGTTACATCGACGCGACTTCTGGGCAAGGCCTATCATCCTGTCGTATGACTTTCTCCGTGTACTGTCAATGATTCTGATATGGCATGTTGGTGGGTGAGATAGTGGGCGTGAGGCGAATATACAACGCTTTTGTACTTAGCAGTGGCTAACAATACCGTCGCGACTATAAAGCTTGTCAACAGCGGTACAACAAGCAGCTCACACCAGAGTACCGTATGCTTTGGTGAACCATTGAAGGAAGCAACCCTGATTTCTATCTGAAGAATGGTTCCGTTCTGCTTGTGGGGGTGGTCACGGGGCGCAGGTGAACTTCAAGGACACAACGAAATCGTCGGACCTGTCCGCCGTCCAAGTAGACGCGGCATCTAACTACACGGCAGAGGATACATCATTCGACGGGTTTGCGGGAGAGGTCCGTATTTGTTGAGACTCGTGCTGCGATAGAGATATAAGGTATACCTTGTTTAGCTGGAATGATTTCAGAATGATGGACCTATTTGACCCGAAACCGTCGTACTTTCATTCTTGTATTGCAACTTTGTCTATGGTGTACCTAGGCCATCTGCGTGTTGATCGGGAAGCATTTCCACTGTAGTTCCCTCTAGAATCAGTTTGTAGGTGAGGTATACAGCTCGTTCAAGCGGCCACCCTCAGAAGGCAAGAACATGGCCTGTATGCAGGTGCACCTCTACCGTAGCATGTGCGTTGGCTCCACCGTGTCAAGGGCCGCATCATATAGAGGTTTTAGTCGCTCCACCCACTGCAAGCTCACCTGGAATAGCATTGGTTACTGCGATATGTACTGGAGAAATACCAGGCGGTGTGTCCGTTTAAAGCGCTTCTGGCCTAACGGAACAACAACAATGGAGCAGCATCAATTCCCGTGTCAATTACAAGCATTGTTGGAAATATTTGCTTTTCCTTCACGTCTCTCAACGAAGTAACAGCCAGGGGCATTTGTTTACGGTACGGGTCCGTAAAACCGTTTGAGTCCGTATTGTCTACTACTTAAGTGAGTAACTCGGGCGGCTAGTGCGATACGTTTGCTTGAGCAGTAAACTTGTTTCGCACCAGAGCATGGAGAGGTTTGCCGAGGTAGTTCGCTCGAACTATCTTCTTCAACACTCACGTTCGGATGGGGTATTGAACTCCTGACGCGGGTAGCACAAACCACAACGGCACCATCGCAAATACCATCAATTGTGCTAGACTATTGTTGTGGATTGCGCAACGAATTCAACACACTCTCGCTATTTCCTGGCTTTCATCAGGCGGTTGTCTTCAGCGAGGGTCAGCTCTTCTTGGACGACTGCGACTTCAGCGGCAGCACCGCGTCCCAGCTTGTCTACGCAGAGCCAAACTCGACGGTCGTCATCAGGAACACCGTCTTGGGGGACAACAACTGTGAGTCAGACCGAGTGCGAGATGCGTGCTACGATAGATATAGCACTTATCGGCCGAAACGGTTTCTGAATGATCGAGCTTCTTAACCCAAAATCGGCGAACAGTCGTTGTTTTGTTGCAATCGTGTTCCTTGTTTGCTTCGGCCATGACGTTGTCAATCGGATAGCACTTTTACTTCCCTCCCTTAATGATCACTTTGGGATGAGGTATAGAGGTCTTCAAGCAACCACCCTTCCAAGGCAAAAACATGGCGCACCTCTAACGTAGCATGCGTCGCGACGTGCAACTCCGTGGAGTATGCCGTTACTGCGACTCGTCTTGTATTTGGAGCTTGAATCTACAATTGCGTCAGTCGGTATAATCTCTCAAGGAAATTGGTGATTGAACGGCGGCGGGGGTCTTAGTTTACACCACTATGTTCGGCAATATACCACGATGGAAGTACCGTTTCTTGTTCTGCCCTATACCACGAAAATTATGTTCCGAAAGAAATTTGGTTTGTTTACTTCATTCAGGTAAGACACTTAATATTTTGGCTATGCAGATAAAAAATAAAATACTAAATGTCTTGTTTCTCATTCGGTTTTCCTTCGATTCCAAATACCGAACTCGTACGAACACTAAACAGGACGATGTCCTCAAACGAAAATGGGCGTCACAATCGACATAACAGCTTTATCTTTGACCGCGATGTGGTAACCGCTCGGCTACCTAAAATCCGTTTAACCAAAGAAGACTGCAATCGTTACAAGACCGGTGTTAATCCCAGGTGCTGTACAACAATTGTCTTATTGACTGTTTGGATCGAGGACAGACTTCCAGTTTCAATTTCAAAGCAACAATTTACAAACAGTGAGAGGACCTTGAACGGAAGGTAATGCCGGGCGAGCTTCGACTACCCTTTGCTTAGTGAGAACCGAACGAAGTTGTTATTTTTTTCCTTCAGGGAGCATTTTTGCGTTGACCTAGAGCGCTGGCTAGTCTCAAACACCGTAATAACAATCGCATTAGATATTGTTCTCTTTTCGCCAAGATACCAACATGAAGGACCAAACATTATCTTATGTTTTTGAACAAAACAAATAATATGTACGTAGAACCTGGTTGAAACGTTCACAGGCCCCTATTTTATTTGTTTTACGTGTTATCGTCTGGGTATCTAGTGTACTCATCACGCTCTCGCTCTATCTTGCCCTCTCTCTCTCTTACTCTCTCTCTCTCTCTCTCTCTCTCCCTCTCTCTCTATCTCTCTCTCGGTCTCTCTCGCACTCCTTTATCGAATGCCGGGTCACACCCAACCGATTATTACGCGAGACAGACTTGGCGCTTGCAACGGCAAGCTCAGAAGCCGGAAAAATACCTACGGCGAACTCCTTAACCAACGCCAACGTCACGTGCCGAAATCACACGGATGGGGCATGGATAGCAAGCCAGGGCAACACCTCAGTGTCAAATTCGTCTTCAGCCTCGTATCCTTGCAGTGAAGGCTCTCTGTGCCTGGAAGGCGATGTTGGTGTTTACTGCCAGTGCTACCTGCAAAGGTCATCGTCGGAGCAGGTATCCCTCGACAAGCTGGAAATAGAAGTGTCCTATACCTCGGTTTTTTAACGGCCGTATTTCAATTTAGTCTCGTCGTTTGCCCACCGCATGTGCTGGCAGCGGCTGCAGCAGAACGCGATAGCGTGGCACACAGACGCATGCCGCGATAGAGAATGCACTAAATCGATCATAAGGCTCATCACAAGAAGACGTCTACAGCCATCTCCCCTGAAATAGAGAACTGAAACAAAAAACATAAAAAGCAAATTGCAACGCGATTGCCAACTGCATAAGCTACTATCTGTAGCTATCCTACCGGGTTAGCAAAACTTAATGGTGTGCTAGAGACGAGGCATGTATTTACGGTAGTTCCTCATTTTACGAACCTCGTCTATCAGGAACGGTTAGGCCTCGAACCGTGCTAACCCTCCTGTAGATACGCGTGTCCACGCCTATTTTCGTTTTCACGATATCGGCACGGAAGAGGACCATACTGAGTACGCGCAGCCCTGGTTACAAGTTTTCAAGCGTTCGACGGGAAACTAACTTTACCAGAGTTACCTGGTTAATGCTACACTAAGTCCTGGAACAACTGGTCGAGCACACATACATTTGAGAGCGATTGCGAGCGCAAGCCCTTTGACGGCGATTACGAAATAGTGACCTCATACGATTTTCGTGGAGCGTCTGGCGCACGACATTCACACAGACACAAGCCGACGACCGGTACAACACGGCCTGCTGACTTTGGCTGTTTTGCCCCGTGTCCGTCCACGTGCACCGCTTCAAGGTTCCGGTTTCCTTGGGATATTGAGCTTCGAGGTCGACGCGATACGTATACGTATAGGACGTCGGTCGACCAATCAACACGAAGAACTCGCCGCTTTCACCAAGATTGTGTGCAAGAGGTCATTTTGTAACAACTATATATTGCCACCTTGTTTGGTCTTGCATTGTGGTATTGTCGCGATGGGTGTATTATAGATGCATAGCACCTGCCTGCGGTACCTACACCTATACTTCTTCTGCGGCGGGAACAATTGCTCCACATGGCAGCCACTCGGCGCGAGCGCATTTTTTGCGAGTACGTACTGATAACATCGTTTGTTTGTTTCCCCCGACTTTATTGACTCCCACGCGTTCAATTGCCTGCTTACACGTTTAACATGTTTTTTGTTTGTAACAGAGGTGCGTGATTGGAGATGTGACCGCGTTGAATCTCACCTCCGTGTATGAGCCGGAAGTCACCTTCTTCCCGGACATGCTGCAGGGAGACCTTCGTTTATCGCACAGCATGTATGTGGCAAATTCTGCTGAGAGTGTTCCCTCCTCCTATACGGCCACCTACTCGACTGAGTCGTTGGCCTCGTCGGGGGTGTCAAGCAACAGCAATAGCAACAGCAACAGTAGCACCAGCAGCAACAGCAGCAGCAGCAGCAGCATCGGCGTGCTTTGGAGCGTATCGGTGCTGTTGCAGTCGGTGTCCGGGACGAGCATGATGGACTGGACCATATTCCCGTCGTCGGGACTGTTGCTTCCAGGAGAAAGGTGCGCAAGATGTGACGCAAGGCGATACGTTTTGGTTGCGGAATTTCGTAAAGCTCTTCCCAACAGCGCAGAGGGGTAGCCTAAGTTTCGAACCACTCGGAGTAGGCCGGTTCTACCGGTCTTGGTTCATAAACTGCTCGTACCCCGTCAAAAAGCGATACAAAGGATGTGCCGGTTCATGAGCGAGTATGTTGTTTCTAATGGCGTTAGGTTCTGCCTGAAGAGCGATAAGACGGTATTTATGAAATTTCAGTGTCCCCCTGATTTTCGATGTCTTGAATGTATTTTCTCTCTTAGTAAACGCTCCAAAATCGGGTTTCACACTGTATTGCAGTATAAATACCCTACCAGGTACCCTGGCACAGTCTAAATGTTTTTGCTGTCGTGATTGTTGTTTGAACGAAACGCCATCGCCATTAATTCAGTTTTTGGTCACGGGACAGGTTTCTAAAACGTTTGGGCTCAGAAAAAACGTCTGGAGAAAATACCGTGGTAAAGTCGATTTCTCGCCAACCGTGCATGAGGTTTCTCACGCCGCGTTCCTTTTCTGCCCTCCCGTTGTCTGTGTAAGAGCTTTCGTGCTTGTACAGTAAGCCCCCCCTTGTACAGCCACTGAATGTATCAGTCTTGGAGGCGTTTGTTCCTGTATGGTATGATACATTCTTTGTAGGGCGTGCGTGTCTAAAACACAGAATGCAACTTCGAGGGTTTCCGGCGTCCACATTGCTCACACTGCCTATAACGTACATCACTATGTGCATGCCGATGCTTCGAGTTTTACTTGGAGAATGTGAAGTATGTTTCTAAAACCTATGTTGTATACGATAATAATCGAAACCAAAACGAAATATCAACTGCATGATATAAACACTCTTAGTTAGGACACTAATCGACGAGGTCATTGCTGAATGGTTGATGATACGGAGCTTGTCGATATCTTATCGCGGGCAAGCTCATTGTGGGTGTATACTTAAATGTCAAAAGAACGTTCTTATGTGCGTCGAAAAATATGTCTCCTCGTTCGACGCGCATACTTTGGGCATTAACCGCAGAGCAGTACCTGTATCAACTACAAGCTGCCATAAACGAAAACTCGATCGACTTTAGTCTAACCGATGCTCGCTGTTCGTGTTTGTTCTACCCGTCACGACGTCGACCCCTACACCTATACCATCAGCATCACCCTTCGAGTGGTAACTCTACCGAGCACGAGCTTCGACGGGACCACATCCGTCACCTTCGTGGCTGGCAGCATCGGCATGAACTCTTCTTCCGTCACACGAACCCCTTTCGCCGGTAGCGAGTCGGGCTACGACAGCGTTGACGAGAGCTCAATTGACGAAACCAACAGCGTTTACGACCCTACCTCGACGAGCGCTAAGCAAGCACAACTCACATATGGCACTTCGTCGGGGTCTCGAGATTGGAGTGCCTCCGTCCAAGATACCGCCAGCGAATCGGGGTCGGCGATTACGTCGTCGACATCTTTCACGGTCACGTTTTACCACTGCGACGCCGGCCAAGTCTGGAATCCATCTGCATCCGCCGCCGTTAGCAGTACGGATGAAGACTCCTCCGGGGGCTGTCAACTCTGCAGCGACGTGGTGGAAGGGGATACCGATGTGCGTGCGTGTGCTACGGTTCAAGAAAGACGTCGCCCGTTTGATCCCAGACGCGTGTCAATGTGTTGGACTAGTCTGCTACAGTAGTAAAAGGCGAAGCACTAGATCTACTGTAGTACAGTACGCATCAAATATCTTCAAATCCGTTGTTCTGTTTTGTGTCAAATATATTGTCACATCGCCCGTTGAACACCTACAGTACAGCAGTTGGAGACTACAGGTTGACTGTGAATCGAGCGTGGCTTACGTGGTGCATGAAGGTACTTTGCCGGATGGCGTGTGTGGGGGATGTCGATGCTACCCCTTACCGCAGCCCGCGTCAGAGACGCGTGACGGTGTGGTCCCGCGAAAAGCACACGCCTTTCGTCGTGAGGGGCTTATTCAAATTTTCACGCTTCATTGGGTTTTGTTTTTACGGAAGCCACGGTGGAGGTTTCACCATTGGATTGCTGCGGCTCCACGCTTGCTCAGCTCCATACTAACAACAAGTAACAAAACTGAGTTTGGAGGGGAAACAAAAGTGGTAACCGATTACACAATCCCCATTGCCCCAAAGCACAATACAATACATTTCAAACACAAGGGTGAAAACCCGGAACTTTTGTGTCAGGGAGACTCGTCATTCCGAACATGTTGCGGTCAAAACGCTCTCGTACCTATACCGCAAGGGCACGTGGTACGTTTCGTTCTGCAGGTAAGGATAGTTCATGACTGGTGAAGGCGATGTCAACTCCAGTCGCAGCTACTCGTTTGCTGAACGACTTGTGTACCTCGTAAAGAAATGGGAAGGGGGGTGTCGATCCGCGGCTAGAAGTGCCCCACGTTCGGTACAACTCGGTGAAGTCTGAGTTAGTATTCCGACCGAATCACATTCAACGTTGGCTTCCAGCGATCGTTACAGTTCGGGGCACGCATGGAATGTGTGTGTGTTTTTGTAATCAAATCCTGGTATTGTTGCTGCTATCAGCCAAGGGTTTACACTAAGGCAGCAGCTGCTGTCCATATGTTATGGCATGATATATTGCACATCGCGTGTTTTCTATAAGGCGAAAACACCACATTTGACGATACGAGATGCCAATCCTTGTGTCAAACATTTGGTTTGCTTACCGGTACGGTAAACCAAGAATATACTCGTACTCCGGCCGATGTGTTCTACGTCTACTATTGCACAGGCGTTCGTGAATGTGTTGGCTCCCCCCACCCCCCGCCGACCAGATAGGTAGCTTGAAAGTGTGCGACCTCCCGACGTTTTGTCCTCCAACTACCGGACAAACGTTCCCGGCCCTGCTCGTCATATTCATACAGGGCGTGGAGTGCGACGAGCCAGGAGCCACGATTGAGACGTTGCATGTGCAAAAGGGGCATTGGCGGGCCGCGCTGGACGTGATCTTCATCCGCGAGTGCTCGAGCGAGGTAAAAACGTGCCTTCCACAAGCATTTGACGCTTATTAAACCGTGCAGCAGGGACTAACACGTACGCGATGATAATGGAGTAGCAAACCGATCAGATTAAACTCAAGCCGAAAGTGGTTCCGTGAGGGGGGTAGCCTTTGTGCAGAGGGCGTTCTTTTTGGTTGCCCGTGGTTTTCATGTCTCGGAAGGCTTCGGAGTGATCAAGGTTGAAGATTGGAATTGGTACACATTGTTGAAGATGATACACACCCAGGTATTGCTTTCCTGGGTGACAAATATTTTTGCTGATCGGACGGCGCCCCTCGGCCGAGGAACTATAACACACCAATAAGGCATGGTTACAGGTGGAATCACACTCGAACAACTTTAGAACTATACTTAGGATTGTTCATTGGCTTACGCACACCATTTCATCAACACTAGTCATGCTTTGATTAAGGCGAACATGGCTCCTACAAGTATAACTATGCGAGCAGCCTCTGGAAAAGGTGCGTAGAGGGCACCACTAGCCCCTACCCGATATTACTCCAATTTCCTGCACTACACCAGTACACGCGTGCGGCATACTATTGGTTCGATCCGAGTATCACAGTGTGAGGTTGTTCAATTTTGGACCTATTTTTCGACTTCAACACACAATGTTTGCAGTAAGGCTTGACCCCACGACACAAGTACTTCGTGGGTTCGGTCTAAAAGTAATCATGTAGTAAAAAATTGTGGGGAATACAATGGTAAAAGCGTGCCTCCGTCAGTTTGAACTCGTTTGCCAAACCACCATGCGCTCAATGTAGGCCGCGTCCACGGTACTGCCGAGATACAAAGAATCGTGTATGCCTGCTTTTGTTTTCCTGAGGACTATAACAACTGGTTTCATTCGTTAGCTCTGCCTACGTGCACAGATGGGAGGCTTAGCGTTTCACAGTTACCGTAGATAAAGGCCGTAGCTTGTCCACCGGTTCGTACCTCGCACCTAGATATACGCGTCTCGCACATCGTTTTGAACCGCCAGCCATCTTTTACCGGATCGTGCCCCTGGTGGATGATTGGTCTCAGCGGACCTGAACTCTCGTATGTGCTGTACGCTGTAACTTCCCTTCAGCGTATGTTCCTCTTTATGGGCAATAGCGCCGAGCGTTATTTACTCAAAATTTTGATATGGGGTGCGGTTCTACCGAACTTCCACGAGGAGAGCGACTAACAAGGGGGGTAATACCAAGTGGGACCGGAATTCAAGGAAGAAATAGGCTATGATGTTGCTTTATGTTTGGATCGTAGGTCTCCTATGTGATATGATCCACCGAAATAGTGGTGTTACACATTTAGAAGGGGCGCTTGTCTATATCTCCTCGGATGATTTGTAAAACGAACGTCATAGATGGAACCATTGCATAGCGCTATGAAATACAGGGTTGCGCTGAATAAATACTGCAGGAACAGGCGCAAGCAATGCTGCGATCAACAGCTCGAGAGAACCGCCGATACGTGTCAGCGAGGAGGAGCAAACATTGTGTGGCTTTAAAGCGTCTAGTTGCTTCTGTGTGGACCGCGCTCGTTTGTTGTTGGAAATTCAGCACACGTTCTTCTCTGCTCAGACCGTGCAGTACAGAAAGTAGCCAGAGGTCTTAGATCTAAATAATCCATCTTTACGACTGGCTTCGTAGTATCTATTTCGGCGGCCTGAAGATCTCCCGCGTACAACGGCCGGTATCAAACTAAACGCTTGGCTCACCTAGGCTCACCCAGTTCTGCAACATATTAGAAGACGCCTCAATCTAAGGTGGACGACTCTAGGCATCTTCATCGGACTGCACAGAGCCCCCCCCCCGACAAAATCGGATTGTTGTGATGGAGGTCATCACAATGGCCACTGTCTTCGTTGTGTGCTCAGGGCTTCGATGTCGCATCCCCGCCGCCGTTCGTATTATATTATCAATGGCCATCTACGCATACGAGCCACCTAAGCTAACCCTTGGCTTCCTCCTACAATACGCTTTCCAACACAATCTATGTCTATCGCATGATCCGTCCTGCCATTGGTCCTGGTCGTACGTATATACCATTCTGTCGTATATATGCTGACTTATCGCTGATGACCAAAACACGTTACCGCATAATTGTTGTGCGTTAAACAAAATTCTCGCCGATAACCGTGGCTTCGTATCCTGGCGCATCCCTTTCGTGAACCCCCGTCGTGCGACCGTGATGCCTTCTCTCTGACGAAGGACGCGTGCAAGGGAGGCTCCGCTGTCGCAAGCGTGCAGGAATATTGCAACGATGGCTACAAGGGACCTGGTGAGCCTCCGTATTTCCATGGTTGCAGTGTGTAGGGTTTAGCAGTGGCCGTGTTCATTGCGGGCCATAACCTCTTGGAGTGTCACCGCGTTCAAACCGTGTGCGCCCTAAACTTTGGGGTATGTTACCGAGAAAGGTATGTGTGCTCTATACGCGTTGTAATAGGTTACATCGTCGAGGCTGTGTGCTCTATAAAAAACGTTGTGATACGTTCCGGCGATTAGACTGCGTGCTCCGTATAGGTTGCCGGTGTGCACGTACATTTCCCTTCTCATCGTTTCCATACACCTCGATTTCGCCAAATATAATAATAATCGGCCCATGGTCGCAGTGAACATCCTGCACTCGCGTGCTTTGAAGCCATCGACTGGGTAGTACGCTGCCGAGATTTCAAGAAGTGGCTTCCCTGCATGCCGCACAAGCGAATGCTTGGCTGTTGTAAGCAGAGGGTGATGCAGTTCTCCGTCATGGCCAATGTATACCGCACCATCTTTTGTCCACGTCAATTCGTCATTTGCGCAGACCCGTACAACCCCTCCACCAGCGTTGCCACCAATCTTCTCACGCCCGACTTAACATGCGAGATGTTTTCCTCTCCCTTAAGAATCCAAGCTCTTGCATGTTGCGCCGCATATGTTCGGGGTATTTATGTAAACTCCGACAACCAATAGAAGATCGTACTTCCCTCTCTGCTATAAGCACCACGTGGCTTATGTCATACGCTAGGTTTTCGGCGTCTCGGATTCGAAATTGATGTACGAAAGGTAACTGATATCCTCACACCACACTCTTCCCCTCTCGCCTGTCTGTAACGGTAAACACCTTGGTTTGGCTGAATTGTTCAGAGTGCGCGGTTTGCGCCTCTGGCTACGGTCGAGGGGCGGCGAACGAGTGCCATCGGTGCACGGCAAGCTTCAAGGCGGGCATGTACTTCTTCATCGCGATAGCGACGATGTTCTCGATTGTCGTGATGGCGTTCTTGGGGGCGTATCTGGTGAGAACGCCGCGAGGACACCCACGAGGTCTATCGCGTGATGATGGAATCCGCCCTACGCGAGCGTTTTCGCTGCGTCAGGGGCTCAATGTTTGACCCAGCAGCCGAACGCTACGATTGGGGTCGTATTCATTGGCCTTATGAGTCAAACATGTCTGCCTGGACGAGCTTATTCACCCAATATCGTAAGCATGCCATCGGCGTTGCATAATAATTGATAGATTTTCCTTGATACCCCCCGTCCTTGGGGTTGTTAATCGAAGTTGCATTTGTAGCGCTTCATCGTATTCAGAGTTTGGGCGAGGCAGGGAGGTCCTACAGATAGGCGCCTCAGAGATATTTCCGTGGGTACCAATACCGCGGCACGAAGTCACCACTGGAGGAATGTCTTGAGAAATGTGGAACGCATACTACCCAACGCAGTGTGGGGATTGCCATCAAAACTACTCCGAGCTTGTTCGCGCTACTCGACTCTCGGCTTTCCCCCAACAAGTACCATCCCCAACAAGTACAATCCCCAACAAGTACAATTTTGTTGATGAAATTGAAAGTTAACCTCGGTGAGCATCCCACTGGCAAAGAGGTAAGGTAAAAACAACGTACTCCACAACCCACTCATGAATCGAATATGGAAAACAAATGTAGTACTACCCGGCGGGGTCGAATACAGGAATTGTTTGTATCCTCTTGGCATTCCGAAACCATCACTAATCGTCGACCAGGCGATGAACATTTGGCGACGGTGCATGTAAGGCGACGCTAAAGTAGGATAAATCTGGTATGTTTTAATTTTTTTTATTTTTTCCATCCCATTTATTATCTTCGCACTTCCGTATCTCCCTCTCTAGTTGTAACTCAGATCCGGGGTCACAAAGTAGGCTCCTCTCCTTTCTCCCCCACTACGGTCCTTGCCTTGATTTTTATCGCGCAGAGGGTTCAGCCTTCCCAACGCTCGTCGACTTTCATCGAATTTTCCTAACTCACGCTCTCGCGATTTCTGCTTGTCAAGATATTTTTAGCGAGAAAAAGTGCCTAAGAGCAAGCACTCGGCGGGGATCGAACTCGCTTTCTTGACGCTTACCGGCTTCGTGGTTACCTGCTAGCCCACCGGGGCGACCGGCTTGCATGTAATAATCCATGTAATCTAAACGCCCTGGGGGCATGTCTTCCAGGTTAATACCTCCTGTCGAGATAGTATTTGCCGAACTATGCCCTGATTCACGTGCAACGTGTGCACATCATGTTGAAGGTTTCAAGTGAGCCCTCTTGCTACCCCTTTCCAGTTTATCTCGTTGCCAATAGCATCATCAGGTCGGGGGGAAAGGGAGCAATTTCTCTCGTAAAACCCTCGATACATAGCCAACTCAATAGTTTTCCATTTTTGTAACGCCCTTTCACATTCGTCGCAGTCGTCAGCAGGTGACCCACCCTCTCGCGAAAAAAATGTAGTGAGCTAGATAAATGTATGTCTGTCTTACTTACTCCATCATGCCTGTTTTTTCTGTAAAATGTCTAAACAACAGATCGGGGGAAGAAAGGCCGTCTCCTCTACGATGGCCAGCACAAAGGAGTCGGTTCTGCTGATCAAACGTCGTGGCTCAGTATTACTCTCACGATCCGACGCGGGCGGCCGCATTGACTTCGGCAGTCAATCTGACAGTGGACGCACGAGATCAAAGCATTCTTCCGCTGGGGGTGATATCGAGATGTCGCGGACTAGTCGAACGGCGAAGCCATCTGTGCACGGCAGTACAACCCGCAGCAGTGGTAGCGCCACCAGAATCCATAAAAGCATCTCTAGCAACATGGAAGGCGGTTCACGCACGGAGAGAGTCGGCGGAAGTTTGTTTACGGCGAGGAGACCGTGTGATGTTCGACGCATGGCAACGAAACCGCGGAGCACGTCGGTTAACACAACCGGTCCGGCATCATTGATGCCCGCACGTTTCGGCTATACGCCCTCGATTCCGATGTTGCCTGCAGAAGAAAAAGGAGAGACTCTCGTCCGTGACGAGAACAATTACGGCCATAGCGCCGACGCCTCCCGCACAGCTGACGACCACCTTGCACACTCTTCCGGCCTGAAGAGGCACTACTCCACCGACGAGCTAAGCGATCGACGAGCGTTCAACGCTCCACCGGCGACTGAGGTTGGACTCGAGGACTCCACGGGAACCCTAGAGCAACCACGTCTAAGACGGACATCAGCTCAAGGAGGGGTGGCAAACGGGGCTCAACTCGGAGGCTTAGGGAGAAACAGAGCCCGGCGACAGCTCCGGGGGCAACATGGGGCCGAGGATGGCGGAGAGGACCGAACGACTGCATCCAAAATCGGGAATATGCTGGCTGAACTCCCCCTATCCAAGCTCAAAATCGTGATAGGCAAGTGTTCACATGGCAAACACGCCACCTGTAGGACACAACAGCGTGTGCCCCGTAGGTGAAAGGAAAGACATAAGTTCTTGCATATGTTGCCGTCTGAAAAATGTGCTTCGCCATATGCATGACATACAAAGGTCATTGCTGTCTAAAAAGATTTTCGCGAAATCTATCATGACCTGGGATGCCTGCTCTCTTGCACACCTCGCCTGGCCTGTATTATCCTTTTGTCGCCGTTCCTCATCCGCTCTCGGCGCTTGCACTCGTTCCGTTGTCATCGGCCAACCTCAAACACCTTTCACGTCGCTGGGGATCAGCAGTGGTCTGGCAGGTATCAGCGGCGGTGAGAAAAAGTATAGAAATATTCCGTAAGCGTCATTTTTACCTGGTATCTGGTATGCATATATTATACCTGGCACGGTATACAACGGGGTCGTAATTATGTACCAGGCACATCAATTTACGTCTGAAACAAAAACAATATATTCGTTCGGATATTGTAACGGGTCGGGTTGAATTAAGCATTGTTTTTGCGAAAGGGGATAAAGAAATTAATGTTGCGAAATGGAAAAAATAAAATTCATACCATTTGCAGTCATTTTATTAAGTTTTCACCTTCAAGGGACACGATCATATGTTATTAATAGTATGGATGGGAGTATATGTAATAATGTATAACCTACTTGAGTTAGTGTGGATACATTACCTCCGCGAAAGGGGGAGAACAATATATATGCAGTGAAAACATTGCCGGCGAGGAAATGCGGCTCAATGTTTCCAAACCGTAGACCATATGGGCTTGATCTCTTATAGCCGCATAGTTCGAGGTCGCTTCAGCAGCTCATTTTGGTAAAACATAATGCATGCTGGCATAGCCCCATAGCTCCCCTATGGTTTGAGGCTGCTCACATGATTATGGTATTTATATAAGCGTTCTAAACATCACCTATAACTTGATTTTGGTTAAAGCTAAAAGTGGAACCAGAGAGAAAATATGAAAGCTTAGGCATACCACGAAAAGTGTTTTAAAACCACTACTTCAGTGGTGCTCCGGCGATATTGGATAAAAGACCCCTATCAGTCAGAGACGCGTGCTACGATATAGGAAGCACGTCTTTGGCTTCAAATGGTTTTTGAATAATCGGACTGCTTAACCCGAAACAGTCTGATTTTCATTATTTCGTTGAAAAACGTACCAGTAAGCATACGTCACCTTTACCGGACTGTTCATCAAGTAGCACGTCTATTCCCCTCCTATAATCAGTTTTCGGATGAAAGATGGACCTCCTCAAGTGACCACACCCGCAGAAAAAAAACTTGGTGCACCTCTACTGTAGCATACGTCGCGAACGACTTTGACCTAAACGAGATTTCTCCTACCGTAGCACAGCTCGCTCATCCTATGAAAAAAAACATTGTCAATCGACACCTACCGTTGCACTGCCGCTTAGTATGGCGGTGTGGTCATGCATCCGCCATACCACGAAACCACCCCTGCGGCAAGGCTAAGGCGGGCTCCCTAACGGTAGAATACGCGGAAATTGACGACGCGGGGCGCGGGCGCAGCGTGGATACAATAGTTGTACTGCGGCCGCACGCTGTTTTTGTGAACGCTGCATATAGCATGGCGCTCGTTGTTCATTTCGTTCGATAGGGTCATACTTGTATAATGGGTCAAAATGGTAATATTTCTCAAACATATGGCGGCAACCTCGTTTCTCGCCCGCCGTCCTGCGTTGAATATTACTCGCTGTGTCCCAACGGTTTCGGCCACCTCTCCTCTCGTAATGTCCATGAAAAACCGGGCAACGCGCCCCCGTTCGGTCTTGAAGTTTTCCAACATCACCAACGTGGCGTACCCGCCAATCTACGAGAAGTTCCTCTCCATTATCGGGGTGTTTTCACTGGATTTGGCCTGGATTCTCTCGGCGGCCTGCCTAACGACGGAGGTCAGCTTCTACGACAAGCTGCTGTGAGTACCCCGGTCTACCAGAGGACGGAATATGCGTAGCGTGTCGATCTACGGTAGGTGTAAGACGATGATTAAAAAAAAAACGTCTGAAAGGTCTTCAGGCTAAGAGCCATGTATGAGTATAGCAGTGACCCGTACGATGCCACTCGCCAACATAATTTAGAACCTAATTGTTCCCCCAAGTTCATGCACTCACGACCTTACCCGTTGTTCACACTGGTGGCCTCTTTCGCGCTGCTTTGCCACATAACTCCGTTCTTGAAACTCCTCTCGTAACAGAATGGTGACGATCGGGCCAGTGGTCGTTCTAGGGCTCCTTGGTGTCACCTTCCACATCGGTGCTAGACCCGTGCCACCGGTCGCAACGAACGTGCCGATCATCCGACAATTACACAGCAGATCCCAATCAGACTTGGATTTGCTCGAACCTGTGGACCACCCTAGATCGGAGTCAGGCTTACAGACGGCGCGAACCTCGAATACTCCGTCCGAAGATGCCCTGCAAAGTATACCCCTATCGAACTCGGGGGCAGGGCTACAGAGGAACAGACGTTCGGGAAGGTTAGACGGAACCGTCGCGGTTTCACCCAATGAGCACCCAAACCAATGGGCCGGTGCCTCCTCCGCAAGCGAACAGCGAACAACGGAGGGCACTTCAAATAACGCCTTCGTGTTGTCGCGCAGCCGGCGCCCGGCCATGGCCGCCAGTGCTTCCACCGCCCGGCGCCTCCCACCTCGTGAGGAGCATAAAACGTCAGCCACCATCAATCCATCCGCGATGTCTAGCGGCGCCATTGTCAACGAGCAGGAAGGGTCGACAGAAAGAGGTCGTAACGATTTTATGGCCGAGACGTTATCGAACCCCCTTGCCCCTCATTCGACAAAAGCGAGGAGGTCCCAAGACAAATCTCCACGATCGTTCCGGGGTGTTTGGAAGACCGGTCCAGGGAATACATCCGATCCGGAGCAGGTATTACAAAACCATACAATCTGTTTCGCTGTTGAATACGAGTCGCATCGGTCTCGTACCTCGTCGATTGCACGTGTCGACTGCAATTCAGGGGTTCTCGGCTGTGGCCCAGAGTACAACCTGTATGTGACGCTTATGCAGTCGGCGGTCAAGGGTGTGCTTGTATCTGCGTTGGGGATTCCATTCGGTCTGCTGATTTCGGTTTCTTCTCGGCACTTGTCCTACATACTACACTAACCACGCGTACAATGTTCACTTGTGCGGTATACTCAAAAATAAGAAGGGTGTTCATACCACGGTAACATGCATTATCGCGAGCGTTTCACACTGGCTGTTTTTATGCTTCGGTGCCTCTGTTGTTTTTCATACATCGTGAAACCCCAACCGCTTCTCAGGACCATTTGTGGGATCTGTTTGCGCGACACACCACCATGACGCTAATCCTCCTTTACCTGGTCTACAGCCAAGTGTCGACGGTGGTGAGAGTTTGAGAATGAAACAATAAGACCAATAAGGCAGAGAAGAAAGGAAGCAACGGTGGTAAATGGGTAACTCCGAACATTCCCGTGCAGTCGAGATCACAGGGAATCGTAGAGTCAACAGTGCCAGCTGAAATTGAGAGACATCGTTGGCACAGGGGCCGTTCAAATATTTTGATCCATAATCAACGGCGAGTAAAAAGGAGGAAACGATGACGAAAAAAATAGTTCCAGCATGTGTCGGCCTAGCTTGAGAAATCCAATGGGATGTAGTCAACGATTGAAAATTATGTGGGTTCTAGAGTTTGCCCATAGTCGAAATAGCACGAAAGGGGAATAACCACGCGATGGCAGCAAAGGGCTGGATCCAATATTTGGGTCCGTAACCTTCCGTTGAATAAGGGGCACCCGCGCGATTGGTTTCCCTTTCTATTAACAAAACAGTACGGAGACCCAAGCAGGAGGCCTCTATGTTAAATGCCGGGTGTAGGCACAAACGCGTACGTATGGATTGCCGGCATTGAAATTGGTCTGGCACGTGACACCCCTCTTGGCCCTCGAGCAATCATCACGCCTTCAACAATATTAACTGGTCGTCACAAAGGTATCGCGTGCATCGGTGCACAAGTTCAACATTCATCACGCCCGCTGCTGCTGTTAGTTTTGTGTTGGGACGGTCTGAAAGTTCTGGGAGAACCCAATTTGATCCAAAGTCACCGCGGCTGCTGTACATATTTTTCGCAATATTCAACGTTGACCCGAACATGGTGTATACGGACATTAACCCTGATGTTTGTTGCACTGTCGAGGAAGATGAGGACAAGTGACGCCAGCCTACAGTGGAACAAACACATCTTGTAGGTAGACGGTTTAACGCAAACAGGCGATGCGTGTATTCCGAGAGGTTCTTTAAGCAACGAAAGCGGCAGATTAAGGTTAGGTTACACAACCATTGTACAGTAATATCGCGTAGATGGGACACGTGTAGACGAGGTGTTGTGCTGCCTATGAAACAAACCACTGCCGCCAATTTACATAATATAAAAACAGACACCACCCATTGATGTATTCTTAGAGGTTCTTTCAGCAACGAATACGGCAGGTTAAGGTTAGCTTACACAACCATTCTACAGGAATGTCGCGTAGATGGGACACATATAAACAAGGTGTGGTGCTGCCTATAAAACAAACCACTGCCGCCAATTTACATAATAGTCAAAACAGATACCACCAAATTGATCCGTATTGCCTACTTGAGCGTATCGTATTATATGTCAATACACACCTAGTACCGCTGAACGTTTTGGGCTGCCATGCAAAGGCTGCGTGGTTCTGCCCATGAATCAGACGAGAAAACCTGGCTTGCACATCAATGCCAAGCCCCCAATTTCCTTGAAAACATGGTTCCAATTTTTCGTCACATGCCTTGCAGGTGTTCCAGACTTTCTCGTGCGAGAGGTTTCCAGAGATCGGAAAAAGCTACCTCAGGGCTGATCAAAGGATCGAGTGCTACACCACGACGCACATGGCGTACAGGACTTACGCTGCCGTCATGATATTCCTCTGTAAGTTTGTTGCGCTGTGCCAAAGCATAACTCCAACGAAAAAGGCGTTACGCGGCGAGCGTGCGACGGCTCACACCCTTCGGTACGCAAAACCACAAGAGCTTTCTGCTCTCGTTTCGCCATTACGGCAAAGTCGGTAACGTCGATGATGACTGAGAGGTGCTCGATAAATGCTCCTCGGTTGTCGGGGTCCAACGCTCCACTTAGAACGTTTAGTTTCCTGCTTTCGTTTGGATCGTACCGTATGTAACACCGTTTGGGGAAATGAGAAACGGAGAGGAGAAAATCGTCAAATGTAAATGACAGTTTCAAACTTCGCCGGTGGAGGCAGGTTTCCGTTGTGGGAATGGTAGGGGACAATACCTCAAATATATACGGTATGGTAGTTTCAAACTTGGCCATAGGTGGCATGTCTTCGGTGCGGGCGTGGTAGGGGGCATGCACACATACATATACGTAAGCATCTGTACGAAAGCTCGCGCATCATGGATACCTCCGTCCTGCTTGACCCTTTCAGTCAATACTTTATTCGTGACCCCATCATATTGACCAGAACCGGCTACAGGCTGTTTGATATTTACCCGCTCCGGCAACAGTTGGTGTCTACCCGTAATCCTTGAGTGGCCGTTGCTATATACTTCACCTTATGCTCGCTGACTTTCCGTACACGAGTCCCTAAAGGGAAATTATATAGCTCAAACAATGCGCGCTTTTCAATATAAAGGTTTCTATTCATGCCTGGTATACAGCATTCGCTGCATACATATACAGATGCAACGAAGACGCGCATTGAAGCCAAGTTGAAGTTGAACACCGTACAAACACATACACGGTGAATCCAGCCACTCAACTATCTCCGATGTAGCCTGTTAGACGTCGCGCGATATTTTGTTTTTTGGGGTTCGGAGCCTTTCTGATACTATTACTTCGCGCAACATGTGTGGGAGATGGACTTGAGCTCTCATCCTGCCCATACGTCGGATGACACACGTACCAAAAACCTATAGCGTGTACAGTCGTACCCTCATATTATCTCTCACACGGTTGTGTACATTTCGCATATTTGTCGACCGCTTCACGCGCGAGCAGACCCCCTTGGTATCCCCGCGGCATTCTTCTTCCTTCTTTGGCGTCAAGGGTCCTCGATCAACCCCCCAACAGACCGCACCTTGAAGGAACAGAGAGGCTCGCAGCACGTCGTGGTGAGCACTCCAGCATACCGATCTGTACACAAGCTATGGAAATGATTAGTAAAACAAGTATTAGCAGTGAATTATGTTTTTCGTGTCAAATCCCCCAACCCTAATCCCAACGTTTAAGTTCCCACGTTGGGGTATGTGTATGGACGTCAACAATCGATGTGGTTGGCTGCTCAGGGGGGGGGGGGGGGGGGGGGGGGCACCCAGTGATCTGTCCATGTCGAGGTTAAGTATATCGAGGCAAGGCATGATCCCTCCAGAGGATTTTCGAGATGGACTGCAACAGCGCTACTTGATTTTTTCCACTGATATGAGTTGTTCGCGTAGGCTAACATGTGTCAATCGGTACTGTCGGGCGATACAAAATACTCCAACGTTTAGGCAATCGTGCTGCTTGTGCACACTTACGAGCTTATATTTTCTATTAACACACACCCATAGGCGTGATGAGCGCGTACCCTCTACGTTGGGGTTGTGTATCGTGAGCGTATATAACTGTGTACAGTAGCCACCACGAAATGAACGGTTCGAATTCGTCCCCCTAGCTGGGACATATTACGAATTACATTTAAGAAGTGTCTGACACTGGTTACGATAGGGGTGGGCACCCTTGGTTTGACCAATCACCGTTTCGGGCTGCCGAGGCCCCTATACCGAGGAACTCCGCCCAACAAGCCAAGTGCGTTGCGAGGCATGCTTTTCTGTTGGATACCATCAAGTTTTGTTTTCCACGGTGTACGTTGTATATACCTCGGCCATCGGGTCACCCTGAATCACATTGTTTAAGTCACCGTTTGTGACTGCTGCAGCTATAGAGCTGCTATACGAGAACCATGCTTAACGCCCCCAATGGGAGTGTGCGTGCACCCGTACCGTAGTAAGTGTCGTAGGTGCCATGCGTTGGACGTCGCGGCAGGTATGGTAGAGTCAGGCTTGCCGTGCACGCTTCGCTACGATGACACGTTGACGGGGTGTTGGTGCTGACCTGCCATCCTCCTCAGCTTAGCACGGGAGGAAAGTGCTCAGGAATACCTAACAGCAGCTGCGACTGTCTTCTCCTTTGGTTCGTTCAATTTTGTTTTCTTTTCTATGGCAGCGGGAGAAGATCAACCAACGTAGCAAGGATCTGAGCATAGCGCCGACCTCTTTCCTTTGGAACGCGTACTACCCCAACCGCTACTATTTCGAGGTAAACGTATAGCACACATGCCTCCGGCCACTTTCCCACTTGGGCCGCAGCTAGCAAGTTGATTAAGCGCGGAGACACCAAGTCAGTCGCAGCGACGGCAGTTCGTCGATAAGCTCTTGTAGTGAAAGGTTGATTTATCCATATGTCAACGTGATCATCGCGATCAACTTCTGTATAGGTAGCAGCACCTCCGGCATTGTTCCTACGGCTGGCATATAGTCTCGTAAGGGGGAGACGATCACGATTGACTTACAGTTATATATTACATCATAAAGACAAATAACGTATGTTCCCAGAAGCAGTTGACTGTGCTTACCCTCATATCCGTTAGAATGCCAAAGATTGGCGTTTTTAGCGACGGTCGGGGCGCTCGATCACTGTGAGAACATTCATTTATTCAACTATGAAACTGTACACCCAAGCTGGCACGAAGGCTAGATATATCTACAGAGGGCGGTGCAGCCCTTCTTACTCTTCGGGCTAGGACTTGGACGCGCCGGAGGCATTCTTAAGACAAGCCTTCTGTAGTGTAGATATACGTTAAAAATGACAACGTTTTCACCCCTCGTGGAAAACGTTAGTTATGTCAAGAGGTGAAACAGTCAAGGTTTTTTATGTTCTACGTTTAGAGACGATGCCATGTATCGATCATGAATATGTACGAAGTATATATATATATGTATATCAGGGCAGGGAGTCGGAAACAATGATACTATGGTTTTTTTTCATATGTTATGTGACTCGCGTCAAAATGAAAGCTGACGTGGTTGATCGGTGTTCGCCTTTCGGAACGGCAGGTGTTCGAGTGTCTGAGGCGACTGGTGCTCACGGGGTTGCTGGTGTTCCTCATCCCAGACACACCGGAGCAGGTGGCCTTCAGCTGCGTATTTGCCTTCGCCTGGTACGGTGCGGGTGGACGTTTATTGAGTGCAGGCCAGCGTTAGTCGTAACGGTTCATCTCGTGACTTGTTTCCCTAACTTGCCCACGGGACAGGGGGTGTCCTCCTCGGCCCACCAGAACTGTATGCCAGGCACTATGTCTACGAACGGTGAATGTTTTTTCAATTCAAATGCTAGAAGCGGTCGCTACAAGCTCGAGGAGAAAGATATTTGTAACTGGCCATCAACAGTTGTTTTGTTGGTTTGTCTTGATCGATAAACGCAAAACATTCGCCGACCCCGGTTTCTGATTTCATGGGGGGGGGGGGGGGGTTAGACTGCGCGGTCTGTCGGAAGTTTCAGCTATCACGATTGCTAAAGAGCCCTCCTATTCGTGAGTGGAAATGCCTGTCGGAACCTCGCATTTGCTCGTGTCTGATGCCCTGTGTACACGGAGAGCATTGTCGCTGTTGACCTCGTTACCGCAGTTGGCGTAGCCACGTTGTCGTTCGTGAGTGCGTAAGGTATTTTATGGCGATGTGTGGTCGTTTAGTGGGGCATCTATTGTACATGACATACCGATATCGGATTGAATTCGGTTCAGAAAGCTAGTTGTATCGCACAAATGTACTTGCCCCCAGCATGTTTACTGCCATAGTTCGTGCGTACGCCGTTACGGGTTGTTGAACTTCGTCGACTCTGTCAACGTCTATTACCACACTGGTATACTTCGAAGCATACCAATTCGGGTCCAACAAATCACGTATCAAACACAAAAAAGAGACGGCTCGGGATGTGGTGATATATGTAAAAGCTCACTTTCCTCATCAATGGTTTCCGTCATTTTCCAGATAGGGACAACAATAAGTTTAATATATCGATCTCGATCAGGGTGCCAGAAAATTGGACACCTTGAATTCCTACATTTTCTTTTTTCTTGCGTATTTGGACAACATGGAGAAACAACGGTAACTTTGGGCAAACCGTGTATAGATACAGTACAGCTTTGCTAAGAGATCTTGCCCCAACTATCCATTGCTTGCGGAGTGTTTATTTCCCTTGCGGTAGCCCCAAACCAAAGCCCCCGCCGTCTCCTATTCTCGTGGCATCTCTGTGCAGCTTGATGGCCTTCGAGCTTCAGCGGCCGCACATCGACGCCTTGGAAATACAACTCTACCGCACGGTGAGAAAATAACACAAACGATAACCATGCCGTGTGCTTCACTGCTGGGCGCAGCAACAGCGGATCGCATGCTATAAAATTCAGTCGACTACCCCACCTCTAATCAGCCCGGACGAAGGCAAATTGCGAGTTATGCTTTCTTTTAGGCTAGAATGATCAACCCTCGGTGCAGCGAAATTGCAATTTGCGAGTGTTTGTCTGTTGGCAAGGGGTAGTTGCGCCCGGACCCAATACCGTCCCAATTAGTCAGGACATTCCGTCACAACGACAAGAGCCGGGCTGCGATATGGTGGGGGGGGGTGTGGTTTCACGAGTGGGTTCACGCCACTGCCACGAGCGACGAGTAAGTTATATAGGGATGCCCTTTACGGACGTGTTTACAGGAATTCGTTGCCGCAGCGCAACTATAATTTTTGCAGTGGTTGGTGCCCGGACCAACGCTACGGGTAAGAATGCAGTGTTTTTTGTCTGAGCGCCTCCCGAAGAGCAGCAAAATAGCCTACCCAAAACATTACATGGAAGAAGTCGGCTGCGCAGTCCTACATAACGCAAATACGTAGCACGCAAACAAATATCATGCCAACGCTTAGTTGCTGACTTGAGGAGCTTAATCGGTACTAAGATTTTCACTCGGAAGGCATAAATCGCTAACCCTACCACACGATGAACTCCCAACCCTTCCTAAGCACGCCTCGAATACCATGCAACACCCCTTGTAAGAACCCTTTACGCCTGGTGAGTAGATAATTGTTATGTGGTTCAGGGTGAATGGTTCCACGAACTCGCTACGGCAACATAAATAGTTGCTTATGTTTTGTGCGCAGTTGGATCCCCCACGTACGAGCTCTCGTTTTTATATTGCTTGGTGCGTACATAAGATACGAGCCACAAGGAGAGAGCCCTAGCGGGACATCGGTAAAGACGTGGCTTTGCGAAGTTCACGTTTTCGCGGCGTGTCTTCGTTTGTGGCCGTGAAAGCTCCTTGGCGATTACAACGATCCCCTGCTACGGTTCAGGACACGTCTAATGCGAATGTAGCACAGCTCATGGACATATCGCTGATAACGATGCCGGGCTTTCTCGTGTTCCAACCCTCCAACGAAACGTACTTAACCCTCGTGCCTGCATCAACCTCGTCGCTCTCCCGCCGCTTCGAAAACGCTCCACAAAACCGTGCTTTCAAAAAGGGATGCCTGGTGATTTTCTTCACGAACTTCTTGGCGCTGATGATCAAGGCTGAGGTCGCCGACGAGCACTCCACCGGTAGTGCCATCTATTCGATTGTGCTCGTCATGGTCAACATCATGTTCTTCCTTTCCATCTGGTGGAACACGTGGGCCACAGTCAAGCTAACGTTCACCAGAAGGGGCTTTCAGGTTCGGTATTTCCAGTTCGGTTGCCTTTGTTTATAGCGACGGAGTAAGCCATACAGAAGTGTACCCGGAATGAGATCCCCATCTAGAGTAAATATACTCGGTGCAGATAAACCACTGATGATACTGTAGATAGATCGATGATCTGTAGAATCTGGAGCCCAACCTGGAAAAACCTTCCAGAGAGGGTTTTGATCTATTGTAGACTGCGCGGAGTTTTGCCGACTACAAATAGGCACGACCACCGAAGCACGTGCTAACCCGAGCCGGTTTGGAACTTCACGTATAACTACCGCAGTGGGGACCATGACAACTAGTGAAAGCGAAGAAGAGTGCGGGGCTTGCCTGATGTAATGTAGGTTCCGTGTTTCGTAGGTTGGATACGCACAACACAGACAGGGGTGCTACAAGATGATATATCGAAGGATACAGGGGGATCTACTGTAGTAGGTGATCTAGATCGTGGTATACCTGAAGTGCTTGATATTTCCTACGGCAGTGATACTCAAGATACGTCTTCAGCAACCTAGATGCTTGTTATTTTGGCGTTTACTTTGATGCAGGTATATTTGATGCAGGTATATTTATATACATTATGACAGGGGTCTTGACTCTGGATAGTGACTGTATTTAGCCAAATGAATGAGATTGACCGCTTGGAAGAACCAGATCAATCCCACGGTAGGGGTACCACTTTAGTCTCAATAGTTTCTGACCGGTTGTGCGTCTCACGCGAGTAACCACCGGAATACTATTAATATTTTACTGGTATATTTGCTTTTGGACTGCCGCATTAGAAGGTTTGGCCGGATTTCGTGAACGAATTTTTCCGAAGTTATGTTTTAAGTGATATGTCAGGCTTCTCACGTGAGGAGCTCGGAAAATTCTGCTGCGCCCCTACCGTGGGACGACCCAACACCTTTGCAGGGCATGAAAGTCACCATCTTGGCAGTGTTGGTTGGTGTGTCGAACATTCTAGTAGATCTCGACGTGGCATGGTTACGAGTATCTTAAGTCAGAACTCGCAACTTAAAAGGTTCAGGCTCGGCGATTTGTTCGGACCTATACCCGTCCACATTCTACACCAAAGTGGCTCGAGCCTAAGTTTGCCGACGGTCTGCTGTGTTGGTTTGGTAGTGCGGACATCGCCACACGCCTCAACTCGTTTAGCACGCAATATATTCACCGTCTGTGAGGATGGCTGGACTCGATTTCACAAACACCACCAAGGGAGGCACACAAGACAAAATACAATGTGGCCTTGGGAATTAATGTTTGACTTGTTCCTGAAGACTGCTATTCTCGACGACGTATATCTGCCCGACCAGCGGCAACAAAAAAAAACATGGGGAATGCTGCGATAGAGGTATAGCACGTTTCATCGAAATTTCATTCTGAATGACGGGAATCCTAAACCAAAACGAAGTCGGAATTTAATTATTTTGTGGTGCAGTTGATTTCGTTGCATATAGTCAGGTCATGGTACTCGTAGTGTATATCGGGTGGCAGTTTTGTTCCAAGTCCAAATCAGTTTTATTGGTGATTTCCTGAAAGGATTGAGATCACCATGGGAGGAACGATAGAGGGTCTCATGGGAGGAACATCATAAGCTAACTGGTGCACGTCTATCTGACCGCGCTCATCCTACCCCTGCTCTTACTCGTGGGTTTCGGGATGTGTCCCACGATGTTTTTCCACGTGATCCCTCGACATTTTTTTATATATCAACGACGTGAATATCATCGCCACAGTGGTTGAGGGCTGCGGGGAAATCCAGGTAGCGGCTCGGCCCGTTTTGTCGTTTATCTCTGAGGAGTGCCCGGTAGGCATACGAAGTTGGCGACACAACATGTCGGTACTGACGGGAGGGAGGATTCCTCAGCTGAAAAAGCTACCGAATATCATATATAGGAATTTCGGTAAGATTTAGTGACGCATGCTACGATAAAGGTGCACCATGTTTTTTCGGAGCTCCCCACTTAACGAGCGTCATACCCCACCGAAAACAAATGATTTTGGAGGAACATAAAAGTGCTGCCGGATGAGAAATTTCATGACCGAAGTATACTCTGAAACATTATTCGTTACAAAAATTAAAAAAACGATGAATTTGGGTTAAGGAGCCCGAGACGCGTGCTACGGTAGAGGTAGCACTTTTCGCCTGAATCGTTTTCTGAACGATCGGGCTGCTTAACCCAAATTAGTCGGAATTCCATTTTTGTGACGAACAATGCTTCAGAATATACTTCGGTCAGGAGATTTATCATCGGGCAGCACTTTCATTTTCGACCAAAATCATTTTTTCGATGAGATATGACGCTGCTTAAGTGAGGAGCTCAGAAAAATCATGGCGCACCTCTATCGTAGCATGCGTCCCGATCGTTCAAAAAACGATTCAGCAAAAAAACTGCTGCCTCTATCGTAACAAAATTATGAACATCACCACAGCAAGCAATCGAACTGCAGCAGGCGTGTACCGTGATTACACACATCAATGATTATGCGCAATGAACTCGGTCGTGGGATGAGTTAGGAGGAGCATACACCAAGTCCCTGGTAGCTCCTCTAATCACAACTGTTACATCGTCGGCAACATGAAGCAGCCGTGGCGTAGGGGGGATACGTTTTTTGTTGTTGTTTTAGTTTCTTCGAATTAACATGAGACGCGTTTTAAGATAGGGCTACCATGGTTTGAACGAAATATATCGAAACGACGAGGCTCTTCAACATAATAAACTACTCAATACGACAGGCCGTATCGCCGTCATGCCCTTTCGCTTGTGTATCATGATACCCTAGGGTTACATTGGGTGGCCGATCGCGTCGATCGTTTGTCGCATTCGTCAATGCCACGCTTAGGGTGAGGTCCTGAGCTGCTCAAGAAAAACGCCTCGGAAATAGAAGCAGTATATGCATCCTCATCGTTTCGTGATTCAAGTAGAACACTCCACTCGACCTTCGTGGACAGGTTGGCGGTAGTGCTCTAACTATTACATTATGGATTACCCTTGGTGCTAGCCAGGTTTGTTTTTGGAGTTTAAATCTATGACAATGCTGTGCTGAAGCCATAACAAATAACGGTTGGTGAAAATACGGCCGGACCCGTGTGTTGCTGCGTGCAGCAAAGCTCACTTTCAAATACGACTGTCTTGGCTGAAAACGCATGAGTACTTCCTCGCCTGTATTAAAAAGAGGCCCAACACAGCCCCACACCAACAAACCTGTTCGGCGTTACTTTCTTCCGTGCGATGACCTTGCCAGGGCGCTGTGATGGGGGTAGACGTTGTCAGTGAAGACGCTCTTGGTGAGTTCCTACGGCCGAACAAGAAGGAGAGGCGGCAGCGCGCTTCGCACGGTGAAAGTGCAAAGGGTGCAGACGCAAACGTCCAGCGCGCAGAGCAGCGTCCAGCCTGGGAGGAAATGCCCGGCACTGTGAAGAAGGGTGTCGACAGCAGCGTAAGCACCAGGTTAGAGTTTCTAAAGCGCCCAGGTTTCGGGCTTGCATACTAACCGAACTATGTTGGAAGACGACCCGTTAAGCACTTAAAACGTCCAGGTACACATGGACTATACAATGGGTGAGGGTAGCGTTGTATTTACTAGCGGGTTACAATGTCTGGTGGCCCTCCTGTACCTCATTCAAAAACGGAAACTTATGCTTTTTGTTGCCGTTGGCAGTGTAACAATCAACCCCACCGGTGCTCTTGTGGTATACCGTGAGTCAAATACAATATTCACCCAAATATCAGGCAAAATATCATCATCATATGTAAGGCCCTAAACTTGCACCCTCAATAACGTAGCTGGCTTGGTAAACATTTGCTATGAAATACACGAGCACAAGTATCGACGATGCGATTCGTATACACCGCGAGATCGGCATAAACAATGCCCTGCATTGGCATCGGAGCGCTGTGGGTAGCACACCCTGACAAACGCCTGGGCATACGCTGTACTCGTCCTTTTAGCAAATTCCGGTGTACATTGATTCGCATTTTCTCCCTTGGTTTGCACGATAAGGGCCTAAAACGATATATGGGCGCGTCGTCCGGAGTATGTGCTCTAACCGAATGAACCAGACCGTTGGAATTCAGGTTCATATTTTATGATAAAATAGACTGCATGTTCGCTTTGTTGAATTGTCTTGAGTTTATCTTCGAATACTGTCTTTGCGCCGAGCACCTCCTGCAACACGACCAGACAAGGAAACACTTCGCGTACTGACATTGCTGTCGTGTGTTCGACTGCCCACTCACCTGCTCGATTTGCCGATACATTCCTGATTCGCCTAATCAAGACTAATCGCACATAGGGAGGTATCTTATTGAACGGGGCGTTCGGAGAATTGTGGTGGAGACGTGGTGGACACCGGCGACGGAGTGCAAGCTAATTACTTGTGCTGTCACTGCTGTCCATCTACACAATACCCCTCGTATACACAACGCATAGGACAAGATACACAATTTTGTTTAGATTCACACCAGTGGCAGCAACCACTAGCAGCGTATTTACAAAACGCGCACCCAACGGTGGGGGTTTCAATTGACGGCGCAAACATGCCTAGACCGACGTCGTTCGTAGCCTGCGGGTCTAAGACGTACCAGTGTCTGTCGGATCCGATGTGTATGTTTCCAAAAACTGGTTATGATGCTTTCATATCTATCATAGTACTTGGTCGAAAGGAGTGTGAACCTGGTTTTTTAGAGTATAATTATCTTCAGGGTAGGTACTCTGGTGAAATACAGAGGTCATCGAATAAAGGGGCTGCAAACCTTGTTCGAGCAACGTACCTCTAGCGTAGACGGGTGTGCCACAGCAGTAAGATACCCTCACTCGGGTAGCTCCATACCTCGCCTAAAACCGACGTTGGGAATTGAAGATAGCTTCGCCCGATGATCGAACCCACGACCTAACACGGGAGTAAAACGACTCATAGAGAAACACAAAGGGGATACGGCATCGGAAAATGCTCGGCAGGAACGAGCAGCTTCTACGAAAGCACGCGTCCGTAACATTGGTGAGCTCAATCGACTCTGCCAGAAGACTCGCCTGAGGCACTGAGAGGTCGGTGGTGTTCATTCTTGCAATTGTGGCGACCGTGCAACCACTTTTCATACGCCTAAAGGTATGTATCATGCGCCTACGATATGGCTACATGAATAAACTGTGCTCAGCGTCTCTGTTATCAGGAATTTCGAAAGCCAACCGAAAACCCCAAGTTTGAGAAACCTCTGGGTGAGCTTAACGTGATACACATCTCCATTAGTATCATATCAAATCATATTCGACGAATGCGATCCCAACCCGGTTGGTGGTTCCCCCGTTAGGCTTCCTCGCCCCGAAACCCGTGAACATGGGTTCCCCGCGACGCATCTGTCCCCCCACAGTAGGCTTGTCCTAATCAAGACACGTTTCCATGCGCTGCCCTACAGGTCGGGAAGTGCGCCGCTCCCGCTTTGAATCGATGGTCGCGTCGGAAACAACATCTATCCCGTCTCGATGATCCCGCTCTTTTAGCGCAGAGGAGTTCCTGGTTTGTATGGCGTAGCTGGTAGCGGCTGGGTGGGAGCCGTGAGGTGCTCATGATCTACAGTCGTGGCACGTGTTTTCTCAGTTTTGATATGTTCGATAGCTATCTCCCACATCATTTTGTTTGGGCTGGCTAGGCCCCAGGTGGTGCAGAGCGTGTGTCTTGCGGCGGAAGAAGAATAACAAGAAGTGTATCTGTCTCCTTAGCTGGGAGTGTCGACGACGCAGCCCTTTGGACACCAACGAAGGTGCCCGTTTGCAAGCCGATATATGTGCAGCTTTTATTGATGGACGACGATACCGGACAGGAGGGGCGGGAGTACGGGCGGGGTGGGGTGAGGTTAGGGTGGTTGGACATTGAACACCAGGGGAGTGGTGTTAGGTCTAGGGTGTATGCAAAATTGATAACGAAAACGTTTCCCCCACTGTCCGTTCCGGGGGCCACGCCCATTAGAAAGGAGCAGAGGACGCGTGCTACGATAGAGGTAGCACCTTTGGCTGTTTTGTTTTTCTGAATGATCGGGCTCCTTAACCCGAATTCGTCGAACTTTCATTATTTGTTTTGCCATATTTTCGATAGTATACCTAGCTCATGGGATTGTTGGTCGGTAGCACTTTGGTTTCCTCCACAATCGTTTTATGGGTGAAGTATGGAGCTCCTGAAGTAAGGAGCTCAGAAAAATCACGGTGCACCTCTATCGTAGCATTCGTCAGAGGGGCATTCAGCGTTATTCACCCTGCGGCGACGAATACATTGTTGTACAGTAACATACTCTATACGAGAGATAAATATTCCTGGTATGTTACAATGTGTGTGACTGGTACAACTCAGTCCGGAAACACAAACGGAATATTGGCTTGAAGCTGTGAGAGTCCGCGAACGTTCCTGAAGATGCCGGACAGGGTCTTGCATTATAAATATTGCAATGTGTAGTCGTGACACGATTTGAATATTGGTTTTGCATCCGATGTCGCGAAATAATATAATACCCGCCTTCGACGTTCCCAGTCGTGGCCAAACCAAGCTTTCGAATGACACAGCAGGGTTAAACATGATTTTCACAGTTTCGTTTGTAAGTTACATGTGGTGTGCGCCGTCACAGCACAGCGCGACAAATAATGCGAAAAACGGGACGAAAGTGTTTCGGTCGTGATCAGCAGTAGACCATGCTTGTAGGCGAGCCAAAACGAGCTGGTGATGTAGGTTTCCCTAACACCCGTAGGACAGGGGGGACCGGAGAAGGGCATCCCCGATGGTGCTTCGTTTTGTTCTAGAGTACAATACGTTTGTGGTTTGGTTGACTCTTGATATCGAAAGAAAGCTTGATTATGCAGGTTTCCAGTTCCAGGTGAGTGGTCAGCAAGTAAGATAGTGGATGGATCCACTGTACGCTCGATGATGCTGGGATGTTCCGAGTGTAGTGCTAAACGTACCAAGTGCTGCGTGCAGCGATGCATGGTGTTTGCTTTTTCCAGCCAAACGGTGAATACAGAGAGGGATGACATATACCTGGGCGTTACTCGCACAACGAAGATCAACCGGTGCATCTGATTAGTTCGTTTGATTGTACCAGAGCCCGTCAATATTATATGTATGAAGGAGCTTGCTTTGGTCAATATTCAGATGTCTGTGGCGACCCAGTGATGGTGGATGTGCCACAGTAGACACGACGATGCTGGTGTATCCCATTTGTGGTGTGTCATGGCGGTCATGAGCGATTAGTCGTGCTTGTAGTACCGGTTATACCATACTTAATTCCACACGTATTTTCCAAACGGCTAATTCAGCCAGGGATACTTTTAAATTACACCTGGGCGCTTTAAGAAAGACCAACCGAGTGTATATGATCCTTTCGTTTGATTTTTCCTTAGCTCTTTTACTCAAGAAAGCAGCCAGCTGGGACCGACATCCTCTTGTGTCATCCTCTCGACAGATGGTGAATGGCTACATGGTAGGCTGCGTGAAGATGATAGTGTATGACGAGTGTAGAGTCGAGCCAAGCTACTGCTGCGTGCGACTAGAGGTGATTGTCCATCCTCGGCCAAAATATTCAAAAGAACCACGAACAGTATTACAACGGTAAATCGCTGGAGTGGTGAATTATACCTTGGAGGCTGCAAGGGAGATCACTCGGTGCAGCGTCTGATACAGTCTGCGTTGACCAGCGACTGCCCTCACAATGAAGGAACCAGCTATGATTAACATCCACCTAAGCAGTAGTTGATATCAAGGTGAGATGGTGGACGAATCCAAAGAGTACGATGCTGGCGTTTTACGTTTGTAGAGTGAAATGACCGCTGGGTGTGACGGTTGCTGTTCGTGTTACCGGTCGAAATACACATTGATTTACAGATGATACACCAACGGCGAACGCAGAGAGGGATCATGGAAGATTTTGGGTTCACCACGAAGATCAACCAGCGCCCCTGCTGATGATTGCGTTTCATTAGTCCGGCACCTGTTCACCAAACGAAAACAAACAAAATTGAACTAACTACCGTAAAATGTAGCTGTGTGATCCCCCCGTGAAATTGATGGGTGATACTCCGTCATACAGGGTACGATGCTGGTGTTTGACGTGTGTATGTAGATTGAAACGACTGCTGCGCGCGATGAGTTGTGTTTTTGTTGTTTCCGGTCAAATCATGCTTAAATGTCCGCCTACAATGTACGGGCGATCAAAACTTGAGGGATACCCGATCCCTCGGCCCTTCAACGAAGACCAAGCACTCTGTAGCATATATCTTATGGGCTTGTTTTATTTTTCCAGCGCCCCTCCGCAAACGAAACAACTGCATTCGCTTTGTCAACATTCCGCGGCTGCGTGCTATCCCTGTGAGTGGGTGCAGGAATCCACCGTACGTAGCAGTAACATGCTAGTTTGTCACGTACGCAAGTAAAAACGAGTACAGCATCGTGTGGTGAATGGTTTGTGTTTTTCTAGGTATGCCGGTCAAGCCATTCTAAGATCTCAAACAGATATGCAAACAGCAAAATCAACAGAGGGATCAAATATACTTCTGGTCTACAAAAAACGGCAGCCAATTATCGCAGCTGATGGTTTCAGTTGATTTCACCAGGAGCGCGTCTACAAATAAAAGAACAAGCCAATATTTGGTCAAAATCTACGTAGCTGTGTGATCCCCCTGTAAGATGGTGGGTGACTCCACGTAAACAAGTACGATGCTGGTGTGTACTGCACTGTGTAAGATGAAATGGACGATGTTGCGTGCGATAAATGGTTGTGTCTGTCTGTCTTTTCCGGGAACTCCATGGTAACATCCACGTATCATATCCAACCGGAAGCTTGACAGGCGGAGCAAATATATATATATATATAAATATATATACATCTGGGCCCGACAACAGAGACAGCGAATCAGTCCATCTTCCGATGATGCCGTATACGTTGACCAGCTCCTGTGCATGGAGACCAAAAGCCAGCGTAAACACAGCGCTAGCCTTCGAAAAATGAATACAAACAAGACCAAAGAGTCACCTTCACTGTACTGATCGACACCTGTGACGGGCTGAGTTCCAGGATCGACACTGTATCCTCCAGGCTTGTGTGTGCAACCATGTGTTCGACGCGCCAGAGATACATATATACCGGTCCGATTGTTGGGTCGTAATAGTATTGGTATCTTCAGTCGTCAATTGCCAACGGTCATAGTCATGCGGGAGTAATTCTAACACCGCCCACCCCGTCAAGACGGCGCTGCCAGTGACAAGAGATGAACGATAAAAGCACTAAACAGTCACTCTTGCAGTAGTACTGGTCGTAACCTGGAAATATTTGTGTTTGAGGATGGTTGCTGTACCCCCCACTCTTACGTTTGCAGCAATGTGTTCGACGAGCCACATATTGATAGTTACCGGTCAGACCGTTGGATCGCGATAATATTGATATCGCTATAAAGGCAATTGCCGGCTATCATAGTCATGCGGCAGTCCTTTCAACACTGCCCAAGGCGTCAACACAGCGCTCCTGTAGTATTTACAAGAGGAGAAAACCAACATGACCAACCAGTCATACTCGCTGTACTGATCGAGACCTGCGGCGGGTCGAGTTCGAGGGTCGTTGCTGTATCCTCCAAGAACAGATTTGTTAACTCATATGTCCGACGAGCCCGATTAAGATATTTACCTGTCGTATTGCTGGATAGCGACTTCATCGTTATATTTTTTCGGCAATTACTAACTGTCATAGTCAGGCGGAAGTTACATAACAAATGCCCATAGCGTCAACAAATATGTGAGCATGACAAAAGCGAAAGACCCGTTCTACGGTAGAGATACCTAGCACTGTTTGCTGTTTTTGTTTCTGAATGATCGGGCTCCTTAACCCAAATTCATCGGACTTTCATTCTTGTATTACCATAGACACATGCTACGAGAGAGGTGCACCATGTTTTTGCTGAGCTCCTCACTTAAGGAGCGCCATACCTCACCGAAACAATGATTTTAGAGGAAAATAAGAGTGCTGCCGGATGAGAAATATCATGGCCGAAGTATACCCTGAAAAGTTATTCGTCACAAAAATGAAAATCCGACGAATTGGGTTAAGGAGCCCGATCGTCCAGAAAACGATTCTGCCCAAACGTGCTACCTCTACCGCAGCACGCATCCATATTTTCCATAGCATACCTAGCGCATGGGATTGTTGGTCGGGTAGCACTTTTGGTTTCCTCTAAACTCGGATGTCGGGTGGTGTATGGAGCTCCTCAAGTGCGAAGCTCAGAAAAACTCATGGTACACCTCTGTCGTAGCATTCGTCCAAACACCAAAATGACTCACCAGTCGTCCCTTCTGTACAGGTGGAGACCTGCGAAGGGTTGAGTACGAGGGTCGTTGACATACCTTCGAGGCGTCCGTGTGTAACCATGTGTTCGACGAGCCGGATGTGGATAGTCGACGGTTTTTAGTTGTTGGATCAAGATTTTATTGGTATCTTTAATCGGCAATTGCCAACGGCCATAGACATGCGGCAGTCGGTTTAACACTGCTCAGATCGTCAACACAGCACTATCTTGACAAGGGAAGAAAACCAAAAACACTACCGAACCTGTGACCCCCGCTGAAACGATCGCGACCTGCCAAGGGTTAAGCTTGAGGATCGTTGACATACCTTTGAAGGCGTTCGTTTGCCACCATGTGTCCGACGAGCCAAATTTAGATATGTACGTGTTCGATTGTTGGATCATGATGTTATTTGAATCTTTAATCGGCAATTACCAACGGTCATAGACATGCACCAGTAATTACAACACTGCTCAGATCATCAACACAGCAATATCTTCAGAAGCGAAGAAAACCAAAACCACAAACCCGTAAAATCCGTTGTACTGGGCGAGACCTGCCGAGGGTTGAGTTCGAGGATCGTTGACATCCCTTTAAAGGCGTTCGTTTGCCACCACATGTCTTCGACGAGCAATATTTACTAGTTTAGGTACCGATACACACCCATCAGCAACGCTCCTTCCCCGACAAACTACAACGGCATTATCACATGCTGTCAGTTCGATCAACAATGGTGTATTGTGCTGTGAAGGACAATGGAAGAGCACCCGCGGGCCATCACCGCCAACACGGCACGAACAAAACAACACTTCAAGTGCGATTGTCGACTCGGTGATACAACGCCGCTCCGTCCTTACACACGTCATGATAGTGAGTCTGAAGGCTAAGTGCCCGCGTGCCGGTGGAGATAGCAGGAATGGACGGACGAGGAGGAAACAACGTCGATGAACGGTGGCGTCGACTGGAGATGCACTGCCACTTTTGCGAAAAAACATAGAACCATAGCTGCTGCACTCGGGTAAGTATGTCGATAGGACGCAAGGAAAATCCCGGCGCGTGAGCGTCGCCTACATAACATGAAGAACGAACGCACTTTAATCGTCGTCGATGTATAGTAATTGCGCCTCATTTAAAGTTGTGGGAGAAAGAGCGTGTACCCCCCGCGCCCCCTTTAACGTACTCTGGCATGTCGAAATGCTGTTGTCCTCTTACGTTTACAGGATTTTGTGCAGACGGCATACAATATCACTGTTCAAGCAAGCAACACTATCTTCTCGACACCCTCATGATGGAGACGCAACCAAACCGAGCAATCAGTTGGCATCAACGACGATACATTGCATCGTCGGACCAAGATAACAAGGGTACCACCCCGGTATATCCGTAATACCATAGATAGGGATCATAAATCGAAACTAGTACCCCTCCCCACATAACGGCCGATTTTCCTAATTGAGAATTGCATTTCCGATGATAATGTTAATGGAAAATATTGTTTTTTTTTAATTAGAAGAGATGTACTTCCCTTACAGTCATTTTTTTAACTGTACACTATTGTCAGTTGTGACACCCGTCGATGACAAACACAAAAACGAAATCAGCATCGGCAGTCTCAAGATATCGAGGATCCCAGATAATTTGTATTTATGGGCGAGGGACCTCGCTCATAAATGCAAATTCCCTTAGATACTTGATTTTCGAGCCTGTTAAGGCCGATTTCAATTTTTTTTTCGTGGATCCATACCTACCATCGACGAACATATTTTCTAGGTCAAATTTTGATCGTGAGCGAAATGAAACTCTTAAACAATAACAAAGAAGTAAAATCGACTTTCATTCTCATCGGAAAGGCAATTCTCAATTAGAAAAATCGGCTGTTACATGCTAGACGTGTTCGGGCTGGCACGTTTCAATCGCCGACCTGACGCTTAGCAGAAGGGCGTGTTCGTTCTATATATCCCCATCTCGACGTATTAAGTCCCGAAATGCGTATTCGTTTAGTGATGCCTATATGTACAAGGCGTCGACGGGTCGAGCCCGATCGTGTGCTCGGTGATCATCCATTTCGTATCGACATTTGCCATGAGTTGCCCCGCGGAAGGCGCCCCACTCCCCGAAGGGGAGCCTCGGTATTGCAAACATTCTGTCTTTTTCACGCGGGCTGGTGTTCGAACACCGACCCCCTTTCGGCAGATGGTTTTTGCCGGCCGAACCGGGCAACAAACAACCCACCTGAGCGTCTCGCCCTGGGCGTCTCCATGAGCCCCTTCGCGCGCTCTAAACAAATTGATCGAATCTTCCCGGCCCAAACGGAGAAAATAAATTCCGATGCATGTGCTGTAGACAATTTAGTCGAATCTTTCAGGGGGATCTTGACGCATGCTACCATACGAGGTAGCCCTTTTTATCTGAAATCGTTTATGAATATTCGTGCTCCTTGACTCGAAATCGCCGTACTTTTCGATCTTCTGTTGCATTATGTTTCATGCTATACGTCACTCAATCGGATTATACATCGAGTGCCATTTTTAGTTTCCTCCATGAACCTGGTTTGCGGTGAGGTGCGTACCTCCTGAAGTGAGGAACTCACAAAAAAACATGGCCCACCTCCAACGTAGCATGCGTCTCCTATTCCGCTTCGCCGGGTCAAGCGGGGCGTGTGAACCCCGATCAATGTGCAACATGCGCGTTTTCGAAATTACGTTTAGCGGTCTTAAGCCCAACGGAGATTATACTTACACGGCCCGGACAGATGCAACCATCATCGCGAAGCGTACGATACACGTGACTCTGCGGAAACGCGTATTCAAATCCTCCTTCACGGGGTACGTGCTTGGCTGGTGGCTTAGCATGGACGTGTGCATGGCCGTCCGTGCGTTTGGCGTCCTTGCGTTTGCCCGGATGGAATAACGATTTTGTGCCCGCTCTCTTGTCTCCGTTCTTCCTGATTGTTGTGGACCTGATAACGTATGATTGATGCACCTTTCTCTGATTTTGTCCTTCTGGCCGGGCGTTTAGTGCCAACGTGCGAGCGCTAGAGCAACGGCCGCCATGCCGGCTGCAATAACTGTGACGACTCCGATCCCCAACGTGCTGGCTGAACTAGCATCTGGCGTAGCAGGCACAGGAACGGCTGCGGTCGTGCATGGCCCACAGGCGATGGAAATGTTCCTGTCGCTCGCAGGCCGGAAGAAGAATCCTTGGCCGGATAAGTCACCTTCAAAGTCGTGAGGATACGACACCAACCGCGACGGCAGGTACAACACGTGGTTTTAGTTCGGTACACAGAAACGTGGGGGCGGGGTTGAACGAAAAACATTCCATCTGATGCAGACCCTGGATGCCGTTTTATGACCTAAACGCCTTTATTGTTGATAACATCCTAAGCAGATCCCCTCCAGTCGTCATTGTCCTTTTCATAGGGTTTCAATGTGGTGAGTTCCTGTCAGTTACTTCTTGGTGGCCCTGGGTGACCGCGATAAAGTAGTAATCGGTTTAGATACGCCAGACAATGCTTCTACCCAACCAAATCAGGCGGCGTGAAGCCCGCAGCGTTACGCTAAGCACATGTAATAATGATAAGCTGAAGGTCTCTGTAGACAAGCTTGCAAACCTGGCCACGACCACAAGCATAGACGACCATCATAATCTTGAAGCCGAAAACGAGGCAAGTAGCAGCATCGCGGTTAGGGAGATTTTGCAGAAAATCCCACTCGTATACGGTCTTAGCCTCAGGTTATTTTTACTACCAGGGTGAGGTACAATTCGCTGGGCGCGTGAGACGATCCAGTTACCGCAACTTCGCCAAAGTAGTTTCGATAAGATCGCGCTTTTCGACCCAAGGGATACTATTAATTACCACCGGAATACCGATCGTGTTTGGACTGGTGCTGCGGTAGGGGGGTCATGTATAGGTGCTTGCTTTCCACCTGCACAAAGCCATTCGGCCGAGTGACTACTTTACTGCGTTGTGATCATTACCTTTATGTTTTTTGCTGTTATATATATGCACCGCCATTAGAGGTTTTGTTACGCAACGCCAACAAAACTATATATTCAGGTCCAATTTCCAGTTCGATTCGGAGCCACCCGTCCGAGTGGCCAAAACCCGGTAGGTAGTGAAAATGTGGGTACCCCCTCTATCGTAGAACCAGTCTTGTACAATATTACAGGAGTCGCGATGCAAGTACACAAATGCGATATAATTATTCGTCGTGCGGATCGCACATATCGTTTGCACGCCGGAGAGTTCGTGTTTCGTGTAGTTGAGCTCCTGACAGGGAGGAGGGGCTTCAGAGCGATCCCGTGCGCCCCTACCACCTCGTTAGTCATCGACGCGTGCTACAATAGCGATATAAATGATTTTCGGCTGAAGTGGTTTTGGAAATCCGGGTCTCCTTTACCGGGAATTATCGGAATCCCATTTTTTTCTCTCAAAGTGTGGTTCATTCCACGCTTAGGCGATGGGACTGTTCATTGGGTCGCACTTTATTTGTTTTCCAAAAACGGTAAACTTGAGGTGGGGTATGGAGCAGAGGAGTCTCAGACACAGCAAGGAAGCCAGTAGCGCAGTACTCACAGAGCCAAGTGGCATTCCCAGGGTTGACGTCGCTCGCCGATTCCACCGATAGACAGTAGAGTAGTGACTTTCTGCTGCCGTCTTCGCCTAATGATACGTCCGTGACGATCCACTTGAACTGAGAAAACAAAAAA
>MEHQ01004355.1:1226163-1264466 GCA_008828725.1 Saccharina japonica | reverse complement strand
TTTCCGGTCAGATTTTGCATAACATAATCGGACTGCATAGGACGGTGCTTTCGTTTTTGAGATCGAAAAATACAAATATGAAGCTCGAAATCGAACCGCATAGGAAACGGCCTGAGGGGGAAACAATCTGAGGCTAATGAAATATAATATTATACGTATAGATCAATAGACCTACATATAAATTTGTGCTTGAAGTAGAGAAATGTCCGTAGTGGTCCGTATCATCTTTACGGGTTACTTGCGCTGTGTTTTGTTATTTCTCTTCTAGGATCGACTTTGTTAAGTGTTCCGTTTCCGAAGCTGTTTTAGAGATACGCTTCCCGCTTTCGACGCTTTTTCACCTTTCTTCTCTTACAAAAATAAGTTGGTGTTCAGGGAACAAATGCTTTGGCGTTTATAGTATGTTTATACCGGTGACGTTTTTGTATGAAAGGACATATTTTGGTTGACCCTCGAAGATAACATATTTTCTTCGGCTTTTTTTTCGTCAGATGAAAAGAAAGCTGCGGTGCTACTGCTGTTTGTGCTTATGCTTCTACTGCTGCTGCCGATGCTGCTGCAGCCACTGCTCATATGCGTCGTTGCCCATACTCCACCTCCCTACGAGTACATACACTTTGTTGCTGTTGTTGTTGTTTTTCGCATGGTTATTAGCCAGCATTCACCAGCAAACAATCGATCAGAAAAAAACACGCACGCCATCAAATATGAACGAGCAAGTACATGATATGTTTTGGCTGGATAAAAAGAAAGCTGCGGTGCTGATTTCACCTCTTTACGAATACATATAGTCTGTTGTTGTTGGGTTTGTTTTTCCATGGTTCTTACGGCTGCTGCTGATATTTGTTTCGTTAGAAGAAAGTAAAGCTGCGGTGCTGCTGCTGTTTGTGCATATGATTCTGCCAAACACCTTCTTACGAGTACATACACTCTGTGGTCTGTGTTGCTCATGTTCCACCCCCCCACGAGTACACATACTGCGTTGTGGCGAAGTTTTTTATGCCGACTCCGGCTGTGCTCTCTCTATTAACGCACCAGGTCATTATCCCGCATTAACCGGAAAACAACCGACCAGAAAAAATGCGCACGCAATCAAAATGAACAGCAAGTTATTGTTTTCAACTTTCTTTTCATATGATAGTTTTGTTGGATGATAAGAGAGCGGTGCTGATTCCACCTGCCGTGTACATATACTCTGTTGTTGAGTTTTGTTCGCATAGTTTTCCGCAACAATTATCCCGCATTGACCAGGAAACAACCCAACAGAAAAAACGCGCACGCCATAAAAATGGACAAGCATTTTTTTTTTTTTTCTTTCATTGCATATATATGATATTCCTTTTGTTGGAGAAAATAAAGTTGCGGTGCTGATGCTGTTTGTGCTTACGCTTCTGTTCATACGCCACCTCTCTACGAGTACATATACTCTGTTGTTGTCGGTGACGCCCGTACTCTACCTCTCTGCGAGTACATATGCTCGAGTACATATCCTCTGTTGCTGTTGAATTGTTTTCGCTTGATATATATTTTTATTAGATGGTGTTCAGTTTTCATTCGTGTTATAAGGATTACCGTGGGCTGGGTAATCGATCGATCTTTTACCCCTATAGCTCAGCAGGTAATACCCTCACATCTGGCGTCGTCGGCAGGACACGGGTTCGAATCTCACTTCGACCGTTTCTTTTATAGAAACGCTTGCGCGTGCGTCCCTAACAAACTCGTCTCCCTGGTTCCCCGGGTATTGAAACGAAGCGGGTAGGTCAACGTACGGCCGTATACGGTACCGACGTCCCAAATATCCCGCCGTTCAGAGGGGGGGAGAGTGTTATAAGGATTACCCTGGGCTGGGTAATCGATCGATCTTTTACCCCTATAGCTCAGCAAGTCTTTCACATTCGCATGTTGCTGCAACTACTGCTCACAATTGTACCATGCTGCCGTCGTTGTCGCCTATACTTCACCTCCTCACGAGTACATATCCTCCGTTGTTGCTGTTGAGTTTTTTTCGCATGATATTTATTTTGTTAGCAGAAAAGAAAGCTGCGGTGCTGATGCTGTTTGTGCTTCTGTCTCTGCGTATACTACACCTACCTCCCTACGAGTACATTTCCTGTGTTGTTCTAGGTGTTGCCCATACTCGACCTCCCTACGAGTACATATGCTCTGTTGTGGTTGAGTTTGATGCCGATGCTGCTGCCACCACACGTTACGGCTGTCGTGGTTGGACGCACCTCCCTACGAGTACAAATACTTCGTTGCAGAATTTTTGTTTTTTCGCATGGCTCTTCCCGATCATTAGCCCGCATTAACTAAGAAACAACCGACCAATTTGTTTATGCCGACTCTAGCTGTGCTCCCTCTATCAACGCACCAGATGTGGCTGTCATATTATATTATGTACGTATAAAACAGCAGCAGTAGCACGTAGCAAAGTATATAAAACAGCAGCAGTAGCACGTAGCAAAGTAGGAGGTACTGCTGTACGTACATTTTTTACCAGCAGGCGGCAGCATGATAAAAACAAACAACGTGCCCGTACGCGTACGTACACATTGTTCACTTTAGTTTCCTTCTTCGCCTTAACGCTTTGTTCGCACTCTTCGGATTTAGATGAAGATATGTCTTCCTAGTTGGTTCTGTCGTTTTTGCTGTTGTTGTTGCCGCTGCTGTGCATTGTGTTGATGTTCTGCTGCGCTCGAGGTAACCCGTTTTTCTTGCGTCGCCCTTACTATGACCACTCCGTAGGAAAGTCTTGTATGGTATATATATGTAGTTCGCATATTTATACGTACTAGCGGTACGGCCACGGCTCCGCCCGTGGCGCTAGCTTTGCGTTGCCCATAGTACTCGCATTAACAGTGTGCTGTGATGTACCACTCTGAACCGGACAATAATACCCAGGGGCGGTATCGACCCAGGGGGTGTCTGTTTTCGTCCCCGGGTTATTGGAGTTGTAGTTTTCCGCAAGGATTTCTGATCCGGGGATGCGACGTTATCATCCCCGGGTAGGGTGCGGTGGGACCTCGTCGTTGCCCCGAGGGGCAACTCGCGCCTGCGCGCTGGCTCCATGAGAGACAGCCAACCGCAAATCAGCCGTGGGGTTGGGGTTTCCACACCTTGTGGAGGCGGTATCGACGCCCGGGGATGTCCGTTTTCGTCCCCGGGTGTTGGAGTTGTAGATGTATGGAAGATGTTTGACCCGGGAGATGGGACGATATCATCCCCGGGTCCGGTGGTTTCACGTTGCCCCGGGGGGCAACTCTCGCCGCACGTTGGCTCTATGAGGGCCAGGCAACCGAAAATTAGCCTGTGTGTAGGGAAAGTAGACTAAAAATGTCGATCAACAGAGCTATCATACAAGAGTTTTAGCCTTTTAAACTCGATTTCCACCACATTCTCCCTCACTAAACCTGACTTATCTCTTCGGTGTAAGCCAGGAACCCCGATGAGACTCTGAGTATCCAAGTTTTACCTCCGACTTTTCGGTACTGGACTCAGTACGCAATGATCGCATTGCTCTCATCGTTCCTTTCTGGGTGTTTTCTGAGTGAGTGAGTTTTACAGATTCTTGAACATGAGATTTTGCCCATTTTTTCCTTTTTGTGGGATGAAGGTGAGGATCGAACCACCGACCTCACTCTTCAGAATCTCACGCCCTGCCTGCGACGCCATTGTAGGGAAAGTAGACTAAAAATGTCGATCAACAGAGCTACAAGAGTTTTAGCCTTTTAAACTCGATTTCCACCACACACGTGGGGTTGGGTTTTCCACACCTCGTGGGGCGGTATCAACCCGGGTGGGTGTTTGCTTCGTCCACGGGTCGTTAGGAGTTGTAAATTTATGGAAGGACTTCTGACCCGGGGGTGGGATCATATCATCCCCTGGAGCGCGGGACCTCGCCGTTGCCCCGAGGGGTAAACCCTCGTGCGTGCTGGATCTCTCGGCTCCAGCGCCGCAGCCAAAATCACGGGCGATCAGCCAATGGTGGTAGGGTTTGCGGGGCGGTATCGAGCCCGGGGATGTCATTTTCGTCCCCGGGTTGTTGGATTTGTAGATGTATGGAAGAATACGACCCGGGGTGAGAAATTATCATCCCCGGGTGCGGTGGGACTTCGACGTTGCCCCGGGGCAACTCCCGCCGCACGCTGGCTCTATGAGGGCCAGGCAACCGCTAAACAAAACGTGGGGTTGGGGTTTCAACACCTTGTGAGGCGGTATCGACCCGGGCGGTGTCCGTTTGTGTCCCCGGGTCTTTGGAGTTGTACATGTATGGAAGGACTTCTGACCCGGGGATGTGATCATATCATCCCCGCGTGCGGCGGGACCTCGCTGTTGCCCCGAAGGGCAACCCTCGCTGCGTGCTGGCTCCTATGAACTCCAGCGCCCCAGCCAAATCAGCAATCAGCTCAGTGGTGGTGGGGTTTCCACACCTTGCGGGGCGGTATCGACCGGGAGATGTACGTTTTTATCCCCGGTGTATTGGAGTTGTAGATGTATGGAAAGGATGTACGACCCGGGGATGAGAAAATTATCATCCCCGGGTGCGGCGGGACATCGACGTTGCCCCGAGGGGCAACTCTCGCCGCGCGCTGGCTCTATGAGGGTCAGCAACCGTAAAGTAGTCCCGTGGTATTGGGGTTTCCACACCTTGTGAGGCGGTATCGACCCGGGGGATGTCCGTTTGCGTCCCCGGGTCGTTGGAGTTGTATATGTATGGAAGGTATTGCTGACCCGGGGATGTGATCATATCATCCCCGGGTGCGACGGGACCTCAGCTGTTGCCCCGAGGGGCAACCCTTGCGCTGCGTGCTGGCTCTATGAACTCCACGCCCCAGCCTAAATCAGCAATCAGCCAGTGGTGGGGGGTTTCCACACCTTGCGGGGCGGTATCGACCCGGGGGATGTCTGTTTTCGTCCCCGGGTTGTTGGAGTTGTAGATGTTATTGGATCTTATCCTTGTTGGCAAGTCATCTTTTGTCGTCACTCGATAACACGGAGTAATAATCAGTAGTATATATTATTAGCTCACAGAGTTGGATCCTCGAGATACGAGTAGTGGCCAATCAGAGTTCATTATCAATCAAGCCAGTAGAAGGTAGCAGGACAAGTTACCAGTATCGACCTGGTGTCTACCGTACTATATCGTCAGTGGTTTAGTTGCTCAGTATCTCACGTGTGCAACAACATTCCGTCAAGTAAACACGATGCGGAATAATTGATAGGCTGTCGTATGTGATTATGGTCGCTCTGTGTCGGTACAGCAGGTATTACCGTACGTATAGAGACTGCGTACAAGATCAGTCACGATTGTTGTTGCGTCCTCTGGCGCAAGCTATCGTAGCAAAGGAATGTTGATGTTTGCGATTCAAGATCGTTGTGTATGTTGCTGTTCGTGATCCTCAAGATCATCTAGGGAGCAGGAGGCGTGCAAAGGTTTGCACGCCCACCCTCTCACTCCTGTTCTATTGCTCATCATCAGCCTCGCTTTTGAGCACATACATTAATCAACATTGTTGGCCTGGAGTCTTCTCTTCTATTGAAGCGTTCATACAAGTTTGCCTAACAGCGACTTAAGCGTTCACCCTCAAATGTAGGTTGTGTCTTGACTGGTCATCAGCAAGCGAGCCTACAGCGTACACACCGGCTACGAGCTGGTACACACGCTGAATCCACATCCTTATTAGGTTGTGAGCTTGCATAAACGCGTGAACGTGGTTAGCGATCGGTGGACCATCGGAGGTTCCAAGATCTTCACCACCCCGGACGTGCTTACCCGCCAAACGAGACTGGCTTCATTTTAATGAAGATTTTGAATCCCTCGACGTTTGAGCACGACAACAGCAGAGCTGCGGGTCTCGAGGTACGTCTAGTACGAGACTACGCCAGGGGGCCCCGAGCTGCTGCTTCCGCTACGAGCTTCACGAGAGATCTACGTCGTCGTCAAGCTGCTGTGGTCGATGAGGGACTACAACATCCTACGAGTTCATCAGGGTCTGACCGACAACTTCAGAGACGGATCGTCTACATACGACAAGGTCTTCTGCTCCGGATACGACATCCTTGGGTCTACGAGTACATCAGGGTCTTCTACGGCCGGACAGGTTCAACTCAACTTTGTTCGTACGCACGGATAGCAGTCGCGGTTTACGCTATACACCACTGCTGCACTGCTGCTGTACTGCTGTGCTGCGGGGGGAGAAAGATCGACTGTGTTTTTCCTGTACGTAACGGGGGAGCGGGTTGGTTCGACYACTACTGCTGTTCCTTCTGCTGCTACTACTGGAATAGGAAACGGCTGCACATACGAACGAATGGAGACCTATTCGTACTGATATAGGGCACGACACGTCAGCGGTATGGTGGTACAACTTGAGCCGGCGTTATTTGCGCTTGGCGCGCGTCGTTGACGGGGGGCTACAAAAAATTAGCCCACGAGAGCACACGGGGCTAGAATCGAAACTACAAATATATGCAGGGGCCATCTGGTCATGAACACCAGGGGCCGCCTCACCATAACGCGGGGTCGCCGGGACGACGGTCCGGGATCGCTGTAAAAAAGCGCTTGAGATTGTTGGAAATGACACCTTCCAAAATCGTCACAGCACTGTTCGTTGGGACCGTCGGAGCTACCGGGTTGCCACAACAGAAAAATGTGGGTTCGCCGAAGAGGTGTCATTCGGGAGCGAGCCACAGACATCATCATCTACATACTTTTCAATTGGAATTGCCGGCGGAGAACGTTTGCTGGAATTGCCACATCATCTATCGCTCTGGGCTACTGGACCAACGCTTCTGTGGCCGCTGAAGAGCATCATTGTCATCGTCAGGACTGCTGAGCATCGCTCTTGGGGCCGCTGGACATCATCATCTGGATTGCTAGGAGGGACATCTGCATCGCGGGGTCGCATCCACTTAACGGCAAGATTTATTTTCCTCGTAGTACGTAGCACCACACGTCTTCTTTGTATGGGAGGGCGGTCAGAAACGTGGTTCGGCTGCTAGTCTATTTGTGCAAGATTTGTTTTTGTAGTAGCACCACACACGTCTTCTTTGTACAAGGGGGAGCGGACAGAAACGTGGTCGGCCGCTACAGTAAGTAGTCTATTTGATGGTCAACAAACTGATCGTTGAAATATTGCTGGAATGTTGTTGCACGTTTTGTTTCTGTAGTTGATCATTTTGGATAATATAATGAGATACAGCTCTTAATGCGCAGTACAAACATGGAAATCCAGTTTGTTTTAGGAACAAATCATACACTGGTAGTTGACACTGTTGGGTTCGTCTCACATTATTTCAGAAATTVATGTATACACGGCCAATATTGACTGACTTATTATGTTTTGGAGTGTACGGAGTATTACCGTACCGAGTATGTCTGTCTGGTAGATGTATATTAAGACCCACACGGGTTCCAAGGTTCTGTGTGTGATACTTTCGGTTTGCATGCTGTTGACAGTCCATGCGTCAAGCCCCATCACAACAGTCGTATGCCTTTACGTTGCCAGGTTTCGCGTTGTAGTTTTTTACGTTAGCTGTAGAAGGATTGATCAACCCTCAAAAGCGAACCAGAAACGGATGATGTTGTTTCGACGTTGCAAAGGAGTAATGAAACTTTGTTGCGACATAGCAATGGATTCTACTTCGTGGATATGTATGCAGACAAGTAGTTTATACAAGTACATTTGAACCGAGTAATTGGATCCTCGTTGTTTGAATTCATAGCCTTTGCATGGGCTCATGGTAGAAAACGAGTTGAAGTAATTTTTGTTTTGGGCATGTAACACAGGCGTCAAAAAGCGGGATGTCAGCGAGAGGTCGTCTTATTTACTGTGTTTGCCTGGATTTGCCCGCATGTAACATTTTACCGGTTATCGTGTCGAGGGATCGTATTGGATCTTATCCTTGTTGGCAAGTCATCTTTTGTCGTCACTCGATAACACGGAGTAATAATCAGTAGAATATTATGCTCCAGAGTTGGATCCTCGAAATATCGAGTAGTGGCCAATCAGAGTTCATTATCAATCAAGCCAGTGAAGGTATGCAGGACAAGTTACCCAGTATCGTACCTGGTGTCTACCGTACTATATCGTAGGTGGTTTAGTTGCTCAGTATCCACGTGTGCAACAACATTCCGTCAAGTAAACACGATGCGGAATAATTGATAGGCTGTCGTATGTGATTTGGTCGCTCTGTGTGGTACAGCAGGTATTACCGTACGTATAGAGACTGCGTACAAGATCAGTCACGATTGTTGTTGCGTCCTCTGGCGCAAGCTATCGTAGCAAAGGAATGTTGATGTTTGCGATTCAAGATCGTTGTGTATGTTGCTGTTCGTGATCCTCAAGTTCATCTAGGGAGCAGGAGGCGTGCAAAGGTTTGCACGCCCACCCTCTCACTCCTGTTCTATTGCTCATCATCAGCCTCGCTTTTGAGCACATACATTAATCAACATTGTTGGCCTGGAGTCTTCTCTTCTATTGAAGCGTTCATACAAGTTTGCCTAACAGCGACTTAAGCGTTCACCCTCAAATGTAGGTTGTGTCTTGACTGGTCATCAGCAAGCGAGCCTACAGCGTACACACCGGCTACGAGCTGGTACACACGCTGAATCCACATCCTTTTTAGATGTATGGAAGGATTTATGACCCGGGGATAGGAAGTTATCATCCCCGGTGCGGCGGGACTTCGACGTTGACCCGAGGGGAAATTCTTGCCGCACGCTGGCTCTATGAGGGCCAGGCAACCGAAAATGTTCCCGTGGTATTGGGGTTTCCACACCTTGTGAGGCGGTATCGACCCGGGGGATGTCCGTTTGCGTCCCCGGGTCGTTGGAGTTGTAGATGTATGGAAGGATTTCTGACCCGAGGATGTGATCATATCATCCCCGGGTGCGGCGGGACCTCCTGTTGCCCCGAGGGGCAACCCTCGCTGCGTGCTGGCTCTATGAACTCCAGCGCCCCAGCCAAATCAGCAATCAGCCAGTGGTGGTGGGGTTTTCGCACCTTGCGGGGCGGTATCGACCCGGGGATGTCTGTTTTCGTCCCCGGGTTGTTGGAGTTGTAAATGTATGGAAGGATTATGACCCGGGGATGAAGTTATCATCCCCGGGTGCGGCGGACTTCGGCGTTCCCCCGAGGGGCAACTCTCGCCGCACGCTGGCTCTATGAGGGCCAGGCAACCGAAAATTTGCCCGTGGTATTGGGGTTTCCACACCTTGCGAGGCGGTATCGACTCGGGGGTTGTCCGTTTGCGTCCCCGGTTCGTAGGAGTTGTAGATGTATGGAAGGATATCTGATCCGGGGATGGGATTTTATCGTCCCCGGGTGCCGCGGGCTCCCTGAGTCTCAGCCAATCAGTGACCAACTGATGGGGGTGGGGTTTCCATACCGTGCGGGGCAGTGTTGACCCGGGAAATCGCCGTTTTTGTCCCCGGTTGGTCGGAGTTGTAGAGATATGGAGGGATTTCTGATACTGGGGATGGGAAGCCTATCCTCCCCGGGTTCTGGCGAGAACCTCGGTGGCTCTTTTCAGCACCGATGTTCTAGAACGAGCCAGCAGCCATTGGCATGGATTTGGGCAACCAATCAGCTGCCAGATTAGTAATTCAAAATTGGAAGTCAGCAGGTGGGCTGGCTAGATGGCTGCCAGAACTGCATCGGGATGCGCCACGGCCACGGCTCGGGCGAGCATGGGACCCGGTATTCTGCGGGTTGTGGCACCCAGCCTCCCTACAAATGGGGCAGGTGGGGCTGAACCGCTCTGGATAGCGCTGCTCAATTACAGACAGACAGACAAGACAGACAGACAGACAATAGCAGCATTTAATAATATAGATAGTAATCGCGTCCTACGAATTTACTACCGTGCTTAGAGGAACCGATATACTATCAACGGAAATTGCGGCGAACGGGACAGTTTAAGCTCGCACGAGATTTACGGGAGTTTCGCAATATCCCTCAACACCAACTGGGCGGTGAATGCCAACAGTAGTGTATCCTGGCCCGCACTTTGGTGTGCTTTTGGTCTGGCGATGAATGCACACCGGAAACCGGACACTTTCTGGTCTCATCATAATCTGAGATGGCTTGCCTGCGGCGAAGGAGTAATCAATGTTGTCATTTTGTGTATTTTAAAGCTTTTCACAGATGCTCCGAGTATACTCGATCTCCGAGTATACTCGGAGTATCGAATATTTTTCGCACTCCGAGTCTGAGAGTAGTTAGAGTACTGGTGGCCTAAATACTCGGAGTACTTGGGAGTATGAGCAGTACTGAAGGCCTCAAATACTCTCAGTACTGGGAGTATGAGCAAGTACTTATACTCGAGTACAAGCAGTACTCGGAGTACAAAACATCTAAATTACTCGGAGTACTCCGAGTATCGAGAGTATTGGACACCGAAAAACTAGCGAGTACACAAAGTACCTGAAGTATTTTTTCTTCGAGAGTACTCTAATTATACTCGAGTACTTGGAAGTATAGCAGTACTGAAGCCCGAAATACTCGAGTACAAGGGCGTACCCGCAGTATCAGGACCCCGAAATACTCCGAGTGCAAGCAGTATCGAGAGTGTTATACCGAAATACTCCGAGTACGAGCAGTATCCCGGAGTATCGAACCCCGAAATACTCTGAGTACACGAAGCACCTGAGACATTTAATCTCCAATATACTCCTTACTTTACTCCAACGCACTTGGAGCATTTGTGCAACATTGAACACAGCGAGGAACTACCCCTGAGCCCGCGGGAAAAACGCCGGACAAATACTTGCATTTGTTTTCAAGACTGGAGACTATCAACGCGAATGATACTCATTCGATTGCGATACAAACACAATAAATACTGATGCGGCATTGAATGACTCGCGATCTCTTCGGACAGGTTTTAGTTCGTCGAGTTTATCTGGGGACACTTGGTATGGTTGATAGGGAATTCCCGTTCGTCTTGGGGGTTATTCCGAAACTTGTTGGCATATCCGGTGCTAACCTTAGCTCAGTCATTTCTTCTTGTTGATCAAAGGTAATAACCATGAATATGTGGCAGGAAAGACGTGTATTTTCCCTTTGGTTTACGCTTGGCTGTGAAGGCGTATGACTGTAACGCTATCGCCCAACGTGTCAACATATATATGTGATCTATTTTGCAGCGAGTACAAGTATCTTAGTGCCGCATGGTCAGTTACATAAACAAATATTTTTCACCATAAATAGGACGCCAATATTGTATGGCTAATACTACTGCGTAGCATTTTTTTAGTGTGACTGAGTAATGGCGTTGACTATCATTGAATCGTCAAGTGTTTTAAGCGATTACTTTCAAGTCGTCCCCGTCCTGCTGAGCTAACAATTATATTGCTGCTCCATTGCTGGCATCGACATGTGATGGAAAGCTTTAGGAAAAATCCAGAACGTGCAAGACAGGTGCCTCAGTGAGTTGTTGTTGTATTGGTGCTAATACCTGGTCCTGTTCAGGACCCCAACGTTTACCAACTTCTTTGATCGCTTGTTTCTTCGTTAAAGCCACCAAAGGGGCTATTGTTGCTTCTAAATTGAGAACACGTTTTTTTACGAAGTCTTCCATGCCTACCACTGATCTTAATTGCTTGATATTAGTGGGTTTTGGTAAATTTTGATGATAGCGTTGATGCGGTCATCACCAAGTCGAATACAACCTGATGATCGTATATGACCTAAGTCTTTAACTTATTTTGGGTCCAACTTGAACGTTGGATGGTTTGAGGGTGAGACCTGCTGCTTGTATCGCTTTGAAAGCGTTTTCCAAGAGGGTTAGGTGACCTTCCCATGTTGACGATCAACACATGCAGTCGTCCATATGCACTAAGAGACCACTGCTCGGACAAAACATTGAAAAGGCTAGTGGCATCGTTCTTGAGAACAGGAACGGGGCGTTTGCAATCTTGAACAAGAGATCTTTAAAAATCATTTTGCCATTCTGTGTCACACAGGCCGTTTTATCTTGTTCAGCTGGTTCTACTGAATTTTGGTGATACACACTTCGTACGCCACAAACGGTAGTACATTTAGCGGCTGCAACTGTGTCAATGTGTGCTTCCATGTTCGGCATTGGGCAAGAATTTCGATTCAACCTCTTGTTAATAGTAGCTCGATAGTGTATACAAAACCGTGGAAAACCATTTAACTTAGCTCCGATTGTAACTGCTAAGCCCCAAGGACTCGGTCTTTGTTCAACTAATCCTTAATTTTCCATTTGATTCACGCTTTTGTCTTTATATTGTTGTACGCGTAGGTTGGCTGGGTATGGGTTTATAACGACTGGGGGGGTGTACTAGGTTGCAGCGGAAAATATTCTTTCACGATAGTGCACTTCCCTAATTCACAAGAGACTGACGAGAAAAATGACGGATACTTTGCAAATATATCAAGTAAGGCACTAACCAAAAACGGGTATACCCGGTCGGTTTTCACTGAAAAACAGGTACAGCCTGGAATCAAGTATAAAACACGCCCAACGAGCCACGCGATTGGCCAAAAAAAGTTCGGTAGGGTACGTACCGAGGTATACCGGGGGTTTTTTCTCGGTAAATACCGGTACCCGACCCTTCGGTAAATTCGATATGGCCGCGATACCGGTACCCGACACTTCGGTAAGTTCAGTATTTTTCTAATACCGGTACCCGACACTTCGGTAAGTTCTGTATTTTTCCAATACCGGTACCCGACACTTCGGTAAGTTCGGTACGCCCGCCCAAATATACCCCAGGTACCGGTATACCCTCGATCGCAATACCGGAGGTACCGGTATTTGTTCGGTACCGGGCTCGATACCCTACCGAACACTTCGGTAAGTTCGGTACTTTTTCAATACCGGTACGCGACTCTTCGGTAAGTTCGGTGTTGTTTCGATACCGGTACCCGACGCTTCGGTAATTTCGGTACTTTTCCAATACCGGTACCCGACACTTCGGTAAGTTCGGTACTTTTCCAATACCGGTACCCGACACCTCGGTAAGTTCGATACGCCTACCCTATTATACCCGGGGTACCAGTATACCCTCGACCACAATACCGGCGGTTACCGGTGCGGCCTCGATACCGGGGAATCGGGTATGTATGCAATACGGACACACATTACGTATGCATTTAGTTTTGGCAGCAGCAGTCTTCTCTACATTAGGTATGTATCAATCTGGTCCTTGGCTATGAAGGGACACCACGCACTCATATCACACCGACCAGGCATGGCTGCAGACACAACACAACAACCACCGAGAGTACGGAGCGATAGGATAGCTGATATTATCTCCAACTCACGCCGTTGAGGTTCCAGGTGCCGCCGAGGGGTGCTACGGCACGCTCTGCGCAACCTTCGTGTGGTATAAAGGAGAAGCTTCGACTGCTCGCCTGAGAAAGTACTCGTATCATGCATCCCCTATACGGACTTGAACGCGACATCTCGAATCCATCGCTGCTCTAATTATACTCAACCACTGATGTACCAGCAGCAGCGGCAGCAGCACAACGCGAGGTCGCCGATGATTTAAACCCTATGCCGAGCTTCGAACTTGGGAGGTTGGGGTATAAAACAGGCTTCAAGCGTACCACTCGATGGCAGTGGCACGCGTGGACTGTATCAAATATATTGCAAATAAACAGTAGAGCCCACAGCAGGTATTACCGTACGTATAGAGACTGCGTACAAGATCAGTCACGATTGTTGTTGCGTCCTCTGGCGCAAGCTATCGTAGCAAAGGAATGTTGATGTTTGCGATTCAAGATCGTTGTGTATGTTGCTGTTCGTGATCCTCAAGATCATCTAGGGAGCAGGAGGCGTGCAAAGGTTTGCACGCCCACCCTCTCACTCCTGTTCTATTGCTCATCATCAGCCTCGCTTTTGAGCACATACATTAATCAACATTGTTGGCCTGGAGTCTTCTCTTCTATTGAAGCGTTCATACAAGTTTGCCTAACAGCGACTTAAGCGTTCACCCTCAAATGTAGGTTGTGTCTTGACTGGTCATCAGCAAGCGAGCCTACAGCGTACACACCGGCTACGAGCTGGTACACACGCTGAATCCACATCCTTATTAGATGTATGAGAAGGATTTATGACCCGGGAATGGAAGTTATCATCCGGGTGGTGGGCGGACTTCGACGTTGCCCACGGGGGAACTCATCGCCGCAGCCTGGCCTATGAGGGCCAGGCAACCGAAAATGTTCCCGTGGTATTGGGGTTTCCACACCTGTGAGGCGGTATCGACCGGGGGCGGGGGATGTCCGTTTGCGTCCGGGTCGTTGGAGTTGTAATGTATGGAAGGATATCTGACCCGGGGTATGTGATCATATCATCACACCCCGGGTGCGGCGGGACCTCGCTGTTGCCCCGAGGGGCAACCCTCGCTGCGTGCTGGCTCTATGAACTCCAGCCCCCAGCAAAATCAGCATCAGCCAGTGGTGGTGGGGTTTCCACACCTTGCGGGGCGGTATCGACCCGGGGGATGTCGTTTTCGTCCCCGGTTTGTTGGAGTTGTAGATGTATGGAAGGATTACTGACCCGGGGATGGGAGTTATCATCCCGGGTGCGGCGGGACTTCGACGTTGCCCCGAGGGGCAACTCTCGCGGCACGTTGGCTCTATGAGGGCCAGGCAACCTGAATATGCCCGTGTATTGGGGTTTCCACACCTTGGAGGCGGTATCGACTCCGGGGGTGTCCGTTTGCGTCCCCGGGTCGTGGAGTTGTAGATGTATGGAAGGATTTCTGACTCCGGGGATGGGACTTATTGATCCCCGGGTGCCCGGCTCCCTGAGCCTCAGCCAATCAGTGCCAACTGATGGGGGTGGGGTTTCCATACCGTGCGGGCAGTGTGACCCGGAAATCGCCGTTTTTGTCCCCGTTTGGTCGGGTTGTAGAGATATGGAGGGATATCTGATCTGGGGATGGAAGCCTATCTTCCCCGGGTTTGGCGGAACCTCGGTGGCTCTTTTCAGCACCGATGTTCTAGAACGAGCCAGCAGCCATTGGCATGGATTTGGGCAACCAATCAGCTGCCAGATTAGTAATTCAAAAATTGGAAGTCAACAGGTGGGCTGGCTAGATGGCTGCCAGAACTGCATCGGGATAGCGCCACGGCCACGGCTCGGGGCGGCATGGGACCCGGTATTCTGCGGGTTGTGGCACCCAGCCTCCCTACAAATGGGGCAAGGTGGGGCTGAACCGCTCTGGATAGCGCTGCTCAATTACAGACAGACAGACAGACAGACAGACAGAATAGCAGCATTTAATAATATAGATAAGTCAATACAGCCGTTCTTCTTTGACCTGAAATTTGACTCCGTTGCTTTAGAGCGAAGATATACTATACAAACGAAATGGAGCGCAACGGGCACAGTTCTTAAGACGCGGCCAACGTACTATATACTTCGTATACCGTCAAAACAACTGTAATTAGCCAAAAATAGGTATACCTACGCACTTTGAGCCATTTATAGGTACACTGCGTAATGTACACCGGAAACACGGACACTTTCTGGTATCATCATAATCTGAGATTGGCTTCCGCGGCGGGGATGGTAACAATGTTGTCATTTTGTGTATTTTAAAGCTTTCACAGATGCTCCGAGTATACTCGATACTCCGAGCATACTCGGAGTATCGAGTATTTTTCGTACTCCGAGTACTGAGAGTATTAGAGTACTGGTGGCCTAAATACTCGGGATACTTGGAGTATGAGCAGTACTGAAGGCCCAAATACTCCAAGTACTGGGAGTATGAGCAGTACCTATACTCGAGTACAAGCAGTACTCGAAGTAAAAACATATAAATTACGCGGAGTACTCCGAGTATCGAGAGTATTGGACACCGAAATACTGCGAGTACATAAAGTACCTGAAGTATTTATTTCTCGAAAATACTCTAAGTATACTCGGAGTACTTGGAGTATGAGCAGTACTGAAGCCCCAAATACTCGGAGTACAAGGAGTACCCGCAGTATCGGACCCCGAAATACTCCGAGTAAAGCAGTATCGAGAGTGTTCATACCCGAAATACTCCGAGTACGAGCAGTATCCGGAGTATCGAACCCCAAAATACTCCGAGTACACGAAGTACCTGAAGTATTTTATCTCCAATACTCCTTACTTTACTCCAAGGTACTCGGAGCATCTGTGAAAGCTTTGTTATTTATTTATTACTTCGTAAATATTTAAAAAATTGAAAAACAACAGCTGTGAGCTCGAGGATTTCGTCGAAACTCATCTTTGCTAACTGAGTGTAATACTTCGATCGCGCGTACTTACGGATTTTATATGTCCTCATGCAGGGTGTACATCCCGTATGAGGGGGACACCATCTGAGGCTGTAGAATTCAGGAAGTGTGTATCTATTTGTGGGGGGAGAAAAAATTAAATACATAAAATATAAATTAAACAGTCTGAAATAAACATACCAGGTATACTATAGTGTTCCGACGAGTTGACGTGATAGAGTGGGTCTACTATTAGTAGCGTAAGCCACCTGTCATATGTCATAATGGGGACTACATTTTTGGATAGGTTTGTCAAGTATTCAGGGATGATTGTGTCAGGATATTTGTAGTGCAAGAACAACTCAATAGGATATATGGGTTTTGTACTGTATTGTATGGCGGTTTACTGGGATACGAAACCGTCAGTACAGGCAGTATCGACGCCTGTGCTGTGAGATATTGATTCACGCTGTTTTTTACTCTACCCGAACCTCTCATCAGCGCTAGCTACTGCATGCTGCAGCACCGTCACTACTGCATACTCTTTTTTGTTTTTCTTCTTTTTGATCATTGCTGCGCCAAGACACTGTCGGGTGATATGCCTTGCTACCTGTTACTTTTACGGAAAAGTGTCTGTTGTACCGGAGGTGTCATTGGCTTCTCGGCAGATTCTTGTTGCTGTATTTCTTCAGTCTCGACCCCTGGCACACACAAAGTGTCTGGATCGGGGAACGGGTCATACCCTGCCTTTGGGCGACACACGTCACGGGCGCTCTTCTCGCGAAACGATACCTCTGCTGAGTTGGTTATTTCGCGTGGCCGCTCTGGATCCCAGAGCCGGTACGTCATGTTCTTGTTGTTGTAGCCTACCAAGTGCATTTTCTTAGCTCGAGGGGTCAATTTTCCGTTTCTGTGACGCACCTCTTACTTCGTATGTGTTTAGATGCCAGCGACCCCCACTCTTGCATGTGCTTCATACTGCCGAGCGGTTTATTCTCCCATACCTCGAGAGGAGCCTCACCTCCCAGGACATCCGTCGGCGTGCGGTTCCTGATGCACACCGCAGCTTTGAGGGCTTCAGCCCACAGTTGTTTCTCAGTAAGGTGAGGAGCTCCCAGAAGTAGGCTGCACGTAACACCAATGATGGTGCCAAAACCACGCTCTGCGATAGAACTTCCTTGAGCACTATACGGTGCGTTGGTCTCAATCGGGATTCCAAGTGACTCCGCCAGTGCTTGAAACCTTCCCCTGAATTCGCCTCCCCCATCGCACCTAATCTTTCCAATACAGATGACTTCAGGATCTGCGACATCTTGGATCACCTGGCTTAAGGCGTCGGCTGCTTCGTATTTGGTCTTGATAGTGATCACCCACCTCATACGCGATATGCCATCCATGAAAATGGCGAGGGATTGGCATCCTCCGTACGACTCAACGGGATGCTTGCCCCACAGGTCAACGTGGACGAGCGCGAGTCGTGTATTGGAGCGGGGGCGATCGGACGGGGGGTGCGCAATTTTCCTGCTTTTTTTTAAACTGCGCATACTTCGCAGTCACCTGCTTCGATGTTGCGGTTAAACTTCACCCCTGTTGTCGATTTATCAGCTAGCTGTTTCAATGCGCGCGGGTGACAGTGTCCCATTCTTCGGTGCCATGGCTTCGGCGCCCACTGTTGTGTGGAATATGTTTTGTGTAATCTCTTGCGCACCCGGTACTATATGGACGACATACATCCGTGGAACTTCCGTTGAAATCGGAAACGCGTGGTTGCCATAGCGTAGAACGGGAGGGACAGACAATAGGTCGAACTTAACCCCTTTTTCGTGGAGCGCTTCCACCGAAAATATGCTCGCTCCTAGATTGGGAACAATAAGCACTTCCAAGTTGATCGGTACCAACTCACCTCGTTCATTTCGCAGGCGAAACACGAGCGTTCCTTTGGACGTTGCGCTCGAAAGGCCGCATGACCCTTTAATGCGCACCTTGCAAGCTGTAGTGTTTACCACATATTGACTTAGTCCGGATTCGGCGGTCACCATATGGCTCGATGCCGCGGTATCGATGAACACTGTTGTATCACCGGGGGGCGTGCTGGTTCCAATTTCCATCATCGCGGGGAATGCAATATCTTCCTGCGCCTGTGAAATCGTTCAATCTTCGCACATTCTATCATAGCTCGAGGAGCATTCCTCGCCGTCGCCAACGACAATCTGAAAGCTCTCTAAATCGCCGTTCTCGATGGTGGTGCACCAAGCGTGAGAGGTAGTTGCCTCTGCGGGACTAACGTGTGTAGCATTCGCATGTTGGGTTCCATCGCTTTGCTGATGCGATAGGCGAAGGGGACAGTCGTGCCAGCCGTGCTCCGTGGAGTTACGGCAGTAATTGCATCGACCGTGGCGGTTATTTCCATCATTTCGACCACGTCCTCTTCCTCCTCGAGCTTGGTTGCCGCGGCCTCTGCCGCGTCCACCGCCTGCGTTGCTATTATCATATGAGCTTCCGTTCGAGTTCGTCGACGTATAACCGCCGTTGTTGTGTTACCTCTCGCGGAGCTATTGGTGTAACCATTTCCACGACGTCCTCTTCCTTGACCTCGACCGTTGTTTCTACGGAAACTAGGTGATCCTTCGTGCGTTACTGTATTGAGCGCTCGTTTGTGACCGCCTGCATTATTTTCGCCTCGTCCCGCACTTTCTTCTTTAGCGGTAACTTTATCGCGAATTTGCATGACATGGTAGGATGTTGCACGAGCTGCTATATCTTCGATTTTCGAGGGGCTGCCATCACGCTGCCTGTCACACAGCAGTACGGTCTTCAGCGATTCGTATTTATCATCAGGGAACGCCCTGAAGAACGCGTGGTTCTTGCGAGCGGGGAGTACGACATCACCGAGCGCTCCGAGTTCGACACAAATGCGGCGCAATTCCTGGATTACTCTTGCAGGATCGTATTTTATCAGCCGCGGTCACTTGAAAATTAGCGACCTGGTCGTGCAACTCTTGCATCCTCGACTCACCGTCTAGTTGATACTTTGCCTCCAAGGCCATGACTGCACCACGACCATCACCGAATTCCGCTGTTCCGACAGGAGCGAAAGCTTGTACAACTTGAGCGCCAACACTAGCGTACCCGTCTCGAGAATCGGCCGTTGCGAGAAGCATTCTTGTAAAAAGCTTACCGTTCTTCTCCTCAAAGCGGCGAGTCTCCTTGTGTGTTGTGTCATCTGCAGCTGAGTAGCATCCTCCTCTAATGCTGCAGGTGCAGTCTCAACGCCCGACATAACTTTGCCGAGCCCGTCCTCGTACATGAGAGACCGCTGTAACGTCATCCAACCGTGATACTGGTTGGGTTCCCCATTAAAAGGGGAGTACCCTTTTCGAAAAGGGGAGGACACGGTTGACTCTGAATCAACACCACCACGAGGCTCATAACCTGACAGCACGGCATGCTTTACTGCTGCAGTGCTGTCAGATTGATAGGTGTATGTGAATCGTATGATTGAAACGGGAACGACATTTACACGGGAACGGGAAAACAAACATGACCCGTGAAGTCCTGCGGGAATTTTCCCGCGGGAAGTTTCCCGAGGAAGGTCCTGGTATTGAGGACGGACGAACACTTTCGTAATTTGAATAAAAATGAATCAAAGTGAATAGAATTTCGTGAGAAAAATGACTTTGGATCTTATCGAGGAATGGTGTATTGCGTTAAAAAGTCGAATAACGCACAACAAGGGTCAACGAACACCCATGTGGGCAACCAGCGAGGCGAGCTACGGCCTGCGCCCTCCCCGGGGCGCCGTCGCCAGCGGAAGAATTTGTCTGCCGGCACCGGCCAAGAGCATATCGCTCTTTTGGGGTGTCTTGGTGAATGGTACGGCCCCGAAGCCGCACGCAGGCAGCCGCGACGGGGATACAGCGATCGAGCTTCTTAGCAAAGTCGAGACCTGGTCGGTGCTCGTACGATTTGGGAGGCAAAGAGGGGCGAAAAACTGGCTTTGCGACGGCCTTGTGTTTTGTTTAGGCACCGCTGGTGGTCTACTCTATGCTAGGGGCTGTCGGACCACGTGATGCGACTGCTCCGGTGGCCCTGCCTCTCGGGAATGGTGGATCTCGCCTCTGAAGCAGTCGACGACACCGCTCAAGTTTGCGTGTGGCTTCCTTCGGCTTCATGGAACATGCCACGTCGAGGTGGATGAAGTCACCAAATTGAATAAAACAAAGGCGTATCACGGTATTTTAACGGGACGGGAACTACGGTAACGGCGGGACGGGACGGTAAAATCGTCGTCAAACTGGTCCCGCCGTCCCGTCCCGTTGACAATTGTCCAACCGTTGTCATTTACCGTCCCGTTCCGTCATCAAAATATGCCCCATTGTACTTTACCGTCCAGTCCCGTCAAGAAAGTCACTCCCGTTGGAAACTACCGTACCGTACCGTCGATATTATGTCATTTACCGTCCCGTCCCGCCGACAAAGCTTGCCCCCTCCCATCGAAGATTCACCTCTGCCCGTTGTATATTCCCGTCCATTCCAACCAAGAATTCACGAATTTAAGGCATTTCGTTTTTCACATTGGAAATCCACTTTGTTGATACTTTTCACAGCGAACTGGTACGTATGTACATTAAATTGAAATTATACGAATTTCCGAAGTACGAAGCTATGAAAATATGAAAATACTTTGGATGATAATTTGTACCAGGTATGTAATATTTCGTAAGGTTGTTTGTGGAGGGGTTTTGGAGTTCGGAAAAACGGGGATGTGTGATAAAGAGAGCACAGCAGATGGTCACACGAAACGTGCTGCCCTACTCATAGACGGCCGTCGTAGCACCGGCGAAAGCTTGTAGCACAGGGGACGACGGCGTGCCCAATACAATTGATCGACTAACCGCCAGACAGCAATACGACGTAGTACCAGGTAGTGGGCAGAGTGGCCTGTGGATAGCCAGCAGTATGACACTCTGTTTTTCATTGCCCCAAGCATGGCCAGGCCAGGCCTCTGCACACGTGTCACAGGTTAACCGCAACGAAGCTATGATGATAGCACACCGCTATCTAGGTACCTCCCACCACGTTGACATATGAACGCCGCGGGTCGAAGCGGGAAGTGGTGTACATAGTACCGGAGGCAGGTGTGTTTCAATTCAGGCATACCTCTGGTTTCGGGTTGATAGCCGAGTCAAAGGTTGCCAAAACTGAGATGGTCTGCTTGTTGACAGTCCCGCGGGGCGCTGGCAGCAACTAACAGGGTGGGCCCTGCCATCAGCTGGGGCAGACCGAAGGGGGGGCGGGGGCGCGAGAAGAATGGATAGTCTACGGAAACGCCAGGAGGTCCGTGGGGATTCTCCATACACCCACTCCCGGGTAGGTGTCGCCGGCCCTGTTTGGCGGTGAGGGTCAGGTTCCGAGGAACAAATGCAGAGAGCCAAACAGAAGAACGTTTGAAACAGAGTGTACGCCAAAACAGCAAGACACCACACTTCAGAACTCAGGTTGTTAGCACAATACCACGCCACGTCTTCTCCGGCCACGTGAACGAACGTATGTTGATGGAAACGGCTCGGGAGCACGATACCACCGTTACGGGGGTGCTCCAGCCGTGTGGTGAATGTTTGGAGGCAAAGGGCGTGCGAACTGGGGTGCCGCGGAGGAAGAATTCGCGCGCGGGGAAGACTATGGAGATAGTGCACATCGATATGGCCGGTCCCTACGAGGTGTCCATGGGCTGGTCCATTTGCCTGATCGTATTCGTCGACAGCGCCTCGGGGTGGATGCGGCCGTACGGCATGAGGGCAAAGTCGGAGACCACCACATACGTACAGACGTTCCTCGCCGACATGAACACCATGGGGTGACCGCGCTGCTTCCCGACGGACAACAGGGGGGAGTTCAATGGTCGAAGCTTTGTTGAACTCTGCGACTCTGCTGGGATCCTCCGCGAGTGTACGGCCCCGGACAAGCCGCAACAGAACGCGGTTGTCGAGAGCGCGATCTGTCGAGCGATGAAGGCTGGTCATGCGGTTCGTCGCGAGATTTCGTGGCTTTTCCCGAGCGTCGACCTCGCCCGGATCCCCAACATCGGCGCCGACGGCAATCGTCTGTGGTTGGAGACTGTCCTTTAGGCTGCCGACTGCTTCAACCTCTCCGCGACCAATGCCAACACCGGGTGGCGGTCATCGCACGAGGTGTTCTTCTCGCGGCTGCCGGACCTCAGGTGGTATCGTTCTTCCAGGAAGGCGTGATTCGGTGGATCGCAGCACAAAATCCGACGTCCAATCAGTACCGTGTTCTTTCCTCAACAACGGCTCCAACCACCCCTTGTCCGCCGCAAAGGACGTCAAGGCTTCGACGGGCGGCATCTGCTGCACCAGCGACATGGTGTGGACTGTCCCCCGTGGGCCCGTGGTGTCATTGCCGGCGCTGGCGGTTGCGAGGGGGTCAGTGTGCGCCGCCGCGCCGGCAATGCCGGTTTTAAGCCCCAGCTACATGCCGCCGATCCAGTCGCCGGTACTGCCGCTCCAGCCACCGCCGCCGTCGCTACCGCCGCCGATCCAGTCGGGTGCGCCGCCGTTCCAGTCATCGTCGCCGCCGCCGTTACCGATCCAACCTGTCGACACCGCTCTGCTATAGGTGCATCACATCTCCAGCCGTACCCGTTCAAAGGCGGTCCAGTTTTATGACACGCCGGACGTTCACCTCTCAGCCACACCGGAAGAGCCCCCCTCGTCGCCAGTGAAAAGCCATCAAGGCCTCCACTACAACGCCGAGGTTGATGTGGATGATGGACAAGACGGCGCTGATATCGATGCTCTCTACGCATGAGGTCATCGATGTAGGTCGCCTTAAGGAGCCGCCGGGTGTTGGGGGTTGTGGGCAGCCGTCAATTTATGCTTGGAGCCGCGAGGGACACCACCAGCAGGGGGGGGCGAGGGGATACCATGTTCTTTGGCGGCGGCGTTCGCCCATCGCGAGGACATCGACACCACGCTGGGCGACCAGTGGCCGCCCTACAAGTCGGACTTGCAGCACTGCTACGCCTCTGACCTCAAGGTCCTACGAAGCCACAAGGAGACCATGCGGTCGGAGCACGCTCACATTTAGAAATATTCGACGGCGCGGGGGATATACGGATTACTGGATGTGGGGATGTTTGAGCTGTTGAAACATTCAGTGGATAACCACATCAACTCAATGTGGGTTTTTGATTGGAAGGCTGATGAGTACGGTTGGCCCACGAACACTAAGGCGGGACGTGTAGTGCGGGGGGATGAGCAGAGAGTTAACACCGTTTTCGGGACATTGTTTGGCCCACTGTTGCTGTCTCGAGTGTCCGGTTATTGACAGCGATGGCGTGGGAGCTGGAGCTTGACTTGTGTCACTTTAATATTGAGCAGGCTTTCGTGCAGTCTGACCTGGAGGAATATGTATTGATGCGTTGCCTCAGCGTTGCGGTAGATTGTCGGGGGAAACAACAGACTGGACAGTAGATTGTACGGTTCGAAGCAGGCATCGAGGCAATGGCATGCGCACCTTACTAGGTGCTCATTGACTTTAGCCTTTTTGCAGTGCCTGGCTGATACATGCGAGTTCCGTTTGATGGATGGGGGGAGAGTAGCGATGACTATAGTCGTGCATGTGGATGGTATGTTTGCGGTAGAAGAGAGGCAAGGTGTGTGTGCAGTTTGGCAGGGACTTGAAACAACTGGTTCCGATTTAGAACCTGGGAGAGTTTCGTTGGTATTCGGGGTGTTTGTACGAGCGGGATTGGGAGAAGGGGGCGTTGGAGGTTTCCCAGCAGACATTCCCTGAAACATTGGCGTGTGAATACGGCATACAGTTTGGTAAGAGTGTTCCTCTACCTGTTGGCACGAAACTTGTGGAATTTGACAAGAACTAATCACAAGGGGACTGGCCGTTTCGCGAGTTGGTGGGCTCACTGATGTGGCTACCAACCCAGACTCGGACAGACATCTCCAACGCAGGTAGAGCAATGGCTAGGTACTGCGCTGCGCCAACGTTAGTTAGTGCCCCGGAGGGCATTACGTACTTGGTATGTTGGAGTATGTGAGAAGGACTAGTTGTTTCGGGGTTACTTTCCAGAGATACGGCAGGGGGGCTGAGTTTTGCAGGGGTTTGCTGACACGCTCTACGCAAGCAATGCGGCTGGCAGAAGGTCAGTTTCACAGAGGAGATTCGTGAGGTGTGAGGGTGCTTGCGTGTCTTGGTTTTCTAGTACTCAGAAATGCGTAACACCCTCCATGACAGAGGCAGAGTACGTGGCGCTTGCCGACGTCATTAGGGAACTGTTGTTATTTAGACAGGTTTGGCGCTTCATGTTGCCTGATGTAGGCATGCCGTGCATACCGGTGTTCGAGGATATTGAGGGTGCGGTGAAGCATGCGCAGAACCCTATGACCAACCCCAACTCCAACCACATCGACGTGCGACACCACTTCCTCAGGGAACCGGTTGGGGGGAAAGAGATATCGATTATTCACGTACCGTCATTTTTTCAGCATGCGGGTTTACTCACCAAAGCCGTATCGCGAGAGTCTTTCGAGTTTTACCGTAGCCTTGTGGTGATCTTATTGGTAAGAATCGCTGAATGAGTGTTTTGGGGACTGACTTTGTGTGATATTTTGTGTTTTACGGCTCGTGTTTCGCGGGGTTTTCGGCATTGGTGTTTGAAGGGGTTTCGTTTTTCGGTATTGCTTTGTTCTTGGTTTGCCAAGATTGATTTGTTTTCGGGGTTGATTTGTTCATGGTTTTCCAAGAGTGAGTATCGATTTTTCGGGGTTGTTTTTTCCTGGTTCTCCAAGATATTGTTGGGGGGGGGTTATTTTTTTCTTGGTTTTCCGACATTGACTGTTGTTTTTTTCTTCGGCATTGGTTGTTTGGTTTTTCCAAATTGACTTTTTATACTATGGAAGATATTTTACATTTTTTTGTGTTATGGCATTATTTGGTGATACTGACACTGATGTGTTAAGTACCATAGTCTGATTGCCTGATCGGGTCGATTTGTGTGATTTGTGTAACGGCAATATACCTGCGGAGGTTGCGGCGGTATTTAGGTTTCCCCGGAAGGGTTGCATAACAGAGTAGCATATGGATCCCATTTTGGGGTCCCAGGGTGGAGGGAATAGAGGGACCCCTCTTGCCCACAACAGTAATAACTGATACCTGGTTCTGTCTTCTTCTACCCCCGCCTCATGGCGAGCTTGACCTCTACATCCTCCAACCGTACCCGGTGCACGAGTTGGCCCATAGTGTTTGGCCGACCTCTAGGCATGTGCCCTCATGGATGCCATTTTTGGCCGGCACGGGCAACGGGTGGTGTGTTGTGGTTGCTGCTGGCTTCAGCGTACTCTTTTATCAGGCCCAAAGGCACCGAAACATCTGAAGAACCATATGTTGCGCCGAGAGTTGTATCCTCGCAGCAGTTGCGAAAAGCAATGGATTGCTTGTTGTGTAGCGGTGGCGACGTGGGTCAGTGTGTCTCAACGTGTTTTTTGTGTCGAAATCGTCTGAATATAGCGACCACCCGCCATATATATATTTATAGGTACAGTACCTATATATAGGGCAGCTCCCCCAATACACAGGTACAAAGTACCTATCTAAGGCGACTCGCATTGAATAAGCGTCTGTTAGTATTACTAGTTGTGTAAAGCCTTTTCTAGGGGAGAGGCAATATTTCTTGGTGTTCCGAAAACAATATGTTGTTTACTTGATTTTTGCGTGGGGACTGGCCCCCAAATATTAAATATTTGTTCGCGGGTCAGGTCAAACCTCACGGGTCAGGTCGGGTCGGGTCGGGTCAGCTGACCCGACCCGACCCGCGAGAATTTTGAGATATCGGATCATGACCCGACCCGACCCGCGAAAATTTGAGATGTCGGGTCATAACCCGACCCGACCCGCGAAAAGTTTGAGATGTCGGGTCATGACCCGACCCGACCCGCGAGATTTTGGAAACCTCTTTACCCGACCCGACCCGACCCGTGCGATTTTCAAACCTCTTGACCCGACCCGATCTGACCCGTGATATTTTGAACACCTTCTGACCCGACCCGACCCGACCCGACCCGCCAGATACCGATTGACCCGTGAGATACGGGTTTCATACGGGTCGGAACGACTGGACCCGTGATATTTCTCGCGGGTCAAATATAAAAACTTGCAGGTCCAAACCTGTTGTAGTCGTTGCTCGTTCGTCCGTTGGTTGGGCCATGGTGCCTCATAATATCCCTAGAGTGTCGTGCTTCTTTGTGTTTTTTTGTATTTGTTTGCTTTAGTTTTTGAATTTGTGGTGTGTGCTCGTGTGCTCCCGAAGATCTTCGTGAATAGAAAGAGAGGTAGACCCACATCCCGCACATTGCCGTGCCTACCACGCCTTCTTCTCGGGTCGACCTGATAGCTCTGACCCAAGATGGCTTCTGCTTCCGCCCCGGAAAGCGGAAAGACTATGCCGTCTCCGGCGAGGGCAAGCGTACTAATTTATCCATGTGTTTGTGACATGCATCAATTGTTGTACGATTGATGCATGTCTGCCTTGTGTTGTTACTGCTGCTGCTATTTTTTATCTTCTTGTCTTCTTGTACCCCGCATTGATTTGTGGCATGGCCTGGCTGTAGTGGGTTCGGAGGATGTGTGAGCATGAGATACTGCTGTGTGGTGTCATCCGGCCAGGACTTCGCCAAACGTATGCCTGGTATGTAGTACAAGGTGCCTGGTATACAATATGATCGTTCTGCACGCTATGATATGCACTCAGGGTATCGGCACGACGGGAAGTGGTAAGGTTAAAGGTTTGGGACCCGCGCGGGTCCGACCCGCTGAGACGAGAGTGGCCCTCGGGCAGGAAGCGATAATATAGAAAAAATCCGGTCCTGCGGGCCGGATCCGCGGGTTCGACCCACGGGTCCGACCCGCGGGTCAACGGAAAACAACTCGCGGATCATTCTGGCCCGACCCGTGAGTGACCCGTTTCTCGCGGGTCATGACCTGACCCGACCCGCGAATTTTTTGAGATGTCGGGTCATGACCCAACCCGACCCGCAAAAAATTGAGATGTCGGGTCATAACCCGACCCGACCCGCGAAAATTTTGAGATGTCGGGTCATGACCCGACCCGACCCCCGAGATTTTGGAAACCTCTTGACCCGACCCGTGAGATTTGCCAAACTCTTGACCCGACCCGACCCGACCCGTGAGATTTTGAACACTTGCCGACCCGACTCGACCCGACATGCGACATTTTAAACACCTCCTGACCCGACCAGCGGGTCGGGTCATGACCCGCGAACAGCCCTGGAAAATACGGCTTCGCGTCCTACCGTGAGAAATCACGTATGTTCCGTATGTTCTCGAAATGTGAATGAGATCGGAATAACGCGACATCCCACAGAACGCCTGGCTGACAAGTACCGAGGGGAGAAGCTGTAAGCGACGGCGTGCATCGTCACGTACACGCCGGCTACAGCCTCTGATTTATTTTGAAGGCCCAGGCTAGGAAGCTGTCGCTCTCAGCTCCGCGTGGGTGGTCGGAGGAAGCCCTTAAACGCCACGTACCGGACTGCAACAGCGATGCAGCTATCGAAGTCTTGAGTTTTTCCTCCGTGTTTTGGGTCGATCGCTTGGTTTTCGCCGGGCTTGGCCGATGGAGCTGGTGGAAAAATTGGGCTTGCGACCGCCATGATTTTATTTGAGGAGCCACCGCCGGGCCACGTTGTTCTATGGTATGTAGCTCTGGGCGCGGCTATTGCTCCGGTCGCCACTCGTTGAGGTTAACGATTTATCGCCTCGTTGGTGGTTGTCGAGAACAGCCGAAACAGCGACGGATCGCCTCGGGGACGTTCCCCCAGTGGGAAAATGCCATGCATGTTGGATGAACTCCAATCGATTCGTTTTTGAGGAGCCACCGCCGGGCCACGTTGTTCTATGGTATGTAGCTGTGGGCGCGGCTATTGCTCCGCTCGCCACTCGTTGAGGTTAACGATTTATCGCCTCGTTGGTGGTTGTCGAGAACAGCCGAAACAGCGACGGATCGCCTCGGGGACGTTCCCCCAGTGGGAACATGCCATGCATGTTGGATGAACTCCAATCGATTCGAATCGATTCGATTCGATTTGCAAACAATGAAGTATTTTGGGACTTGTTTTGATATTCGATCGAATCGATTTTTTCAAAGTCAGGTTCTGTAGGGTTTGTGGATTTAGGGTCAGGGTATGGGTGTCTTACAGAACTTACAGAAGTTCCGGGTTAGAGTATAAAACCCTTACAGAACTCACAGAAGTTCCGGGTATTGTGGCCCGGGCTTACAGAACTCACAGAAGTTCCGGGCAGGTACAAACACGTTGTACCGGTACCCCGGGTATTGTGAAACGGGGAGTACAGAACTTACAGAAGTTCTCTGTAGGGTATGAAGGTCGTACAGAACTTACAGAAGTTCCGGGTACCGGTATAAAACCCTTACAGAACTCACAGAAGTTCCGGGTATTGTGGCACGGGCTTACAGAACTCACAGAAGTTCCAGGCAGGTACAAACACGTTGTACCGGTACCCCGGGTATTGTGGCTCGGTCACACAGAACTTACAGAAGTTCCGAGTACGGGTATGAAGGTCGCACAGAACTCACAGAAATTCCGGGTATTGTGTCACGGGCGTACAGAACTTACAGAAGTTCCGGGTATTTATTGTGGCACGGGCGTACAGAAATCACAAAAGCTCCGATTGTGGCCCAGTCGTACAAAACTCACAGAAGTTCCGATTGTGGCCCGGGCGTACAGAACTCACAGAAGTTCCGATTGAGGCACGGGCGTACAGAACTCACAGAAGTTCCGGTGACACCCCGGTAAATACCAGGGATGCGTATTTCCCGGTAGCGGTAATTCCCGGAAATTAATAGGGCTCGAGGTAATATTTTTGTTCAGAGGAAATTCTTCACGTCCCCTATCCCCGGAAAAATAACGCCTCGATAAAGAATGGAAACCCCCTTTTTTTTATCACTGCCAAGCTGTGCAGCAGCGTAGAGCGTTACGTAGGCGCCCACATGCCCCTCCTATATCACACAGATAGTGATATCCTACAGAGGAATTGGATGTTATGGCGAGCGGAATCATCGAAGGAATGTACAAATAATAATATAAAATATAAACATACATATGACATAACATATCCGAATGGAAAGGGTGCACTCGGCGCAGATGCAGCTGGGACGCTTGGATTTCGTTGAGGCGTCCAACGTCCATGTTTACATGTTTACAGCTTTATTGGAAAATAAGGTCGCGATCACTACATGCGTATGGAGCAGCGCACTGCTGTAACTAACTGCTAACTTCCTGCTTTGCGCTGATGATTTTTACCTCGCGACACGACTATATTCGTACATGAGAGGTCGCTATCAGCACTACGGCAGTTGTTATATTATTCCAGTATCAAATGGCTGCAGGGCGAAATCAACGAGGACGCGAACAAGTGAAAAATCAACTGAAACCGATGAACATTTACTAAGGTACTTGCAGCGTGCACAACTACTACTGTTGTGTACCTGGTGCAGGTATTATACGTAGAGTGTAGCGTTAAAATGATCGAAAATGACTGTCCGGAGGCCTGAACGAATCTTATACATGTGCTTCATGTAGTGCATGGGCCACCCGGGGATGATAATTTTTGTCCCCTCCCAAAAATTACGCCTTTTTTTCCTCGAATGAGAGAAAATAGGAGAAAAAATTAGGAAAGGCTGAAAAAGGCTGTTTCCCAGAAATTTTTGGGTTCCGGGTGAGGAAATACGCATCCCTGGTAAATACCCACCTCAAGAGGGCGAAAAAACTGTAAATGTACTGCTAAACAAATACCTGGTACCAGGTTTACATAAAATGCATTTCGAAATACTGCGATTGGTAGGGCTGTGAGTCGGCACGACTTAAGTCGCCGACTAGTTATTAGTCGGACTAATAGTCAGTCGTGATACGGAGGTGCCGACTTTCCGACTTATTGGGTTTCCTTAACTGTAGGAAGGCTTTTTTAATGCGGGGTACAGCTTTGAACGTGAATTGCTGCGGGCTGCGGATACCCTGAGCCAATCTTATACCTTTACATGCCCTGTGACACTGCAGCACACAGCGGGAGATCCACACACACACACATGGCGGAAAAGCCCATCTCTCTCGACGGTGCCGACGTCGTCAGCCCTGGCGCACCCAATGCCAATGCTGAGGGCGGAGATCCCGTCGGAAAAGTTGTGCCCATTATCCGAGCGGCGAAGTTGTGCTGCGAGTGCGCGCGACCCCGAAACGGTGCTCTACCGCGTGAAGCATGAGCAGAGGCGCAGCAAGCCGCTCAGATCCAACAACCCGCTGTGGAAGCTGGCGTTCACCCGATGAATCGTCAGAGTCTACGTCGTATTGTAGCTTTGGGTCCATCGAGTAGGTTCCTAGTTTAATATTTGATGTCTTCGTTTGTTTTTGTGGAAACGGTTTGTCTTTCGTACCAGGTGCGATATTGTATAATCGATGGTTTAGGACTTGCCGTCGTCATCGACGCGCGCGTTTCGCGCAAGGTTGGGAGAGACGTTAATAAACGAATAACATCACGGAGGGATCCAAGACCTTTTCTTCTGGGGATAATTTTTGCACCGCTATCTTGGTGATGAGTTAGCTTTTTCGCTCGTACCCCCGCCAGGTAGTATATTGCGACTCAAACAATTGCTGTCCCGTTCCTCTGGTCCAGGGTAGATCTACCTAGTACATGCGTTGTACTTCTCGTTTTTTGTGAATTTCTTGTGTAAACTGAAGCTTTTTTGTGTTTTTCGTTTGAAACTTATGTGCATCTAGGTAATATTGTTTGCGCTTTTCTTGCGTGAAGTGAAGCCAAATAGCGTGTTTTTTGCTACCGGCGGCGCCTTCAGCGGGATCCTCCGGAGGCGCCTCCGGCGGGCCCTCCGGGAGCGCCTCCAGCGGGGCCCCCCCGGCCGGGGGGGATTTTTTGGCTCGCTTCGCTCGCCTGACTTCAGCCGGCAAGTCGGCTGGCTTCGCCAGCCGACTTACCGACTAAAGTCAGCTAGTCGGCTTCGCCGACAAACGACTAGTTATAAGTCGTGAAATGAAACCGACTCACAGCCCTAGCGATTGGTGTACTTCAAACATGACACACTATACCGGTACTAACGCGTATATACCATGCATGTACCATTGTAGCTAATTTCTGTTATAGCTGTCTTTCACGATTTTCACGGTAAGGACCGTTCCAACTTCGTGGGAATGAATTCCGCGGTCATAGATTTACCCTCCAAATAAGAATCCACGTACGTGTGTGCTCGATTTATGTGTGGTTGTGAGCGAGGTAGGTTGTGTGTCACTGATGATGAGACTTGACGTCAAAATGCATAACATCACTCCTCAAAAGATGTCAGGAGACGGCACTTTCACCCTTGACTGTCGGCAATTTTTCGTTTTTCATTCTTGACTGACGCCAAAATACTGAGTTTTAGTGTAGAACACTCGAATCCACACCCTTGACCGATGCCCATTTTCCCTCGACTGACCGTCTCCTGACATCCTCAACGATACCCTAATCAGTACCGGCACACAGGGTATTGTGCCGAGGGAATACCCTTACCCGGGGTATTGTGCCCAAGGTGTTACAGAACTTACAGAAGTTCTCTGTAGGGTATGAACGTCTTACAGAACTTACAGAAGTTCCGGGTTAGGGTATAAAACCCTTACAGAACTCACAGAAGTTCCGGGTATTGTGGCACGGGCGTACAGAACTCACAGAAGTTCCGGGCAGGTACCAACACGTTGTACCGGTACCCCGGGTATTGTGAAACGGGGAGTACAAAACTTACAGAAGTTCTCTGTAGGGTATGAAGGTCGTACAGAACTTACAGAAGTTCCGGGTACCGGTATAAAACCCTTACAGAACTCACAGAAGTTCTCTGTAGGGTATTTCCCGGGTAAATACCCCGGGTATGGTTCTGTAGGTACCCTACAGAACCTGACCTTGGATTTTTTCATGCCCTAAAGCACAAATGTCTTTCCGGTGATTCATGTTTTGACCAATCAGATGAAAGTCCGCGTCGATTCATTAAAAAAAAATCGATTTGAAATCGATTCGATTTGCAACTTTCTTTCGTTAATACGGGCCCTAAACAAAACCGAAGAGAAAAAATATCCGATCGCGGTCTCCTGGGTCTCTATTTTTTTGTCTCGCCAATCAGAGGGAGTGTATCTTCCGATCTCATTTAATTTTTTTTTTTAAGGGTCAAAACGCTCCGTTTGTTAGGGCCCTAAGAAGTACACGAGTACGAATACCAGAAAAACAATGTACCGGGTACGTACGCCTTATATTAGTACGCTATTATTGGTTCTATGCTGTACGCGCACATACACAAGACCGCGAATCAATGACTCAAGTTGTGTTATGTACCTGTACTCGTATATATGTATAGTTATGTTTGTGAAATTTTCGCACTTTTAGCAACTTTTCTCTCCGCGCGAGCGCTTTTCGGCAAAACGCTAAGTACCACGAAACGGGAGGCCCGGCCGGACACATTGGTCGAGGTGTGGGCTCGATCCGAGCTCTGTGGCTCGCGTGGCAGGCGCTCGAAGTATTTTTTCCAGCGGGAGTGGATAAGCCGATTTCCCGGGTTGTCTGCATGAGGCCGTGTATATTACGTACGTGTCGGTAAATATTTCACGTTTTTAGTGTTTTGTGAGGCCCTGTTTTTATTCAGTCGTGCGTTTTTTTCGTGCGTTTCTTGCCGAGAGCACGGGGAGCACACACAAACAGCAGCAGCACGGGAGAGAGAGTGTTACAAACAGTACGACCTCAAAGTTACAACCCTGCCGCCCAGCAGCACAGCAGTAGCAGCAGCAGCAGGCATCATACCATGCATGCGCGTGCCTCAGTTTCATGCTGTACCGTGAAGGGTTGCTTTTGTCGAAGCCTGCGAGTTTTCCGAGTCATGGTATCATACCTACCTGCAGATCGAATCTCATGTACGAATCTCTCCGCTGTCCCGAAATGTAATAAACTTTTTCTCATTCAAAATATATATAAACTGTCGTTACTCTTCCGGACACAGTGGTACACCACTGTTGTGCGCATCGGAGGCAGATCTGTGATGTGCTCTGTTGTATCTACGAGTAGTTACGTTCATAGCAGCCAGCAACCCGTCACCAAACCACACCACCACCACTCTTCTGCTTGCTGCTGCTGTTGATGGGCTCCATGTCTCATGCGTGTGCTCTGCAAGCTGCATGCCGACGCATGCGATGATACTAGTGTTCGGCGGTCTGGCTCCATAAACGAGAACAATATTGATATTTCTAGCAAGTAATCACGTACATATTATATGATAGCATGTGGCGCCCGATTCCCCACTTGAATATAGAACCATAGTTCATATCCCGAAGATGCTTTTTTTTCTTTTTTTTTCTTGCAGGTATAGAGTACGTCTGTTTAAATGTTTGTGATTCACTCGGTACCAGGTAAAGAGTTGTACGTATCCGTTTCAGCAAATGCCCGGATATATGCTCTCGCGAGTACAACTATTAAATACCAATACCCTGTAACTCTTCGTCGTTACAAGTCACGGGCACGAGTATAGCACGTCCATACACACGATAATTTCGTGCCCTCTGTAATTGTAATGAGTTTAGTATGTACTACGAAAACCCAACATTGAGTTGTTCGTAGGATATGGCATTTTTTCATAAAATGGTTCGCACGAAGCCGGCGTTAGGAGTATACACATCTGACTGAAAGCTTAACTGAAAAAAGCGGAATTACTCGCTAGTACCCGGGTAGTGTTTTCCCGGAGATTTGGCTAGTACTCGTTGGCCGCGAGCACTCGAGTCGCAGGGGCACAACCGATTTATTTTGTACCGGTACGAGTAGTTGTCTCTGTGTGAGTGTTTTTTTTTGTGAGCGAGAACTATTTACGAAAAAAAAAAAATCTTATTTTGTTCGTAGGCGTACGTACGTGTATCACCAAAAACAAAGTAGATTTCGACCCCCACACGAAGATCAAGTCAATTTCGACCCCGCGGCACTAAACCACCCCCCCACAAAAACCATATAAATGTATGATATATTTACAGGTTGGGTTGGCGTCGGTTGGCAACGACGCTGTAAAACACGCCACTCGCTGCGTGAGCTAGACAACCAGGGTGCCATTGTTTTTTTTTTTTTTTTGGCGGTCACCAAAGCTGGCGGTCGAGTAGATCATTTGTGCGGGGTGGAGAATCTTTGCTCCGCACAAGGGGAATGGTCGTATCACGTAGTCTTAATATGGTGAGGCATCCGCGAAGTAGTTACATAGTAAAACCCATTGCTGTCTCCGGAAGTGGCCACACCAGAAATTAAATTAACTCATCGAAGCTGTCGTCCATATGCAAGTCCGCCTCAGAGGCGGTTCTTTGCAGGATGCAGCTCACCCTCCATGCGACTCGCCCAATACCTCACGGCGCTTCGCGCTTGGTGCAAGCAATGTCTGCCTGGTTGGTGAAAACCCAACGTGCTCCGTCCCGGCATTGTAGGGATGCGAGGGTCTATGGTCATATGACTACGGCCGTGCACGACATGGGTACACCCCCCCCCCCCCCCCCCACAAAAACCAAACAGTAGATTTCGACCCTATTACTGAAATCAAGTCATGTTCGATCCCCACTCTAAAAATCAAGTCAATTTTGACGCCCCGACACAAAACCACGTCAATTTAGTCTACCCACACGAATACCAGGTCAATTTCGATCCCCAGGCTAAAACCAAGTTATTTTGGATGCCAACTCTAAAATCATGTCAACGTCGATGCCCCGACACAAAAAACAAGTCAAGTTCGGCTACCCGTATGAAATTGAGTCAATTGCGATCCGCACACTGAAGTCAAGTCAATTTAAACACCGACACTAAAAAAAAGGAAATTTCGAACCAGATACTACATGAAACAGCAATATGACGTATGTACATACCTGGTAAGGTAGGCAAGTAGATACAGAAAGGAGCGAGTCTTCATTCATTTATGTATACGTATAGGTTTCCTTTAAATTTGGTAGATATTGATTTTCTTCTTTTAGGGGATGCCTGTGAGTGATCAATGTTCTCATGTTGCATATTTTTGGAGGGCACACGAAATATTACTAAAGCTATTAATGAGTCGTTTTGGAATCAAACATTAAAGCCAAGTCTACTTCGATCCCTACACGGAAATCAAGTAAATTTCGATCCTCAACACTAAAAGCAAGTACATTTTGATAAATTCATAATTCCCTGCCCGCGCACAAAAAAACAGGGAAATTTTAAACCCACAAAAACAAGATCTTCGGCCCGCTCACGAATACTAAGTCAATTTATATATACCAAGTATTCTGTTAGATGTTCATGCTTGTTCTTGCGCCACTCCCCTAGGCACGTCCCGCAGGGGAACCTTGTATCATATATAGCCACGACAACAGCAGCTGGTCTGTACCAATTTCACATTCCAATTTGACACCGGGATAGCGTTCAGTGCAAGGAATACCGCACAGCAGTAGTGCTACTGCTGCAGTGGGTTGGTGGTAATGAGGCGCGATCTCAGTACCTGTATTGGTCAAATCTGTGATGCATGATGCTGTGGGTGACAACGGATTGCGGTATATACCTAAACGAACGAAAACCTTCGCATTCTACCTATATGGTGTGTATGATACGGCGTGTTTGCCACAGAAAACAATATTAAAAAATTAAACAAACAACAGTTGTGAGACCTATGCCAATGGGAAATAAAAGTTGGAAATCGATCTTTGAAATATTTGCCTGGAATTTTTAGGCTGAAAATCCGCTCGTACCGCCGCTGTGGAAAAAACAAAAACATAAAAAAAAGTTTGATTTTTTTCTTATTTTTTTTTAAAACGGCTGCAGGCGGCGCAATTTGCCTTTTCTCGCTGCAAATCGTCAACACCCTGATAAAAAACAGCTCGTGCGACGATGGACCTTCGATCTCGACATAGACTCAGCCCACGGTCAACCCGCTTCGGGTTGGGCAAGGCCAACAAGTGTAGATGACGGCCTCGAAGGTACAACGTGGATCCATGGTCTAGGAGGCGAGAGATTGCCGGCGGCGTCCTACGCTCTTCTCTCAAACCCGAAAAAATATATATTTTTTGCCATTTGAGACGGATCAAGAAATTTTATCATTTGTTTTATGCACACCAGCAGCCAATTGTTTATCACATGCCTGGCCAGCGCCCGCCACATATCGCCGGCCATCGAGTGAACACGGTGACCCCAGGATGGGTCGGAGCCCGTAACGAGCGCACCTCGTTCAAAATTCATGACGCAGTCGTTGGTTTCGTCGATCCATGTCTGTCGAGGACTCGGAATCACGCCGCTTCAAACTAACATCCGCCTGATTTTTCTCAAGCCCATCTTGTCCCAACATCGGCCCCAGAATTGCCTTTTTCGGGCTTTTCCAAAAGTCGGGAATATTCCGTTTTAAGGATCGGTCCCATAGCGAGCTTGTTCTGGAAGCATCTGGCGGGGATCTTAGGAATTCAAACTTTTTAGGGTAACTGTGTATTCCCATTGGTATAGGTCTGAGCTCGAGGATTTCGTCGAAGCTTATCTTTCCTAGCTGAGTGTAATACTTTGATCGCGCGTACTTACGGGTGTTATATGTCCCCATGTATATAGGATGTACATCCCCGTATGAGGGGGGCACAATTTGAGGCTGAAGAATTCAGGAAGTGTGTGTCTATTTGTTGGGGGAGACATGATTGAAAAAATTAGAGGACTTGAAATAAATGAAAAAATAAAATGAATGAAAAAAATGAAGAAAATGAAAAAATAAAATAAATTCAATAAAATCGATAAAATCAATAAAATCAATAAAATCAATAAAATCAATAAAATCAATAAAATCAATGAAATCAATGAAATGAAAAACAAAATGAAATAAAAAAATGAAATAAAGATATACCAGTATATATATACGTTCCTTGACGCTCGCTGGGGTGCTTCGGGGCCTCTTGGGCTTCATACCGAAGTCACACTCGGGACCAGTTTCGACGGCCTCGCGTTGGCTTTCTCGCCCGCTCTTCTCGAGGGTCGCGTCCCTCAGCCTCCGCCCGTGACTTTCCGCACGCGCGCACCCTCGGTTCAAGCGCCGTCGCCGAGCGCAGCGACCTCAAAGTGCGCGGATCTTGCGGAGATGCCTCGGCTCTACTGGCCGCTGAGGATAATATGCGTGGTGATGTTGGTGCTGAGAGAGATATTTGGGGTGCTGAGTCTCCACTCAAACTCAAAAGATCCACGAAGGAATGAAAACTCGGCTGATATTTTTTTCGGGTGGGTTCATGTACAATGAGCTCCTTTTTCAGGGTAGAAATAATACTTCTGTGCTGCAGTATATACTCGTACAAGAGCAAACAGCAGTACATACGAGTAGTACCAGGTACGAGTAGTACGTACTGTTTGTACGACGTCGCGAGCAGCTGGTTTGTACAGTACTGCTGATTGCTGCTGTGTAGTACGTACTGCTGTACACAGAACTACTACTGTTGAATAGTGTACAGTGCTGTAGATACAAAACTGCTCAGACACGTAAGAGTCAGAGAATAATTCAGTTCCCCCCTCCCCCGTTGCCAGCTTTTTTATACCTCGACTTTGCATAATATCAACGCGGAACCGCTTGCTCGGCACGAAGTGTTTTTGGCGCACGCACCCAAACTGAAACTGAGCCCGCCACGTCGACTGGTGCATTTCTGACAGACTAAGAAATGAAGTTGCAAAGTAAGTATCAGCACATACAGTAGTGTTTCCTTCTTCCTGTAACACCTGGCATTGCCTTGATTCTGCACGTAGTATATATAATGTGTCAGATCCGGGGAGTAAAAAAAGAGAAAACGACAACACACAAGTAGGAAAGTCAGAATTAAAAACAAACCGGACCGCTGTGATCACAGGACGAAATGAGCGAAAACCATATTTTTCCCGTTTTTTGTTCCCTTTTTTTACCTTGGTTTAAGAGACCCCCCATATTTTTTTTTCGCTGGTGGAGGGGGGAAGGGGGGGAGGGGGGGGGGGTGC
>MEHQ01004355.1:930393-1225798 GCA_008828725.1 Saccharina japonica | reverse complement strand
GGGGGGGGGGGGGGGGGGGGGGGGCGGGTAATTAAAAAAAAACTTGACGTATTATTTTCTGGGATCACAACGGTCCGGTTACATCCCTCCAATATAGAGGAGGGGGGGGTGGGGTATCTGCGATTCAGATCCGCGCATACACTCGGTCAGATGTCAAAACACGAGCGAGTGCCATCGGAGTTGTACTTATGATATAACCATCCGTGATAATGTCACGCGTATATCTTCGTATTGTGCTCTTTACCATCGTTCTGCTGATAATTCTGTAATACAAGGGGCCTTCGCCGTCGGCCCAGGCCGCCGGCGAAGCTAACGAAGGAGAAATAACGCCGGCAATGCAACAGGCAGTTTACGATGCCAAGGGACCGAGAGGACATATATTTATACCATATAAACGACGTATTGTCTAAAAACAAAATGCAATCAAGATAGTATAGCTGTCGCTAGGAACTCGCGCAGCAGGATATTAGTAACTGTCGTCAACTTGTGTGCATTGGTGGGGAAAAAAACAGGGAAAAACGTCGACGACGTGCCCCGAGAACCCCCTCTGCCCTCCATTCAGGCGGCACACGCGCATCATCGCGCAGCCTATGGCAATGAGGATCTGCTCCACTTGAGGGGGCCTGAAATGACTTGGTTTTTGTATGGTGGGTCTGAAATGACTTGAACAGGTTGTGTGCAGTAGTGAGGAAAAAAAACAGGAAAAAGCGAGGGTCACGGGTTCGAAACCGTGTTGACCACGTTTTTTTCGCCTTTAGAGTTGCAGTACGTTTACTTATAGAAATAAAGAAAAACTGGAGAACCTCACCACCTGTACGAGTAGGGTAACAGGTAGCACAGGTGATTATGATCACAAGGGTCAGGGGCTCGAGACCCGTGTACCTATCACAACTTCTTTCTTTTATGTGAGAGTTTTACGAATTAGACAGGTAAAATTATGAGAATAAGTTGGATAACAACGTAGTGGACGAGTAAAAATCTGAGAATTTGATGAAAGTGTCGACGGAAAAGTGCAGACATATTTAACTGTTTAATCAAGCAAAAAAATGGTCGACGCTTTCTCGCAAGGGGTCCCTATCACGAGAGAATTGGTCAAAATTAGAAACTCGCATTCGCTCGTAATAATACGTACATGAATTCCAAAAAACATGACGGCAAGGGTTAAAAAAATCGAAAATTAATCACGGCGGGGGAGACAAAAAAACGGAGCGCGAAACTTTTCATCCTCACACAAACTCCATCATGAGTGGATGAACATTAGAAGCAAAAATTCGTCACGGCGGGGGGTGAAAAAAAACAGGGCGCGAGGCGCGACGCGCGAGCGTCGAGAACTGATGTTATGCTGGGATATGTTGATTATACGAGTATGGTACAAGGGGACATCGCCGTCGGCCCAGACCGCCGGCAAAGCCCCCCAGCGGCGAAGGCAACGAAGAAGGAATGAGGCGCATAATGTAGCAGGCGGTTTACGACGCCGAGGGACCGAGAGGATATATATGCATACACACATGCACACCATATAAACGACGCATTGTCTTGAAACAAAATGAAATAATAATACGTACATGAATTACCACACACATAACGGCGGGGCGTATACGTCATACGGAAAGAAAGCACGAGACACGAAACTTTTCATCCTCACACAAACTCTTATCATAAGTGTATAAACATTAAAAAAAAACTTGAATAGAAAATTTCAAGGTCGGGTTCTGTAGGGTTTGTGGATTTAGGGTCAGAGTATGGGTGTCTTACAGAACTTACAGAAGTTCCGCGTTAGAGTAAAAAACCCTTACAGAACTCACAGAAGTTCCGGGTATTGAGGCCCGGGCATACAGAACTCACAGAAGTTCCAGGCAGGTACAAACACGTTGTACCGGTACCCCGGGTATTGTGAAACGGGGAGTACAGACCTTACAGAAGTTTTCTGCAGGGTATGAAGGTCGTACAGAACTTACAGAAGTTCCGGGTACCGGTATAAAACCCTTACAGAACTCACAGAAGTCCCGGGTATTGTGGCACGGGCGTACAGAACTCACGTAAGTTCCAGGCAGGTACAAACACGTTGTACCGGTACCCCGGGTATTGTGGCTCGGTCGCACATAACTTACAGAAGTTCCGGGGACGGGTATGAAGGTCGCACAGAACTTACATACATTCCGGGTATTGTGACACGGGCGTATTGAACTTACAGAAGTTCCGGGTATTTCTTGTGGTACGGGCGTACATCACTCACAGAAGCTCCGATTGTGGCCCGGGCGTACGGAACTCACAGAAGTTCCGATTGAGGCACGGGCGTACAGAACTTACAGAAGTTCCGGTGATACCCTGGTAAATACCCACCTCAAGGAGGGGGAAAAACTGCAAATGTACTCCTAAACAAATATACATAAAATGCATTTCGAAATACTGCGTTTGGTGTACTTCAAACATGACACACTATGCCGGTACTAACGCGTATATACCATGCGTGTACCACTGTAGCAAATTTCTGTTAGAGCTGTCTTCACGATTTTCACGGTAAGGACCGTTCCAACTTCATGGGAATGACTTCCGCGGTCATAGACTCACCCCCTAAATCAATATCCACGTACTTGTGTGCTCGGTTTATGTGTGGTTGTGAGCGAGGTGGGATGTACAATGTAATTTAATTCGTAATTTTGTTTTTGGTGTGTGTCACTGATGAGACATGACGTCAGAATGCATAACATCACTCCTCAAAAGATGCCAGGAGACGGCACTTTCACCCCTTGACTGACGGCAATTTTTCATTTTTTATCCTTGACTGATGCCAAAATATCAGGTTTTAGTGTGGAACACTCGAATCCACACCCTTGACCGATGCCCATTTTCCCTTGACTGACCGTCTCCTGACATCCTCAACAATACCCTAATCTGTACCGGCACACAGGGTATTGTGCCGAGGGAATACCCTTACCGGGAAAAACGTCGACGACGTGCCCCGAGAACCCCCTCTGCCCTCCATTCAGGCGGCACACGCGCATCATCGCGCAGCCTATGGCAATGAGGATCTGCTCCACTTGAGGGGGCCTGAAATGACTTGGTTTTTGTATGGTGGGTCTGAAATGACTTGAACAGGTTGTGTGCAGTAGTGAGGAAAAAAAACAGGAAAAAGCGAGGGTCACGGGTTCGAAACCGTGTTGACCACGTTTTTTTCGCCTTTAGAGTTGCAGTACGTTTACTTATAGAAATAAAGAAAAACTGGAGAACCTCACCACCTGTACGAGTAGGGTAACAGGTAGCACAGGTGATTATGATCACAAGGGTCAGGGGCTCGAGACCCGTGTACCTATCACAACTTCTTTCTTTTATGTGAGAGTTTTACGAATTAGACAGGTAAAATTATGAGAATAAGTTGGATAACAACGTAGTGGACGAGTAAAAATCTGAGAATTTGATGAAAGTGTCGACGGAAAAGTGCAGACATATTTAACTGTTTAATCAAGCAAAAAAATGGTCGACGCTTTCTCGCAAGGGGTCCCTATCACGAGAGAATTGGTCAAAATTAGAAACTCGCATTCGCTCGTAATAATACGTACATGAATTCCAAAAAACATGACGGCAAGGGTTAAAAAAATCGAAAATTAATCACGGCGGGGGAGACAAAAAAACGGAGCGCGAAACTTTTCATCCTCACACAAACTCCATCATGAGTGGATGAACATTAGAAGCAAAAATTCGTCACGGCGGGGGGTGAAAAAAAACAGGGCGCGAGGCGCGACGCGCGAGCGTCGAGAACTGATGTTATGCTGGGATATGTTGATTATACGAGTATGGTACAAGGGGACATCGCCGTCGGCCCAGACCGCCGGCAAAGCCCCCCAGCGGCGAAGGCAACGAAGAAGGAATGAGGCGCATAATGTAGCAGGCGGTTTACGACGCCGAGGGACCGAGAGGATATATATGCATACACACATGCACACCATATAAACGACGCATTGTCTTGAAACAAAATGAAATAATAATACGTACATGAATTACCACACACATAACGGCGGGGCGTATACGTCATACGGAAAGAAAGCACGAGACACGAAACTTTTCATCCTCACACAAACTCTTATCATAAGTGTATAAACATTAAAAAAAAACTTGAATAGAAAATTTCAAGGTCGGGTTCTGTAGGGTTTGTGGATTTAGGGTCAGAGTATGGGTGTCTTACAGAACTTACAGAAGTTCCGCGTTAGAGTAAAAAACCCTTACAGAACTCACAGAAGTTCCGGGTATTGAGGCCCGGGCATACAGAACTCACAGAAGTTCCAGGCAGGTACAAACACGTTGTACCGGTACCCCGGGTATTGTGAAACGGGGAGTACAGACCTTACAGAAGTTTTCTGCAGGGTATGAAGGTCGTACAGAACTTACAGAAGTTCCGGGTACCGGTATAAAACCCTTACAGAACTCACAGAAGTCCCGGGTATTGTGGCACGGGCGTACAGAACTCACGTAAGTTCCAGGCAGGTACAAACACGTTGTACCGGTACCCCGGGTATTGTGGCTCGGTCGCACATAACTTACAGAAGTTCCGGGTACGGGTATGAAGGTCGCACAGAACTTACATACATTCCGGGTATTGTGACACGGGCGTATTGAACTTACAGAAGTTCCGGGTATTTCTTGTGGTACGGGCGTACATCACTCACAGAAGCTCCGATTGTGGCCCGGGCGTACGGAACTCACAGAAGTTCCGATTGAGGCACGGACGTACAGAACTTACAGAAGTTCCGGTGATACCCTGGTAAATACCCACCTCAAGGAGGGGGAAAAACTGCAAATGTACTCCTAAACAAATATACATAAAATGCATTTCGAAATACTGCGTTTGGTGTACTTCAAACATGACACACTATGCCGGTACTAACGCGTATATACCATGCGTGTACCACTGTAGCAAATTTCTGTTAGAGCTGTCTTCACGATTTTCACGGTAAGGACCGTTCCAACTTCATGGGAATGACTTCCGCGGTCATAGACTCACCCCCTAAATCAATATCCACGTACTTGTGTGCTCGGTTTATGTGTGGTTGTGAGCGAGGTGGGATGTACAATGTAATTTAATTCGTAATTTTGTTTTTGGTGTGTGTCACTGATGAGACATGACGTCAGAATGCATAACATCACTCCTCAAAAGATGCCAGGAGACGGCACTTTCACCCCTTGACTGACGGCAATTTTTCATTTTTTATCCTTGACTGATGCCAAAATATCAGGTTTTAGTGTGGAACACTCGAATCCACACCCTTGACCGATGCCCATTTTCCCTTGACTGACCGTCTCCTGACATCCTCAACGATACCCTAATCTGTACCGGCACACAGGGTATTGTGCCGAGGGAATACCCTTACCGGGGGCATTGTGCCCAAGGTGTTACAGAACTTACAGAAGTTCCGGGTACGGGTATGGATGTCGTACAGAACTTACAGAAGTTCCGGGTTAGGGTATAAAACCCTTACAGAACTCACAGAAGTTCCGGGTTAGGGTATAAAACCCTTACAGAACTCACAGAAGTTCCGGGTATTGTGGCACGGGCGTACAGAACTCATGGACGTTCCGGGCATGCAAACACGTTGTACCGGTACCCCGGGTATTGCGAAACGGGGAGTACAGAACTTACAGAAGTTCTCTGTAGGGTATGAAGGTCGTACAGAACTTACAGAAGTTCCGGGTACGGAAATAAAAACACTTACAGAACTCACAGAAGTTCTTTGTAGGGTATTTCCCGGGTATGGTTCTGTAGGTACCCTACAGAACCTGACCTTGGAAAGATTCGAAAATTCATCACGGCGGGCAGCGGCGGGGGAAAAAAATCTAAGTTCATCACGGCGGGGGGTAAGAGTACGGAGCGCGAGGCACGAGCGTCGAGAACTCATGTTTTCCTGAGATGTGAAAATGTCCCGAGCGTCCAGAACTGACGTTTTCAAGAGCTCATCTTATCATAACAATATGGTATATACAAGGTAAAACATTCGCCGTCGGCCCACGCCGCCGACAAAGCTAACCAAGGAGGACGAAACTTCACAACACGCAAACGAAACTTCAGTGCTGGCACAGAATAACTCAAAAGTGACGTGCTATGACATGCAACGACCCTTCCCGAGCGAAACTTCGAAGGTTTTGACAAAACATGACCCGCAAACGATTTGAGCTGCATACTTGGCCACGGTGAGCCCACGAATCACTAAAAAATAACACACCGGCGCCTGAGAGCGATTTGTGACGAAACGGCACAAGTGTAATCATATACAAAACACGCAGGGTAGCGGCACGCCGCAGTGGGGAGAGCATTAATTTTGCCGTACGATTAGTGGTGGGTAGTGGTTGACCAATTAATCTAAACCAAGGCCTTGGTAGTGGCTCCCAATGGGCGTTAGAAGAGGGTGTGATTACGTATTTCCTTCACCATTCTCATATTAAACACCAGAAAGGGTAGTAGCGGCACGCCGCAGTGGGTAGGTGGTAGAGGCATGCTGGTAGAGAGCATTCATATTGCCGTACGAGTGCATAGTGGTATGCAGTGGTTGATCAAATAATCGAAACCAAGACCTTGAGGAGAACGCAATCTGACATCATCTGTGGAACTCAAGGGAGGTTAAGAGCATTTAATATTGCCGTTTTACGGGTTTTGAGGGGAACACAATCTGACATCATCTGTGGAACTCAAGGGAGGTCACACATACATATATATATAAACGGTGTACTTCCTGAATGAGTTGCAGCAGATCAGTAGAGATTCAGCCCAGGCCTGACGCTCGGGTTCGTGTATATGTATGATAATCGAGTAGCGGAAAACGCGAGAGCGTGAGTTAGCAAAATTCGATGCAAATCGACGAGCGTTGGGAAGGCTGAACCCTCTGCGCGATAAAAATCAAGGCAAGAACCGTATAGGGGGAGGAGGGAGAGGAGCCTACTTTGTGACCACGGATCTGAGTTACGACTATTGATAGGGAGGAAGAAAAGACAGAAGTGCGAAGATAAAATAATAGGATGGAAAAAAAAACAAAAAACATCATTATTAATAGTGCAGCCAGTACAGCAGCAGCAGTAAATAAAATCATGGAGACGTGTGCGTACTCGTACTGCGAATTCAACAACAGAGCAGCAGCAGCAGTGTCCACGTACGACGTATACGTGTACGTATCATACCGTACATACGTATTTCTGTAAGTTAGGAATCGCAAGTTCCGAGAAACATCTATTATTATATATAGTAAAACGCTTTGATACGTGGTGAAAGTATATTACCTGGTATATGATACGGGATACGGGTATTGATATGGATAGTACAGCAGTAGTGAAACAAGACACAACAGTAAGTAGTGAAAGGTCGCGAAGTGACAGCGAAATTTCGATTTGCTAATGGCACCGTATTCGACGGCGATAGATGAACCGGAGCTGATGGTGGCACCGTATTCGACGGCGATAGATGAACCGGAGCTGATGGTGGCACCGTATTCGACGGCGATAGATGAACCAGTGAGCAGAACGGCGAACGGCTTATCGCTAACAATTTTTATAAAGGATAATATATCTACCTGGTATATAGATATATACAAGGGGCTTGCGGCTGACACCGCCCGATCAACGAATCGAAGCCAAGACCTTGACAGCGACGATATATAAGTAGAGATATCAATGGCTGGTTACTGCTAACGCCAAACGAGAAGAGCATGTGGACGCTTGGCTTGGGACGATAGTTTCTCGATGCGGTTGAAAAACACAAAAACCGCAAACAAACTTGGCTGTTAATAGGCAAAACCCGTGGCCTTCCAGACGACAACTCGCCAAGAAACCAATAATACTCCTCGCCAATAGATATACTGCTGTACCCAAGCCGCCAAAAATCCTCTCCGCAACATATCGCCTCAAAACTTCGCACACGAGTATATACCTCCGCTTTAAAACCCCTTGAAAGAACAACATTCCTTTAGGAGCACACGACGCTTAAAATGCCCTATTATGAAGTCAACGCACGTCAGGCACTTTTTTTCCAAAAAAAAAAAGTACACAAAACCCACGATACTCAACGCACGTTGAATTGCCCACGAAGCCAACACTGCCCAGAGTCCACAACGACTCAACAATAACTATCTCGTACTAAAAAAAAACTGATTGAAGTACTACTGCTAAACTAAACAATATACAGCGGCGCAATAATACCGTATACTGTTTAGTAGCGCACCCTTGGCCTGCTACCTGACTCAGTATCTGACATACATTATCTGAGGGCTAAACAACTGATGAGGACAACCAACAAACCAAGCACCCACTTTACGTCGAAATACCAACACCAATGCTGATCGCAATTTAATAGCGCAATTGGCATATACTTACGTAAATGATGGGACATTGTACGTAGACAACCAACAAACCAAGCACCCACTTTACGTCAAAATACCAACAACAATGCTGATCGCAATTTAATATTCATATTAATAGTGCAATTGCCATATATATACGTGAATGATGGGACATTGTACAGTATATACATAAAATACGTAGTCTACACGTCTACCACAAAAAAAAAAAAAAAATCCAGCTGCTATTAAATACCTGGTATTACATATTGATACTCGTAATAGTTCTCTTAACAGTTAAAAATAACGTTAGCGATAAGCCGTTCGCCGTTCTGCTCACTGGTTCATCTTGACGTCGAATACGGTGCCACCATTAGCTCCGGTTCATCTATCGCCGTCGACTACGGTGCCACCATTAGCTCCGTTCATCTCCTACCTTCGTAGAGTCGCGCCCCTTTGCGAATAGCCTTTTTTACCATCATCACATATTATTAAAAATTAAAAAAAAACACAGCTGTGAGCTCGAGGATTTCGTCGAAACTCATCTTTGCTAGCTGAGTGTAATACTTCGATCGCGCGTACTTACGGATTATTATATAACTACAAGGGGGGCTACGCCGCGGCGGGCTGACGCCCGCCTGCGGCTACGCGCAATGCCCGTAACGGCGAGGAGTAACCTACTGAGGTAGATTGGTAGCTAAGCTTAGGGCGAACAAAGCGACTCTGTACTGCCAAGGGGTGTACAGCAGTAGTACATGACACCTAATAATGAAAAACACTCACAAACGGAGGCTAGGTTTCTTATTTACATTGGAGGAGAGTATGCGTTTTATACTAGCTTCAATATAACGGCTTCCGAATTTCTTATTTCTTGTAAATATCACCCTATGGTACTGAGGTGTTATGATACGTACGTACGTACGTACGTACCTACGTTGTACGTACGTACGTACGTACGTACGGGTATATGCATGTACAGTAGTAGCTGCGTGTAAAAAAAAAGAGCGTGCATGTTTTGTATGTGCGCTCTCCATCACCATATTCTTGGTAAACGTTGCTGCAGCGCCCACCGCCCTCATGTCCACGCCCGCGAGCGCACGCGAGGCCCTGCCCGGTACTATATCCAGGCACACACCGACCACTATCGTACTGCTGAATACCACGCACGCATGAATACTGTACAGATATCATCGCATATTAAAAATTACCTGATATATGATACCCTGCTACTGCTTGCAGCGGTACTGGTACTCGTACATATAGTACGTAGTACGTGTATATCAGCAGTAAAAGGAGCCGGTACGATAAAAATCCGGGTTGGTCGTCTACATAAAAAAACGGAATCTTGCATAGTGCGGTTTGCGTGTAGAACAAAAAATCATGTACTGGTTGGTATGGCATGTGCACGTGACTAAAAGGGCATGGAATCCTGGAAAAATCGCAGCCCCGTGAGACATGAGTTGGGCACGGCCGAGACCGCCCTTGGCAGAGTAGGCAGAGCAGGGGTCGGCGAGCACGATGAGGGAATCTTTGATTATGCATGTACAGCAGTAGCGTGTAAAACAAAAGAGCGTGTGTGTTTTGTATGTGCGCTCTTCATATTTTTGATAAACGTTGCTGCAGCGCCCACCGCCCGCATGTCCACGCTGCTCGCGAGCGTACGCGAGGCCCCGCCCGGTACTATCTCCAGGCACACACCGACCACTGCCATACTGCTGAATACCACGCACGTATTATGCATACTGTACAGATATCATCGCATATTAAAAATTACCTGGTATATGATACTCTGTTACTGCTTGCAGCGGTACTGGTACTCGTACATATAATACGTACGTACGTGTATATCCGCAGTAAAAGGAGCCGGTACGATAAAATTCCGGGTTGTTGGTCGTCTACTCGTACATATAAAAAACGGAATCTTGAATAATGCGGTTTGCGTGTAGAACAAAAAAGCATGTACTGGTTGTTATGGTATGTGCACGTGAAAAAAAGGGCATGGAATGCTGGAAAAATCGCAGCCCCGTGAGACATGAGTTGGGCACGGCCGAGACCGCCCTTGGCAGAGTACGCAGAGCAGGGGTCGGCGAGCACGATGGGGGGGTTGCGTGTCGCCGGGTGGACGTCATCGCCAGTTATCGCGAAAAGGGCAAAAATCTACGTCTAAGAAAAGCTGTCGAGCTCTCTCCGAGCAGCAGCCGCAATTTTGTACATGTATATATATCGAAATTTCGCTATCAATTACCCACGTATCACCGCTTCATACGTCCGCGTATCTATACTCTAATGCAGTCACCTTTGCGCAAGTCTCCGTCGTGCATCGTAGCGTTCGTTGTTGAATATGTGAGCCGTATCATCCCATGTATTATCTTCGTACTTCTGTCCCTCTCCCTCCATAATCATAGTGGTAACACAGATCCGGGGTCACAAAGTAGGCTCCTCTCCCTCCCTCCCCACTACGGTTCGCGCCTTGATTTTTATCGCGCAGAGGGTTCAGCAATCCCAACGCTCGTCGGTCTTCATCGAATGTTGCTAACTCACGCTCTTCTCGCGCTTTCTGCTACTACGTATATAGTTAACATATTTTTTTGCGAGAAAAAGTCTTTGACACTGTTGTTGAATACATATTATACGTGGTACCTCGTTCTTCATCACGGATGGCTGTACTGCTACTATTATTGTGGCTGTATGCTATCATTAGTATATTATCAATATTTAATAGCAGCTGAATCTTATTTATTCATTGGTGTAGAAGTGTAGACTACGTAGAATGTCCCATCATTTACGTAGTATATACATACCTCGAAGTATATAAGCCAATTGCACTATTATTAAATTGCGATTAGCATTGTTGTTGTATTTCGACGTTAAGTGGGTGCTTGGTTTGTTGGTTGTTCTCATCAGTTATTTACCCCTCAGACAGTGTATGTCAGATACTGCGCCAGGTAGCAGGCCAAGGGTGCGCTACTACTGTAAATACTACCAGGTACGGTATTTTGCGCCGCTGTGTATTCTTTACTTCAAGCAGTAGTACTTCATATTAGGTTTTTTTTAGTACGAGATAGTTATTGTTGAGTCGTTGTGGACTCCGGGCAGTGTTGGCTTCGTGGGCAGTTCAATCTGCGTTGAGTATCGTGGGCTTTGTTTTCTTCTTTGTTTTTTCTTCAAAACAGAGTGCCCGACGTGCGTTGACTTCGTAGGGCGTGTATTCGTAGAGGCATGTTATTATTTCAAGGGGTTTTATAGCGGAGGTATATACTCGTGTGCGAAGTTTTATGGCGATATGTTGCGGAGAGGGGCCATGAGTTCAAGTTTGTTCGCTGTTTTTGTGTTTTTCAACCGCACCGAGAAACTATCGTCTCAATGCCAAGCTTCCACATGCTCTTTTCTCGTTTGGCGTCATCAGATTCCAGTCATTGTTGTCGCTACTTATATATCATCGCTGTCGAGGTCTTGGGTTCGATTCGTTGATCGGGCGGCGTCAGCCGCAAACCCCTTGTATACTATAAATATTAAATAATATTAGGATGCAGCCCGTAGCAGTACATACAGCTATCAGTGATGAAGAACGAGGTACACGTATTCCATAACAACAGTGTCTATAGGTGCGACATAACCGGCTTCCCTGGGGGAAAGAGGTAGAGGCAATATCGCAGTGGTGGGACCTGCAAAATCGTGATTTAGACCAATCACAAGGACCAAAAAATCGTAAAAATCGTGACGTAGACCAATCACGAGCACAAAAAATTGTAAAAATGTCAATCCCGCCGCCGATCGAAGCGCGGCGGTGCGCACGCAGAAGCGCCTTACAAAGGTTAGAAAGCTCGATGGAGACAGCTTGTTGGAACTCGTACGAGTACAAGGGTTTTGCGGCTGACGCCGCCCGATCAATGAATCGAACCCAAGACATAAGTAGCGATAATTATGGCTGGTAACTGATAACGCCAAACGAAAAGAGCATGTGGGCGCTTGGCATTGAGATGGTAATAGTTCGGCGCGGTTGACAAACACAAAAGCTGCATAGAAAATTGGCTGTTAATAGGCAAAACTCATGGCCTTCGAGGAGACAACTCACCAAGAAACGCAATAATACTCCTCCAATGGATATACTGCTGTACCCAAGCCGCCAAAAATCCACTCCGCAACATATCGCCATATCAAACCTCGCACACCAGTATACGTATATGAAATAACAACAGTAACTTGGTCGCTCCGATGGTCTAGTGGTACCCTCGAACGCTTCCACATACTAGCTTGTTTCCGGTGATCGAGTCTCACGTGGGTCGAACTTTTGAGTTTATTTGCAAAAAAAAAATATAAAACGGAATCAACTGATGAGAGCGCCTACTGACTGAAGTGGGTAGACACACGATGCTGTAAGTCGACGACGGAAGAAAGGGCTGGAGATTCCTAGCGGTAAAAATGCAAGGCACGAACCGTAGTGGAGGAGAGAAGCCTACTTTTTGACCCCAGATCTGAGGTACGGCGTTACGACTATTAATAGGAAGGAGAGAGAAAAAAACGGCGAAGATAGTAAGAGAAAGTGTTCCCGGCGTCCGCGGTGGAATAGCAGGTGAATCTCATCCCTGTTAGAAGAGTCAATATCGTGGGTTCGAGCCCCCCAGAGTGCATGCTCGTGCTCGTATGTATATATACAAAGAAACTTTTTCTCGCAAAAACAATATCTGACTAAAAGCGCGAGAGCGGGAGTTATCAAAATTCGACGGAAATCGACGATTGTTGGGAAGGTGAACACTTTGCGCGATATAAACGAAGGCAAGGACCGTAGTGGGGGAGGAGGGGAGAGGAACCTACTACTGTGTGACCCCGGGGTCTGAGTTACGACTACATTAGTAGAGGGGGAGAGACATAAATGCGAAGATAATTAATGGGATGAAAAAAACAAGAAAACAAAAAAGTACGTACGACGTATATACGTATCATACATACCTTATAACGTCGTAGCGAAATTGATAGCGAACGATATAAAACACGCAAAAACAATATATCGACTATTAATAGCGGAAAGCGCGAGAGCGGGAGTTACCACAATTCGATAAAAATCGACGAGCGTTGGAAAGGCTGAACACTCTGCGCTATATGAACGAAAGCAAGGACCGTAGTGTAGGGGAGGAGGGGAGAGGAGCCTACTTTGTGACCCCGGATCCAAGTCACGACTACAGCAGTAGAGGAGCGAGAGACAGAAATTAATGGAATGGAAAAAAAAGCAAAAGCACGTAAACGAGTATACGACGTGAATACATAAGTATCATAGCATACATTACAGATACATTGATAGTGAACGGTATAAAAAAGGCGCGAAGGCTATTCGCAAAGGGGCGCGACGGTAAAATATAAACGAAATTTGGTAGCGAAATTTCGATAGCGCACGGCGCGATGATGACGGTAAAAACGGCTTGAAGGCTATTCGCAAAGGGGCGCGAAAGTAGGAGATAAACGGGGAGATCAACGGAATTGATAGCGAAATTTCTAGAAATTTCGATAAGCGTATGGCACGGTAAGCGGCGGGCCAGGATGAACGAGTGAGCAGAACACCGAACAGCTTAGCGATAACGAAGATTGTTATTCATAACAGATGTACAACGGCAGGCTGTTGTTGCTGTGGTGTTGCTGCTGCTGTTGTTATCGTCGCAACGAGAGCGGAACGTACGTATCATTCTGCGTCGGGGGTGGCTGATACCACCCACCACCCACCACCCCTTGGTGTGTCATCCATACCGCAACTTTCTTTTTTCAGGGCAAAATTCCGCCAGATGATACATATCCTCCATGCTCCCACGCATTGAGTTGATTTCAACACCTTCAACAGCTCTACACAAGATTGTTCGAATGAGTCTATTTTCATGCCGAGATTCAAACTGTAGCGCTCGCGGTGGCCTCGCAGCAGAGGGCACATACATGGCATCGGACAGAAACCAAAACTCCAAAACTTGAACAACCCTGTAGCCCGTATCGATAAAACCTCCGCAAGACTTGGAACTCTTTCTCATTTTTTTTTCTTTTTTCCCCAGGCCCCCCTGCTAAAAAGTTGCCCGAATCTCGTCCATGTTGGAGTTAAGGTCGTGGGTTCGAACCCCCCCGACCGCATGCTGGAAGGGACTTTTTCTCGCGAAAAATTATGTTTTGATTATGTAGCAGAAAGCGCGAGAAGAGCGTGAGTTAGCAAAGTTCTATGAAAACCGACGAGCGTTGGGATTGCTGAACCCTCTGCGCGATAAAAATCAAGGCGCGAACCGTAGTCGGGAGGGAGGGAGAGGAGCCTACTTCGTGACCCACGATCTGAGTTACCACTATGGAAGGAAATTGACAGAAGTACGTACGAAGATAATATATGGGACGATACAGCTCACATTCAATAACGAACGCTCCGATACGTAGGTGAGGGGCTGCACCACGGGACGAATGTTGTGCATTGCAGGGATTGATCACAGCGCAAAGGTGACTGCATAGGAGTAAAGATACGTATGACGTGGTGATAAGTAGGAAATTGATAGCGAAATTTCGATGAGTGTACGGCACCGTAGGCAGCGGCGCGAGATGAACCAGTGAGCAGAACGCCGAACAGCTTACCGATGACGAGAAAGACCAAGTATAAGAAAGATATACCTCGCATATAAGAAAACGTGTGCGAGGACAGGTTGTGGAGTAAAACTTGAAAGCACGTGGATAAATTGAATGAATTAGTGATTTAATTTTTTAATAGTGTGCTTAATGTAGCATCAGCAACAACAACAGAAGCAGCACAGCAGCAGCACATCATCATCAGCACCACAACCACCAGAAGTAGGACACACGAGTCCCAGGGCCAACGTCGGTGTACGCCCGGTATATCCGTCTATCTCAATTATGTACTTGATTTGTTGCGTGTTTCCTGGTTGCTGAACGCGTATTTTGGCAATTTATTCGGTAGCCTTACATGGGGCCGGCAAGGCGTGTACTGTTTTTATGATCGGTATCCAAAAGTATCCGTGTGATGATAAAATCATCGATATTTTTCATTTTTTCATTTTTTTCCGGACTTTTTCCCGGACATTACAAACGGGTTGAACGAGAGTTGGGGTTTTTGGGTACGAAGGGTTTCAGGGCCAAGATGAAGTCCCGTAATCATGCGAAGATTCCACACCCTGTACAGCTATCGCTGACCGCTATCGCTGACCGCTATCGCTGACCGCTATCGCTGACCGCTATCGCTGACCGCTATCGCTGACCGCTATCGCTGACCGCTATCGCTGACCGCTATCGCTGACCGCTATCGCTGACCGCTATCGCTGACCGCTATCGCTGACCGCTATCGCTGACCGCTATCGCTGACCGCTATCGCTGACCGCTATCGCTGACCGCTATCGCTGACCGCTATCGCTGACCGCTATCGCTGACCGCTATCGCTGACCGCTATCGCTGACCGCTATCGCTGACCGCTATCGCTGACCGCTATCGCTGACCGCTATCGCTGACCGCTATCGCTGACCGCTATCGCTGACCGCTATCGCTGACCGCTATCGCTGACCGCTATCGCTGACCGCTATCGCTGACCGCTATCGCTGACCGCTATCGCTGACCGCTATCGCTGACCGCTATCGCTGACCGCTATCGCTGACCGCTATCGCTGACCGCTATCGCTGACCGCTATCGCTGACCGCTATCGCTGACCGCTATCGCTGACCGCTATCGCTGACCGCTATCGCTGACCGCTATCGCTGACCGCTATCGCTGACCGCTATCGCTGACCGCTATCGCTGACCGCTATCGCTGACCGCTATCGCTGACCGCTATCGCTGGCCGCTATCGATATTAGCTGTGTATAGCTGTCCAGGGCCTGATGCTGTCTGTAGGCAGCTAGCTGCACAGCTTTCAAAACATTAGCTGTCTGCAGACAGCTAGTTGCGCAGCTTCCCGAAACAATAGCTGTCTGCAGACAGCTAGCTGCGCACCTTCTCGAAACAGTAGCTGTCTGCAGACAGCTAGCTGCACAGCTTCTCGGAACAGTAGCTGTCTGCAGGCAGCTAGCTGCACAGCTTCTCGGAACAAAAGCTGTCTGCAGACAGCTAGCTGTGTAGCTTTTTGAAACAATAGCTGTCTGCAGGCAGCTAGCTGCACAGCGTCCCGAAACAATAGCTGTCTGCAGGCAGCTAGCTGCACATCTTCCCGAAAAAATAGCTGTCTGCAGGCAGCTAGCTGCACAGCTTCCCGAAACAATAGCTGTCTGCAGGCAACTATTATAGCTGCACAGCTTCTCGGAACAGTAGCTGTCTGCCAGACAGCTGACCGCTATCGTAGCTGTACAGGGTGTGCAATATTTCTGCAGGGAAATGTCGATTGTCGCACTCCTTCTGAGCTGTGTGTGCTGGCAGATGGAAAGAACGATGGCCTACATAACAAAAAATGGAAAACGGTGCTTCAAGTACACGTAAAGATGTTCCCGCACCCTCCTTGCGCAGCTTCTCGAAACTATAACTTAACAGCTGTATGTAGATAGATAGCTGGTCTGTAGACAGCTAGCTGCGCAGCCTTTTGAAACAAGACAGCTAGATGCGCAGCTTTTTGAAACAATAGCTTTCTGAAGGCAGCTGGCTGCGCAGCTTCTCAAAACATTAGCTGTCTGTAGACAGCTAGCTTCGCAGCTTCTCAAAACAACACGTAGCTCTATGTAGGCAGCTAGCTGCGCAGCTTCTCAAAACAATAGCTGTCTGCAGGCAGCTAGCTACGCAGCCTTTCGAAACAATAGCTGTCTGTAGGCAGCTAGCTGCCCGGCCTTTTGAAACAATAGCTGTCTGCAGGCAGCTAGCTGCGTAGCTTCTCGAAAATATAGTTGTCTGCAGACAGCTAGCTTGCACAGCTTCCCAAAACAATAGCTGTCTGCAGGCAGCTAGCTGCACAGCTTCCCGAAACAATAGCTGTCTGCAGGCAGCTAGCTGCACAGCTTCTCGGAACAGTAGCTGTCTGCCAGACAGCTAACCGCTATCGTAGCTGTACAGGGTGTGGAAGATTCGCACCGGGTGCGATCGCGTTTTTAAATGTTTCTACGTTGTGTTTTTTATCGCACACCGGGGCTATCTCTCCGATCGATGGGTTCTCTCCGATGGGGGTGCGGACAAACAATTAAATCATGCCGTTCTTCTACTTTGGCGCACCCCCGGTGCGATCCCTCCGATGGGTGCGCTGCTGAATCGAAATAAACCGGGGCGTACTGGGGCAACAGTGCTGCATACATGACTCAAAGCTACCTAAAAGGACTTGACCTACCATGCGTTGGTAAAGTACGTTTGAGAGGAGTGGCACACTGGTGATATCTCATCGGCGTATGAAATAAACGATAATATTACCTACTACAGACCCGCTGCGGCGGCCCTGGAATTTCTATGGGCATTTGACAAAAAGGGGGACACCCCCCATATATCGTAACAAAAGGGGGGACACTACTAAGCACCGGCGGCGAGGTTATCGTTAAAGATGCGGTCGTCACCACCAATCCAACGGCCCAGCGCATTAACGGTATACTCATACGAGTAGTCATATATTAACCATCACTCTGACCGAACAGCTCAACAGCTCATTTCCTGGTACAATAAGACTCTCCTCTCATTTACGCCATGGTACGTACCTGATATAAGCGTATACGTATACGGCGGTACCGGCACGACTACATATATACGTACAGCAGCCAGCAGTAGTACCAGAGGAGTACTGCTATCATTTGTTACGTATATATTTACGTATACTCGAGTATATATATATGTTGGTGATTTTTTAGGACAACAGGGCACAGGGCGCCAACCAATGTATGTATGCTGATCTGCTGGTCACGTTTGCCTAGGTATGGGCCGTTGGTCTTTTCGACGTTAGACGTCGTCTGTTGGGCGTGCCACAACAACCAGAACATGGAGTGGTCACTCACCCTAGGTCTATTTGACACAGAAAGGGGGATACCTCTCTGCATATTTACAAAAAGGGGGACGTTACGAAAAAAGGGGACTTTCCCAAACTAAGTAGATGAAAAGGGGGATACCCTTGCGTAGGCATAACAAAAAGGGGGATATGCTCACACCCCCCTTTTGATCGCTCTCGTTCACCCGTTTAACATGGGAAAAAACAAAAAAACGGTGGGGATGGCAGGGAGGTGCCATGTGAGTGTGGCAAACGCATTAGATTTTAATTTCGAGTCGATTTGACAGAGAAAAAGGGTTTACCCGGCGGCAAAAACCGATGTCCCCCTTTTTGTAACGATACAGGGGGTGTACCCCTTTTTGTAGAATCCCCTTCTATTTATGTCGGAGAGATCGCACCGGGGTGTGATCTTTCCGATTGGGGTGCGAAAACACAATTAAATGTTTCTACCTTGTGTTTTTTATCGCACCCCGGTGCTATCTCTCCGATGGGTGCTAACCTTCCGATGGGTGCGAACCTTCGCATGATTACGGTATATGGTTAGGGTTGGTATTTATGGCGTTTGAACCAAACTGCCTCCTCATAGTGCTGGAACGCTGGAATCACACGCCGTACACACAATAATTCATTCAGGGCACTACGAGTACTCGGAAAATTTCCCTTGAGAAAAATCCCGCGGGATATAACAAATCCCACGGAATTTGATGGCATTTTTCTTTTTTTCCGGTTCACGTGCAAATATCCAAGGTTATTTTCTTGAAGTTTTCTGGATTTAGGGTACGGCTATGGTAGTGTTACAGAACTTACAGAAGTTCCGGGTACGGGTATGAACGAAAGTGTTACAGAACTCACAGAAGTTCCGGGTACTGTGACACATGCGTATAAACTCACAGAAGTGCCGTGAAGGTATAAAATAGTTGTACCCTTACCCCGGGTATTGTAGCACGGGGCGTACAGAACATACAGGAGTTTCGGGTACGGGTATAGATGTACAGAACTTCCAGAAGTTCCGGGTACTGTTGTGAGAGTCTTACATAAATCACAAAAGTTCCGGGTATTGTGTCACGGGCGTACAGAACTCACAGAAGTTCCGTACTTGTATAAGAACATTGTACCCGTACCCCGGGTATTGTGGCACGGGCGTACGAAAGTTATATTCATAGGAGTTCCGGGTACGGGTATGAGTGTCGCACAGAACTCACTGAAGTGATTTATACGTCCTGATAAAACACCGGATATGGTTCTTTACGTACCCTACAGAAACAATTTGGCAAACATTTCATACCAGTACAGCAGTGGTACAGGACAACTAATAGGAAACAGGAAAGCTGGACAAGGCTGCATTTCTTATTTGAGAGGGGGTGCTTTCAACGCTGAAACTTGAATATAAACCACTCCCGAATTTAGGATTTCGTCAAAATGTCAAACTGGGTTGTTAACTATTCATAGCCTGTTTCAAATGTTTTGTTCTGTGCTGTGAGAACATGTACGTACGGCATGTAGATGGTACTAACGAGTACGATACGTATATTGTAATGCATACGTACAACGTGAACGTACCAGGTACTAAATATCAAGGCAAATCACGGTAGTCGGTAATCGAAACGGGACGGGACGGGACCGTACTGTTTTTACTTGTTTGGCGGGAAAAAAAATGAAGACAGGACGGTAAAATGACGATCAAAACGGTTGAGACGGGACAGGACGGTGGGTGGACAATTTTTCAAAGGCATGTTCGGTAGGGTACGAACCGAACTGTACCGGGGGTATTTTCTCGGTAAATACCGGTACCCGACACTTCGGTAAGTTCGGTAATTTTTGAATACCGGTACCCGACATTTCCGTAAGTTCGGTATTTTTCCAATACCGGTACCCGACACGTGGGTAAGTTCGGTACGCCCGCCCAAATATACCCCAGGTACCGGTATACCCTCGACCGCAATACCGGGGGTACCGGTATTGGTTCGGTACCGGGCTCGATACCCTACCGAACACTTCGGTAAGTTCGGTACCTTTTCAATACCGGTACCCGACACTTCGGTAAGTTCGGTACGCCTACCCGAACATACCCCGGGTACCGGTATACCCTCGACCACAATACCGGCGGTGATCGGTGCGGCGTCGATACCGGGGAATCGGGTATGTTTGCAATACGGACACACATTATGACATTATACAAGGTACCTGGTATTTATTTGTGGCAGCAGCAGCAGTCTTCTCTACATTAATGTATCCCTTCGGTCCTTGGCTCTGGAGTGACACAACGCACTCATATCACACCCACCATGAACGGCTGCAAACACACCTAAACAATCGCGGAAAGTACGGAGCGGAAGGATAGATGATATTATCACTAAGCCGCGCTGGTGGGGTTTAGGCGCCGCCGAGGCGGTGCTATGGAACGCTCTGCGCAGCTTCGTCTAGTGGGAGAAGCTCCGACTGCTCGCCCGCAAAAAGTACTCGTATCATGCATCCTATTTTCGGACTTCAACGCGACATCTCGAATCCATCGCTGCTCTAATTGTATTCAAACAGTGTGATACCAGCAGCAGCTGCAGCAGCACTACGCGAGATTGACGATGATCTAAACTGTATGCCGAGCTTCGACGTTGGGAGATTGGGATATAGAACGGGCTTCAAGCGTATAGCACTCAATGGCAGTGGTAAACGCGGACTGTATCAAATATACAGCAGTAGCGCCCACAGAAGCAGCGTATTGCCTAAGTTGGAGCTGCTGCTTCTGCCCCTCTGCTGCTGTGTTTTGTTGTTGCTCTTACTGGGGGTGATACTGCTGCTAACCGTGCTTCCGATTGCTACGTGGTTGGGATGGCTGGCGGCAGCATTGCCATTTTCTCCGTCATTGGCGCAGCCACCTGTTTGCTGTTGCTACAAGTACACATTTATTTAGGGTATGTTCGGTAAGGGTAAGTACCGAAGTATACCGGAGGTATTTCCTCGGTAAATACCGGTACCTGACACTCGGTAAGTTCGGTATTTTTCCAATACCGGTACCCGACACTTCGGTAAGTTCGGTATTTTTCCAATACCGGTACCCGACACTTCGGTAAGTTCGGTATTTTTCCAATACCGGTACCCGACACTTCGGTAAGTTCGGTAGTATTCCAATACCGGAACCTGACACTTCGGTAAGTTCCGTACGCTTACCTAAATGTACCCCGGGTACCGGTATACCCTCGCCCACAATACCGGGGGTACCGGTATTTTCTCGGTAGTGTACTTAATACCCTACCAAATATTTTGGTAGGTTCGGTAAATTTTCAATACCGGTACCCGATACTTCAGTAACCTGAGTATTTTTTTTAAACCGGTACCGGACACTTCGGTAAGTTCGGTACTTTATCAATACCGGTACCTGTCACTTCGGTAAGTTCGGTACGCGCAACAAATATACCCCCGGTACCGGTATACCCTACCGAACTTGCCTTTGCAATTTTTCAAGGTCAGGTTCTGTAGGGTACCTATAAAACCATACCCGGGGTATTTACCCGGGAAATACCCTACAGGGAACTTCTGTAAGTTCTGTACGACCTTCATACCCGTACCCGGAACTTCTGTAAGTTCTGTACTCCCCGTTTCACAATACCCGGGGTACCGGTACAACGTGTTTGTACCTGCCCGGAACTTCTGTGAGTTTTGTACGACCGGGCCACAATACCCAGAACTTCTGTGAGTTCTGTAAGGGTTTTATACCCTAACCCGGAACTTCTGCAAGTTCTGTAAGACATCCATACCCGTACCCGTAACTTCTGTAAGTTCTGTAAGACCTTTGGCTCAATACCGCAGGTAAGGGTATACCTTTGTTACAATACTTGGGGTGCCGGTATCTATTCGGGTTCAGACCATACTTTCACGTACGCACTCAATGGCTCTTTTTTGTTTTTCTTGCATATTTCGCCGCCCGAAGATGAATTGATACGTTCTATTTATAATATTGATATTACACTGTTTAACAGATCCGTATGATATGACATATTATACATACTATTTTTTAAGTTTTATTTCATTATTTCATTTTTTCCATCCCATTTATTTTCTTCGCCCTTCTTTGATCTCTGCCTCTTTAGTCGTAACTCAGATCCGGGGTCACTAAGTAGGCTTTTCTCCCCCCTCCCCACTACGGTACTTGCCTTGTATTTTTATCGCGAGAAGATTTCAGCACTCTCTTCCCTCGTCGGCTTGCGTCGGATCCCGCCTACCGACGCCACGAAGGCGCTCTAAGCAATTGGTTCCTCTTGATTTTTCAAATAGAGTAAAAATCTCACCACGGTGGGATTCGGACTTGGGTACCAATGCCGGTAGTCTTTGAAGCTGACCACTAGTTTACCGGGGCGACCGGCTGTATATATTTATATATTATCCGCATGTATTATACCTATTGTACGTATCGTAATCGTATTTAGTACCAGATACGTTCACGCCGTACGTACACATCGCATTATACGCATCGTAATACCTACCTACCTGCACGTGGCTGTTTTTGGTTATTATTTTTTGTCGGTTCACCGGCGCTTTTACGAGAGGACATAAGAGCAGTAGGGGGCACGAAATTAGAAACAGGGTTTTATTTAATAGTGAAAAAGCCACTCTGATATTTAGAGGGAATCATATATTCGAGGTTCGTTAATATTGAAGTTATTATAGCGTTGAGGGCAACCCATCTTGAATAAGAAATGCAGCTTTGGCCAGCTTTCCTGATTTTTGTAAGGTGTCCTGTACTACTGCTGTACAGTACTGGACACCTGATAAGAAACAGGCTGAAAAGAATGCCAGACTGATATTCAAAAGGAGAATAGGAAATTCGGAATCGTTATGTTGAAAAAATTGTGGAAAGCACTCTTTTTCGAAAAAGAAATCCAGCCTGAACCAAATTTTATATTTCTTATTTTTAATAGGTGTCCTGTACGGTATTGGTGTGAAAACTTTGCAAGATTGTTTTTGTAGGTGACGTTGAGAACCATACCCGGGTTTTTTCCCGGGTATTACTACCCTACAAAGAACTTCTGTGAGTTCTGTGCGACACTCATACCCGTATCCGGAGCTTCTGTGTGTTCTGTACGCCCGTGCCACAATACCCGGGGTAAGGTACAACTATTTTTGAACCCCACGGAACTTCTGTGAGTTCTGTACGCCTGTCACAATACCCGGAATTTCTGTGAGTTCTGTAACACTTTCATACCCGTACCCGGAACTTCTGTAAGTTCTGCAGCACTCCCATACCCGTACCCTAAATACACAAACCCTACAGAACCTGACCTTGCAATTGTTCAACGGGACGGGACGGTAATTCCAACCGGGTAGATTTTCACGACATAACGGGACGGTAAAATTCACCAGATTTTTTTTCCACGACGGGACGGGACGGCAAATAAAATTGTTCACGACGGGACGGGACGGTACATGTAATTTTTCACGACGAGACGGGACGGGACGGTAAATATCATTTTTCACGACGGAACGGGACGGTATATATTTTTCACGACGGGAAGGGACGGTAAAAAAAAAATCACGACAGAACGGGAGGGGCGTACGTACCATGGGACCGATGTTTCCTGTCCCAAATGTGAGTTGTGTATATAGGTACCAAATGGACATTTTCCCGGAATAATTTCACTTTTCACCTCCGGCCGCGGGTGTTTTCTCGCGCTATCGGCTGCGGGGCACGCGGGGGGCCCGCGTGTACGCCACGGCGCAAGTGCGGGTCCCGGCCGAGGCCCGTGGGGCGCGTTGGGCCTTCAAAGTCGCAAATTCTGGCAAATAACTCAAGGGAGGCGTTCCGACTTGACACCGCTTCGCAACTACTCTGAAAAACCTGACGTACGACTGTTTTTTTATCCGTATGAATTTTGATGGTTCGTTTATGGCCCGCCGCATGAACGGAACACACACAGTACGCACCACGCACAAGCCAGCAAGGATCACACCGACATTGAATGAGGCATACACCAAGCGTCGTGCAGCAGTAGTTGAAACCATGTTGCATGCGTCTGCTCTCTCTGGGCTGTGTACAGCAGTAGAGCAGTTGTACGAGACGCTTGCAAAATCACATGCGCATTTTATGTACATTTGAAAATTTGGTTCCAAGATTTTGAAATCTACGTAGAGTACATACACAGATGAGCAGTGGCCAAAATCGGGTATTCCCGATGGGTTTCTGGCCAAAACAGGGTACCATTGTATTTTAGTGACCGCGACGACCCCAGGGCGCCATCTCATTGGCCAGCGCCGGCCACCACCCGACGCTGGCCAAGAACCCATCGGGTATACCCGATTTTGGCTACTCACCCCCCAAGAGGTACCCGATTATAACACCCACCTACCCGAAAATGGCCGGGCTGTTCGACCACAACGGCCCAACAGCCCACCACGCACCAGCCGACTATCACGACCAAGTTCATCGAGTTTCACGCCCCCAGCCAGCCCTGTTACCGACGGAACCATTTGCTTGATAGATATCCACCCATCCGCTCGATAACTATCCATGATTTGGTTGATTCGCGCAGCCTCTCACTCCCAACCAAACTGAAGACCCTCAACACACGGCACAGCAGTAGTAGTGGTTGGTTCGCAGTGCTCTATTTCCCTCTCCGAACCATAAGCCACCTCATCACGGCACAGCAGTAGCTTATCACGGCACAGCAGTAGTAGTAGTAGTAGTAGTAGTAGTAGTAGGAGTGGTAGTGGTAGTGGTAGTGGTAGTGGTAGTGGTAGTGGTAGTGGTAGTGGTAGTGGTAGTGGTAGTGGTAGTAGTAGTAGTAGTAGTAGTACTAGTAGTAGTAGTACTAGTAGTAGTAGTACTAGTAGTAGTAGTACTAGTAGTAGTAGTACTAGTAGTAGTAGTACTAGTAGTAGTAGTACTAGTAGTAGTAGTAGTAGTAGCAGCAGTAGCAGTAGTAGTAGTAGTAGTAGTAGTAGTAGTAGTAGTAGTAGTAGTATTAGTTGATTCACTTCCTCTCCCACCCACACAGCACCGCTCTCTCTCTCCCTCATCTCCGAACCACAAGCTACTAGCCACCTTCAGCACAGCGGTAGCAGTAGTAGCTGATTCACGGCGCTCATCGGGTATACCCGATTTTGGCTACTCACCCCCCAAGAGGTACCCGATTATAACACCCACCTACCCGAAAATGGCCGGGCTGTTCGACCACAACGGCCCAACAGCCCACCACGCACCAGCCGACTATCACGACCAAGTTCATCGAGTTTCACGCCCCCAGCCAGCCCTGTTACCGACGGAACCATTTGCTTGATAGATATCCACCCATCCGCTCGATAACTATCCATGATTTGGTTGATTCGCGCAGCCTCTCACTCCCAACCAAACTGAAGACCCTCAACACACGGCACAGCAGTAGTAGTGGTTGGTTCGCAGTGCTCTATTTCCCTCTCCGAACCATAAGCCACCTCATCACGGCACAGCAGTATCTCATCACGGCACAGCAGTAGTAGTAGTAGTAGTAGTAGTAGTAGTAGTAGTAGTGGTAGTGGTAGTGGTAGTGGTAGTGGTAGTGGTAGTGGTAGTAACCGCTCTCTCTCTCCCTCATCTCCGAACCACAAGCTACTAGCCACCTTCAGCACAGCGGTAGCAGTAGTAGCTGATTCACAGCGCTCTCTCTCTCCTTCTCCCAACCAGAAGCCACCTCTCATCACACCTCATCACAGCACAACAGTACGTGTACAGCAGTAGTACCAGCCATCTCACAAGAAACCGGAAATCGGGTTAAGGCTGACATTCTTATTCTGGGCTCGCGCGAAAGCTCACCTTCTAATGCTGCGCTTTCTTATTTAGGTCCCCGAGCCTAAACCACTGAATCGCCAATCACCCAAATCATGGATATATATCAAGCAGATGGATTCGTCGATCACAGGTTGGAACTCGGCTAGATACGTCGTAATACGTCGTGATACGTATGCTGGTGCTTGGTACGTCGTAATCGTCGGCTGATGCGTGGTGGGCTGCTCGGCCGTTGTGGTCGAACAGCCCGGCCATTTTCGGGTAGGTGGGTGTAATAATCGGGTACCTCTTGGGGGGTGAGTAGCCAAAATCGGGTATACCCGATGGGTTTGTGGCCAGCGTCGGGTGGTGGCCCGCGCTGGCCAATGAGATGGATGGGGTCGTCGCGGTCACTAAAATACAACGGTACCCTGTTTTGGCCACAAACCCATCGGGTATACCCGATTTTGGCCACTGCTCTACACAGATCTACGAGTACTATGTACAGCACGAGTATCGTAGGCATATTATATGTACCTCTCTATCTACGTGAACGATAGGCCGATCTACATACGTACGAATACGAGTATTTCGGTGCAGCAGTAGTAGTAAGAAGCTGCACACACAGTAGCCGCTGTTCAGATTGTTGCCTCTGTGACGGCTGTGGTGTCCTGTTTGCGTGCGCAGAACCCGTAGCACACAGCCAGCAGGGGGAATCCAGCATGTTTAATTGTGCCAGCTACGAACTAATCCTGTGTTCAGTCTTTCTTTGTGTAGACGTGTGTGCATGTTTGATGTATGCGATTCCATTGAAACTTCCACCTCTGATTTGACGTACCCACCCAGAAAAGCAGCGATTGGAAACAACAAAACAGCCAATACCCGTCACGGGTATGGATAACACTTCATACTCGCCAAGAATTTGGGCCCCGGGCACCGGGGTACCTAGGTGTTCGACGGATACCCTTAGACGAGTACTCGGCTGCTGAACGCGTACCAGGGTACCCGCCCAAAAGATAGTAAATATATACTCTTATCTAGGGCCGGGGTGGGAATAGTCGGGCAACAACTCTGTCATAACTATCGTGTGCATATACTTATCTGTATAACGTGGAACAGCCGTGATACCTCGCTGTGTACTATTTATTGTGTGCACACTCTGCTCTCCAGCACAACAACTAGATATAACTGTGTGTGCTCTGTGCACTCAATCGTTGTGTATTGTTTATTGTATGTGCTCTGTGCTATGTTGTCGGTACTGTTCTGTATACAGCAGTCACTTCTTCGATTGGACCGGTATTGCGTACTCTAGGTCCGCTCTGTGTGTATAGTCTTCGTACGGTACTATTTATATTCTATGTACTCTGCGTGATACGTCCTGCTGTAGTGTGGCCCGGCTGGCGAGATGTCAATCTCACACTTTTTTTTTATTTTTTAATCCTCCGGCGGATGGATAAACATAAAGCTTATCTCACAGGTTGTCTGCCCGGCCTCGCCCGGATTATCAGGGTATTTTGCTTTGTTTTTGTTAGCGCTGAGCCGCCTCCTCCTCGACGAGGTTTCGAGGCCGCCACGTGCGTGTTCGCCAGCGCCCAGCGGATACTTTGGGGTGCCGCTTGCTGTCCACAATCGGTGTACGCAGCAGAGTCAGCTGTATGCCCTCAAAGCCGTGGGATCGACTTTAAAAACTGCACAAAATAGCTATTAATAGATCGAATTGAGAAACAAAACAAGTCGTTGAGCCTGAACACCAAACTGAAGTTTCTCAACACCGGGAGCCCACTGTACCTCATATACGATATCATCTCGTGACAGTTGTTTGGTTAGGAATGGCCGTCGCTACTACTTTTACAGTCTATGCCACAGGTTTGCTCGACTTAAACTATGAAGCATGTGCGATATATTTCCACCTTGCGACACCCCAGGGATTTCAAGTGACCATTATCCCGAAGGGGAACCTTGTACTATTTTTATTTCATTTTATTTTTATTTGTTTTCCATCCCATTCATTATCTTCGCACTTCCGTCTTGCTTCCTCCCTATTAATAGTCGTAACTCAGATCCGGGGTCACAAAGTAGGCTCCTCTCTCCCCCCCCCCACTACGGTTCTTGCCTTGCATTTTTATCGCGAGAAGATTTCAGCACTTTCTTCCCTCGTCAACTCTCGTCGAATTTTGCTTACCCACGCTATAATATGCGCTCTCGACAGATGGTGTCATTTAAGAATAAAAACCTCCATGGGGAAAATCGAATCCTCGACATCCGGGCCTACAGGCTTCGTGGCTACCAGTTAGACCACCGGGGCGACCGGCTACTATATACCAATCAATTGCAATATACTAAACAACGTATAGAAGTAGTAGTGGCAATGCGGCACTGGATCATTTTTGGATCAAAACAGTTGTTGCTCGAGAGGAACAAACAAAAAGAAACACTCGTACGAATCGCACGTTGTGAAAAGAAATTCGTCTTGAAATTCGTATCCCTGAAATAAGATTTGGCGGGAAAATATTAAAAGTATCCCCACAATGAAAAAAATAGTTCATTTTATTTATTATTCTGACATTTTGATTTTTATATTCCGGAATTTTTATAATTCGTAAATTCGTACATTCGTAAATTCGTATACCTTTAATTTAATTGTCATCTACAAACCAATGTCAAAAAACGAATTTTGTAAATTCGTAGATTCTTGGTGGGAATGACGGGAAGAGATAACGGGCACGGGTGAATCTTGGCGGGAGAGACAAGTTTTGTCGGCGGGACGGGACGGTAAAAACAACGGTGCGTGACGGGACGGTAAATGACAGTATCTCGAGGGGACGGGACGGTAATTTTCAACGGGGGCGATTTTCTTGACGGGACGGGACGGTAAAGTTTAACGGGGCAGATTTCGATGACGGGACGGGACGGTACCTTTCAACGGTTGGAGAATTTGTCAGCGGGACGGGACGACGGGACCAGTTTGGCGACGGTTTTACCGTCCCGTCCCGTCGTTACCGTCGTCACCCTCCCGTCAAAATACCGTGATAAGCCTTGCTATATATCTGTATGTATAATAAGATACGTATAATGCGTACCGTATAATATACGTACGGGTGCTGGGTTTTGTTTCGCCATACGCACCTGTTACACAATTTGAGTCTTACAACATCATGCTTATCTTCGGGCGACGAAATACGCAAGTATCAGCAAGAAGAGCAAAACAAACGCCATAGAGTATATACGTACTATTATTACTATCATACCGTCCACGTAACGTACGGTCCAAACCCGAATAGGTACCGGCACCTCAGGTATTGCGACAAAGGTATACCCTTACCCCGGGTATTGCGACACGGGGCGTACAGAACTTACAGGAGTTCCGGGTACAGGTCGGGATGTCGTACAGAACTCACTGAAGTTCCGGGTATTGTGACACAGGCGTAGAGAACTCGCGGAAGTTCCGTGCGGGTATAAAACAGTTGTACCGGTACCCCGGGTATTGTGGCACGGGGCGTACAGAGCTTACAGAAGTTCCGGGTATGGTATAGATGTCGTATAGAACTCACAGAAGTTCCGGGTACGGGTATAAATGTCATACAGAACTTACAGAAGTTCTTCGTAGGGTAATACCCGGGGTGAATACCCCGGGTACTGTTTTGTAGGTACCCTAGAGAACACAACCTTGGAAATTTTCAAGAAGGGAAGGGACGGTAAATATTTTTTTTTTCGCGACGGGGCAGCACGGCGAAATTTGTACCATGCTGGTGCCGGTGCTTATTGCTCAGCCGCGCTCGTGAAATACGCATGCATGGCGCGATGCCGGCCACGGCGGTACTACTACTGGTGCCGTTGCTGTGCTGTGTGGGGTCTGTGTGTGGGTACGAGCGGGTGGCTGGTGGGTGTTGCCGCTGAAAGTTTTATGATATGAACTTCAGTAGTAGTAAATAATATTTACCGGAAAAACAAGAAATTTTAATATGTACATATATATATTTGTATTTCGTGAATTCGTATAACTTCAATTTAATGTACATATATACCAGTCTGCTGTTGAACATATTCACTCGTTACGGCTTGTGTGCGGAAAAAAAACGAATTTCAATGTGAAAAACAATCTTCATAAATTATTAAATTCTTGGTGGGAATGGACGGGAAGAGACAACGGGCAGGGGTGAATCTTGGCGGGAGAGGCAATTTTTGTCGGCGGGACGGGCCGGTAAATGACAGTATTTCGACGGGACGGGACGGTTATTTTCAACGGGAGTGATTTTCTTGACGGGACGGCACGGTAAAGTACAACGGGGCAGATTTTGATTGCGGGACGGGACGGTAAGTGGCAAGGGTTGGAGAATTTGTCGGCGGGATGGGACGACGGGACCGGTTTAACGACCGTGTTACCGTCCCGTCCCGCCGTTACCGTCGTTCCCGTCCCGTCAAAATACCGTGATAAGCCTTTTGATTATTTACCGATTGGGTTTTGATCTTTTGGCTTTCGAAAATACCAAAATATCGTTGGCCAAGAGCACCCGAGATGCTCCGGGCGAATGAACACTTCGCACGAGCAAGAAACCCGCATAATCTACGGCGCGTACGCACAGCGCACAGCAGCAGCAGCGAGAAAGAGGGGTATACCCAACAATGCCCATATCAACGCGAAGCGGCGCCGCGAAGGCCAGCAAAGGCATGCGCCCACATGCGGTGGAGGCTTCGCACGACACAGCTGCATCGTTGATGCTGTGTTCTCTGTCGACAGCTGCCGCTGATGCTGCTGCTGCTGCTCTGTGTGCTGTTTGCTTTACAATTTTGCTGCAGAGCAATCAGCGAAAATACTCTAAAGGGTCTGGGGTAGAGGTGTACCCCGGCGAGTACCCGTCACAAACGGGTACTTGGATAATTCTGAAAGTGAAACCCGAACCCGCGGCGTGTAACCCGGGTTTTCCGACGAAATCAAACGGGTTCAACGAGGGCAACCTGCTTTCGTTTACGGTCACCAAGGGGTGCCACAAGGCAGATGACAGTGCGTACTACGATTTAATGTCAAAATGATAACTATAACCATCAAACAACGAACGGTAACAGAGCGCCGGGTATTTGATAATCCTTCCACCTGTAATACCGTTACGTAGTCGTACGCTGATACCCATACCCTATGCCTCTGAACTGAGCACATTCAGGTAGCGAAATATATAAATTGACCGTATGTTTTGTTTTTTTTAGTCCACCCCATTTATGATCTACACCCTTTTTCTCTCTCCCTCTCTTTACGCGTAGTCGTATCTCAGATCCGGGGTTACTCAGTAGGTTCTTCTCCCCCCTCCCCACTACGGTACTTGCCTTGCATTTTTATCGCGAGACGATTTCAGCACTCTCTTTCCTCGTCGACTTGCGTCGGATGTGTGCCATAATATTAGTAGGTGGCGTTCCTAGGTCTCCATGTCGGGCAGGTATCATGGCTTGAGAGAAATAAATGCATGCCTACGAGTATACATCGGTTGTAAATTCAAAAGATATCGAATATATCAACTTGACGGGCACGCACGCGAATAGTGGAAACTTTTTTTGGAAAAGTGTACGAAAAATATGACAATTCTTGGAATATTCAGCTCTGAATAGTTATACCCGTGGGCACCCCGTCCTCTGTCGATTTGAAAGGTTTTTAGAGATATTGTGAGGCAACATGCCAAACATACGGGTACCCAGGTACTCGAAACGCCGAGTACCCAGGGTTTCTAGATATATTGTGAGGGGGGACATGCCAAACATACCGGTACCCGTCCGGGTACTCGAACCCGCCGAGTACCCGGGTTTTGGTCACCCCCAAAACCCGCGGGTTTCAAGTAAAACCCGAACCCGTCACAGGTTTTGCCCATCCGGGTTGTACCCGCCGGGTACCCGGGTTTCGATCATCCGGCGTACACCTTTAGTCTGGGGCGTGTGACCGCGCCACACGCACACCGCACATCGCGCAGCACGCCCCACGCGCTCACTGCACAACGCGCCCCGGTGGCGTCGATTTACACCCTTCCCATATCTGCGGTAGAGCGCACAGCACACACACGCAGTGGCACGCAGCAGCAGCATCTCGCATCGAAGCCGTTGGTATTCCATTTTCCGTACTTTCATTCTGTTATTCGTCGCGAATTCAAGTTCATGGAATTTGATTTCCACTTCAAAACCAAAAATCGTGATTTGGGTCTTGGCAAGCAGTTTCAAACCCGATTCGGTTCTGATGATTTGATTAGACTTTTGTAAGGCCAAACCATAATCGGGTCTTCGCAAACACCCTATTAATAGTATCGTATAATAATGAGGCGCGCGAGCTTTTTTTTCATCGATTATCAAATGAAAAAAGGCTATTCCTATCGGCTTGCATGAGGGCATGTAGGATGCAGATTGGATAGTAAATCTGTGCGTGTGAGACTGTCAACATCCACGTTCGTACATCGCCCTTGTTGTACACGGCACCAACGCCAGTCCCGTCGGGCTTTGTGCACGCACAAATTTTAACGAAGTATTCTTGTGCTGGTTTCGCTGTAACTCGTCCAGAGTCGGTCAAGCTAGGAGCGGCAGCGTGTGCTTTCAGAGGCACATGACCGGAGGCTTTTTTTCCAAGTTTTTGATTTCAGGCCATCTCTTACGGATGGGTTCTGAAAACTGAAAATGAATGTTTTTATCGAGCGTCAAAACCAATTGAGAATTTTTTAGTTGGCTATCTTATCATGACCCAAGAATTGAAAAAGATTTCTGGGCAGCAAGTTGTGACAAAAAGTGTACAGCAGCAGTACAAGGAAGACGGTACTACTCGTACTCGTATATACTCGTAAGCGAAAGCGCCTCCGCACTATTTCACACCCTGTACAACTACAACTAACAACTACAACTAATAGTTGTGCGCGGCCGCAACTACTCAGTAGTTGTCCCTAAACAACTAGTTGCATATGTTTTTCACCCAGTAGTTGTCTGCAGACAACTAGTTGAAAGAGTAGTTGTCTACAGAACACTAGTTGCACAACTTTCTCATAGAGTAGTTGTCTGCAGACAACTAGTTGCAAAACTTTTTCATACAGTAGTTGCTTACAGACAACTAGCTGCACGACTTTTTCAAACAGTAGTTGTCTGCAGACAACTAGTTGCACAACTTTTTCAAAGAGTAGTTGTACAGGGTGTGCTGTTTTTGGACGGGACTCTGGACCTCATTCCTGAGTAGATCCCGAAGCTGGGCCATGACGTGGTGCGCACCAAGATCCCCGGGTGGTTGTCGAACCCCATTGCGGGGCTGGCACAGCTCAACGGTGTGTTTGGTCCGTTGGACCTCACCGACGAAGTGGAGGCGGCGGTTTCAACAGCAGAATAGTAGAGTTATCCGGCGGAGGGGCGGCGCGTGATAGCGGTGTGGCCGAGTTGCGATTATCTTTTGCTAGTCGAGAGGCCTTCAGATTCTCGCCTCCTTTCTGATATTTGTCGACACGAATTAACGCAATCTCTCATAATAGGTATGATGCTGCAGAATGATAATGGGGGTGGGGTGAGGTGCGGCTTTCGGTGGGAATAGATGCAGTCACGTGGGAGATGTAAAGGCCAATAGCAATGGTTTTCGTTTGGTGCAGCGACCGGGAGTAGCACATGTCGAACAATGTACACGCTAAGGTTGTACGCAGACAACTGATCAGACAAATATTAATAACAGTTGTGCACGGCCGCAAGTACTCAGAAGTTGTCCCAAAACAACTAGTTGCACAATTTTTGTAAACAGTACCTGGTAGTTGTCTACAGACAACTATTAATAGTTGCACAAGTTTTCCAAACAGTAGTTGTCTACAGACAACTACTGTAAAGTAGTTGCACAACTTTTCCAAACAGTAATTGTCTGCAGACAACTAGTTGCATAACTTTTTCAAACAGTAGTTGTCTGCAGACAACTAGTTGCACAACTTTTCTAAACAGTAGTTGTCTCAACTACTGTAGTTGCACAACTTTTTCAAACAGTAGTTGTCTGGGAGACAACTACGAATAGTTGTAGTTGTACAGGGTGTTAACTATTTCGCTGCCGCCCTGAACTACGGGTGATCGAGGTGTTCGTCGCACCGGAGCACGCAGCGCAGAAGCATTCTACCCGACGATGGCCGGGACAACGGAAAACACGACGGGGGTGTGTCGTTCAAAGTTGTGTTTTCCTCCTCCGTCTGTGTTCCTCGTTAGTCGCAGCCTATAGGTCGTAGCTGCAAGGGCAGTTGAAAAGCTCTCGTGGCCGACACCATCACAATCCGATCCCATCGCATTGTGGTGATATCTGCTGTCTAAATGATACTACGAAATATACACCTTTCACCATCAGAACATCATTGTTTTCTGGTTTTAGACAAAGATGCAAAGCAACTACTTTTTTTTTTTTTTCCAGAAACACCTGCGCGGAAGTACAGCCGTTTTAGACATGTTTTCGAAATTTCGATCGCGTATCGATACCAGGAGAAACATGTTCCTTGAGTGCTGGAAAAAAAAAAGAAAAAAAATCTGCACGGACTATATAATACAAAGATCGAAGGTACTACAGCAGTGGTAGTACTGCTGTTGTTGTAGTACCACACTTAGTAGTCACGACAAAAGGCACACATCATACCCCCAGCAGGCAACGCAGCGCCGTGCTGCGAGCCAGGTTGCTGTGCTTTCTCTTCCTTCCGAACATACAGCTCTGTTGTCCTGGAGCTTCAGCCGTATAATTGCACGTATATACGTGCTGTGGGCTGTTAGATCTGCACGTACTTTTGAGCCATCTTTACCCTTGCTCCCACCCGGACCTGATCCCAACCGGATCTGATCCCATTTGGCACCCTGCTCCCACCCACAAGGTGCAGGAATATAATCAGCCCTCCGCATGAGCCGCCGGAGGCCCACCTGACACCTCGATCCCATTTGGTACCCATGTAGGCTATACATATCTACAACAACTCCTGCTATACGTACATATAACCGTATCAAATGTACGTGCATATTCGTTAGACTCGGCACGTAAGTGCAAGTTCTCCGGAGCCGGTCCTGGAGCATGAAGCTTTACCTATCTACTGCTGTGTGCATTTGCAAGTCGCCTTTACGTTTGTTTGCTCGTTGTGTTCTTTGTTTTTTTTGTGTCGTACTGCTGTCGTCGTACACAGGTATGATATTGTTGATTTGCCACCGAATACATGTCACTTACCAGTACTCCTGAATCACAATACAGCGGTAGACGGGTACTGTACGTTCAGTTGCGTACAGCAGTAATTATTTCGTTGCATTGCACCATTAATCTCTTTGGCCTTTTCAAGTCGGTCTTTACACATCGTGGACCTCTTCTGCCCCTTTTTTCAAGTTGCGCAAGCGTAGCGGGCGGCTGTCCCTCGGAGCGAAGCTTTGCTTTCTTCGCGATGTTTTTTAGTGTTAGAAGATGAAAAAAATCACCACTAATGTTTGTGTCCTGTACTTGCAGTCATACATATGGAGCTCTTGGCATTATCAAGTCGCCAGTTGCAAAAATAATATATGTTCTTCATTTACCCTTTTCACATTTGGTTCTATTCTTCCTTCCGCAAGCGTAGCGGGCGGCGTTAGCCGCCCGCGCAGCGGAGCCCTTGTAAATACGTACTAGGTACCCGCTGGTATTGTTTTTGTTTCTGTCTCATCACAGCAGTAGTTGGTGACCACATAATTAGTATCTCTCTTCGTACCTTATCAGGATTAGGAATCAGGACAGACAATGTAGTTAGGTAGAAAGCACGTAATTTGTGAGAAACAACCCACACAGACAGTGCTCGTACAGCAGTACAGCAGCAGCGGGATACAGCAGCAGCAGTACAGCAAGCAGACAAGAGGCAAAGGAAATTGTGAAAAAAAATGGGAACCGGCACTATCGGGGGTGGGTGGGGGTGGGGCGGCACTCTGCGAGGCTCCAGCTGCTCTACAAGTATGATATGTGTAAGTGCCACGCGTTCTCACCTACCCTACACTTCTTTTTTTTTTCTCTTTTTTCTTTGTCCCATCCCATTTAATATCTTTTATCATCTTCGCACTTCCGTCTTGCTCCCTCCCTAGTCGTAACTCAGATCCGGGGTCACAAAGTAGGCTCCTCTCCCTCCTCGCCCACTGCGGTTCTTGCCTTGATTTTTATCGCGCAGAGGGTTCACCCTTCCCAACGCTCGTCGATTTTCATCGAATTTTGCTAACTCACGCTCTCGCGCTTTCCGCTATTCAAGATATTTTTTGCATGAAAAAGTCCCTACGAGCATGCACTCGGCGGGGCTCGAACTCGCGATCTCGACGCTAACAGGCTTCGTGGTTACCTGCTAGCCCACCGTGGCGACCGGCGTTCAAGTATACCTGGTACTATTATAAGCTCGTACTTTGAAGTATATTAGGGCCCGAATTAACCCATTCAGAACTGAAAAAAAAATGTCCCACACTAATTCCAAGTAGTTTGTCCCCAAATTCGTGGGACCAGTTATTCTTGTTCGTTTGTTTTGGGGTTTTTTTAGTTTTCTTCTTGTTCGTTTGTTTTGATTTGCATTTGATAGGTCAAAAAGTGAATAACCAGCAAGATATTTCGATTTCAAAACTGAGTAGTTCAATAAAAGCCAGGGCTGTTCGGGTCAGCTGACCCGACCCGACCCGCGAGAATTTTGAGATATCGGGTCATGACCCGACCCGACCCGCGAAAATTTGAGATGCCGGGTCATGACCCGACCCGACCCGCGAAAATTTTGAGATGTCGGGTCATGACCCGACCCGACCCGCGAGATTTTGGAAACCTCTTGACCCGACCCAACCCGACCCGTGAGATTTTAAAACCTCTTGACCCGACCCGACCTGACCCGTGAGATTTTGAATACCTCCTGACCCGACCCGACCCGACCCGCTAGATACCGATTGACCCGTGAGATACGGGTTTCACACGGGTCGGAACGACTGGACCCGTGATATTTCTCGCGGGTCAAATATAAAAACTTGCAGGTCCAAACCTGTTGTAGTCGTTGCTCGTTCGTCCGTTGGTTGGGCCTTGGTCCCTCGTAATATTCCTTGAGTGTCGTGCTTCTTTGTGTTTTTTTGTATTTTTTTGCTTTTGTTTTTGAATTTGTGGTGTGTGCTCCCGAAGATCTTCGTGAATAAAGAGAGAGGTAGACAGACCAGACCCACATCCCGCACATTGCCGTGCCTACCACGCCTTCTTCTCGGGTCGACCTGATAGCTCTGACCCAAGATGGCTTCTGCTTCCGCCCCGGAAAGCGGGAAGACTATGCCGCCTCCGGCGAGGGCAAGCGTACTAATGATTCCATGTGTTTGTGACATGCATCCATGTACAACAGTTGATGCATGTCTGCCTTGTGTTGCTACTACTGCTGCCATTTTTTATCTTCTTGTACCCCGCATTGATTTGTGGCCTGGCTGTAATGGGTTCGGAGGATGTGCGAGCATGGGATACTGCTGTGTCGTGTCATCCGGGCAGGAGTTCGCCAAAAAGCATGAGATACTGCTGTGTGGTGTCATCCGGCCAGGACTTCGCCAAACGTATGCCTGGTATGTAGTACAAGGTGCCTGGTATACAATATGATCGTTCTGCACGCTATGATATGCACTCAGGGTATCGGCACGACGGGAAGTGGTAAGGTTAAAGGTTTGGGACCCGCGCGGGTCCGGCCCGCTGAGACGAGAGTAGCCCTCGGGCAGGAAGCGATAATATAGAAAAAATCCGGTCCTGCGGGCCGGATCCGCGGGTTCGACCCACGGGTCCGACCCGCAGGTCAACGGAAAACGACTCAAGGATCATTCTGGCCCGACCCGTGAGTGACCCGTTTCTCGCGGGTCGTGACCTGACCCGACCCGCGAAAAGTTTGAGATGTCGGGTCATGACCCGACCCGACCCGCGAAAAATTGAGATGTCGGGTCATGACCCGACCCGACCCCTGAAAATATTGAGATGTCGGGTCATGACCCGACCCGACCCGCGAAATTTTGGAAACCTCTTGACCCGACCCGACCCGACCCGTGAAATTTGAAAACCTCTTGACCCGACCTGACCCGACCCGTGAGATTTTTAACACTTGCTGACCCGACCCGACCCGACCCGCGGCATTTTAAACACCTCCTGACCCGACCCGCGGGTCGGGTCATGACCCGCGAACAGCCATGAAATATTTGGGGACCAGTAAAAACAAATGGGGACCACCACCCTTATATATGACTCTGTGAACCTCAATCTCGTTGGTTCGAGGCCCACCGATGCCGGGCACTTGCTTTTTTTTCAACTTTGTTTCCTTTTTATTAAACCACATACAGTATGCAGGTTTATAGTTTTTTACACCAAGTATTTGGGTGCACAGGAGTTTTGCAGGCACGAGCGATGCACTGTCAAAAAGGCGCATTGAGGCGTCCATCTTCACTTGTGGCCCCGTGTTCATGAATAGCACAAACATCAGACTGGGAGAGCGAGCACCTACCTAACCTGACGATTTATATGGAGGAAAACAAGCCGGCGTAAGCATCGACTCAAAGTCGGGGGGGCATCAGAGGAGAGGTCGCCAGAGCGTACGAGATAGACGAGTTATTCATATGGTGGAGTTTGAGGGTTGCGGCGGCTGTTGTCGTTGTCCGACACAGCCAACTGTACCCGAGATAATGAGTCGGCGTTATTTGTGTTAGCTGCCTTTGCGATAGGACAGAGAATCTGGTAGAATAGCTGTACTATGCGCGAAACTCGAACCACCTTTGAACTTTGGGGTTATTCTCAGTAACCCTGTCGAAGCTTTACAGCTCCTTGTGGCCCCAACTAATGCGGAAGGTGGTACCCCACAAATATCCACGGAAGTGCTTGATTCTCCAGACGATGTTGCCACCCTAGAGATCGAGCGGATTCAAGTGCACTCGGACTCGAGGGTCGTGCAACAGAGACAATAATAGGGTGGACTGAGTGGTCATGTTGTTCCTGTTGGAGGGTGGCTCCAATTGGAGGGTGACTCCAAAACCATGGATGCTACTGTAGAGTCGCAGCAGAGGAGGTAAAGGCGAGAGTGGTCGGCGACCGCGTCCCAGTCCGGGTTGACTAACACCGGTGGGGTAGATAGATCCTCGAGGGTTTTCCGTTCGATCGCCTCCCTGGCCGGCGTAAAGATGAAATTAACTCCTTACTTCAAGAGCGAGGTGGTTGGCCCAATCGTTTTGGCCATGTCTGCGAGAAATATCCTGTAGTTGGACAGACCACCACCAAGGAAGCACCCTACGTAGCTGTTTGAATTCTAAGTGCATTGGCATTGACGTGAGTACAGCGACCTTGCTGGTGTTGAGCCGAATACCCGCTGGAGAGATGGTGTGTCCGAAATAATCCGCGTCGGTGGCACCGATCGTCGCCTACGACGATGAGACCCTGAGGACTTGATTCTGCAAGTTCTTGGAAAATTCCTCAACGTTGAGCGCGTGCGCGCAGGGGTCATCTGAATCGAACACGATGATGTCATCAAAGTAGGTGGCAACGTTGGCGAGACCTCGTAAAATCACCTTGACGAACCATCCTGGCGCCGCGCTGCTCGTGTGTGGCATGAATACCTGGTAGCCACTCAAAGACCCGCGTGGGCTTGCAGAATTTGGTTTGAGGGATAGTGTCTCCGTGGACGGTTCTCTGGTGGAACGAGGAGACGAAATCAAAGAGAGAAAACACCCGTCCGCTCCCCAGATTATCGAGTATTTAATAATTTCATTGACGCAGGGTATGACAAGCCGGCGGATTGCTGTTATTGTTCAACGTCGTGTAGTTAATCGTATGCCAACTCCGACTCCCTCCGGGTTTATTATGTATCATGACTCATGACTACCGGGATCGCGTACGACGACATGACATGTTGCGTGAGGTCGGCCGCGAGACATTCGTTCAAAACCCTGTCCACTTGTTTGGCCACAAAGACATTCACGCAGAAGGGGCGAGAGGTCACCGGGAGACTGTCAAGCGGGGCGAAAACCTCGAACGACAGGAGGGGGAACGAACCAAAGTCGGCAAAAGATTTGGAAACGACAACTGCGAACTCCATCGGGGTGTCTCCAAAATGGGCTATGATGCTCGGACCGTGGAAAGCGCATGATACTTCTCGGAGATGTTCCGGCAGCTTGTTGTAGGCTGAAACAAACTATCGTGCTGGTCGGAGTTTTAGTGATCCAGCCAAAGAGGGAAGCGGCGCGCGGTCGGCAGGTGTAGGCCTAGAAACCCCAATACCCGTCTTGAGGGGGTGTTTCGTCCAGTGGTGAATAAATGGGTATGAGCAGGTCGGTGAGGAAGGGATACCGGCCGAGGGGAGCGTAATACAGCCCGAGACGATCATACGAGATTCGCCAGGATTGCCGGAGGTTGCCGAGGTGTTGTCATTATTACCGGAAATCAGTTGCGACCGGCATCAGAAGAAGCGGGAAAGAGAAGATTCCGTGCAGGTGGCCGGGTTCCAACTCCACTATGCGAGCCAGCGGGATTTGTTAAAGAACGTTTTGGACGATCAGTGGAGCTGTGCAGCATGTTCACCAAATCGCTGCCGGCTACAACGGGGGCGTCGTTACTGTGAACCAAAACAACCTGGAAGAGTTGGTGGTCAAGAGAAAGCGAGATGTCTGTGGCGCCCGCGTGAAGGAGGTAGTATGCGTCGGTTGGAGGCGAAATATCCAAGACGCAGGCGAAGACTCCCTGTGAAGTTTAGTACGATAAAGTTAGGTCACTGTAGGAACGCGATTATCGCTCGGGCGTGGGGGCAGTGTGCTGTAGGGGCACTGTTGATTGTACTCAGTAACACAACGCATAAGCTCCATCGTATAGTAGGAGTTCCACATGCTTGATAGGAATTATTGTAGTGGGATATGGGACATCGGGATGTTTCATGAGCCGCTCGATGTCACTCGATGTTTGGGCCGAGTCAGCTTGATAGCTCGAGAATAATACAATATAAGAGTTTCTGTGTTACTGCTGTCTTGAGCCACCACCACGCCTGCTTGTGCCAAATGCGTGTACACCTTTAGAGATCAATCAACACGTGTGTTGGTTGGTCTCTAAAGGCGTACACACATAAGAGCGCAACTATCGCCGCCGCGGTTTTCGCCGCCGACGTACCCACTGCCGCCGCCGCCGTCATCGCTACCGCCGCTGCCGCCGCCGTCGCTGCCGCCTCCACTATCAACACCGCGGCTTCAACGCCCCAGTTCAGGGTTAGGCTTATGCCTGAGACTGTGGGTCTACTTTGCGCAGGAGAAGAAGAGAGTAACAGAGAGAGAGAGAGTTAGTTGGCCGACACGAGGAGCCGGGGGAGGGGAGGATAATTGGAAGCCGGGGGGGGCATTGCCCCCGAGGAAGGAAGAGAAGGAGAGAGCGAAGGTGGGCGCTGGCAGAGGAGTTTGCATCGTCGGTTGGGAGGAAGCGCACGGGCGCAAGAGGAGGCGTGCCCGAAGCGAGAGAGAGTAAAGGAGAAATGATCGCCACGCCGTCAGCAAGGGCTCTCGCCCGCACGAGGCGAGTACGACTTTGTTGCTTGCTGCTGATGATTTCCGTTCTTGAATTGATTTTGGGTCGAATTAAGAATGATGAATACCCCCACATTTGAGATTGAGAATGGAGCATGTTTTGGAGATTTGGAGGGTGGAATGGAGGTATGACACACAGGCGTATTTGTATAGCTTCTCTCGCTGAAGTTTTCCTGTAGACTGCTGTAGCGTACAAGTACTACTGGAGGACAACGGCTTTCTGTTTTATGGTTGCCTGGTCGTACGCTCTGACTGGGTACCAATCCACGTACGAGTAAGACGTAGATTTTGAAAGTGCAATATGAGGAAATTGATTTTGAAAGAACGAGTTGAACTTCCCGCACACGTACATCATCAGTACTGCTGCTGTTTGATATCAGCACAACCCCCCGTAATTGAATACGAGTACGAAAACAGTAGCAATATAGTACTGCGAGCACAAGAGTATGCACAGAGTTGAGTACGATACTACCTATATATTTATTAGATCTGGACTGCAGAGTAGCACAACCGCTCGTCCAGTGTCCGTTACCCTGGTATATACTGCTGTTGATGGTGGAGGTATAAGCAGGAGCTGAGAAAACTCTTTGCACGGTGGTACTGCTGTACATGTTCACCAAGTATGAATATTGGATGAGATACTACGCGTACGTACAGCAGTATATAGTGATCGGTAATTCATGGATGGTATGGGATACCAGGTATCATGTCGTATCATAGGTAGGTTGCCGTTGTCAAGTACCCATTATGCGGTGGCATTTGAGATCATTAAATTGCGGTAAAAAGGAGAGATTTGCAAGCTGATACGTATGGATGCACGAAAAGAGTAGAACACCCGTGGCCACCCTGATTTCTGGTCCGCACGATATGCCCCCTGCTGTTTGTTTCGAGGCTATGCCGTCGAGGTGACTCCTGATTTCACCCAGGAGTATAAGCTGGATGACCCGAGCTGCGGCGACGCTGTGAGGCCGGAAGTAGAGGCAGCCGCAGCGGAGCCAACAACAGCATGCTGCAGTAGGAATGTTTGGGACATTATTGAGAATGGCTTGTGGGAAGGTTTAGTTTTTTTTAATGAAATGTGATTGCCTTATTCTTACGAACGATTTCATTGTTTGAGTTTTTGCTGGCCGAATTGCTTGGTGTGTATTGCGTTGAGAGTGTGGCTGTTGAAGATGAAATAATCTCAGTTTACGGCAAAATGATCACGACTGAAGTGACTTGAACTGCACCAGAGGGCGCGTTCGGTCCAGAATAGATGTTCTTGGTTTTGAGCTTTAGGTCGTATTCCGCCCTTCTTTGCGTTTGTTGCGTGTTTGATAGAACGATATTGAGTCTGCATACTTGAAGTAATGTAGAATACACGTGGATGGAGTTTCTGCGGTTACGTGCATATAATACGAGTGGAGTTTCATTTTTCCTGGTTCAGCTAGGCCCCATACTGGGTACTAGTACATCGAGGTAATCGGGGATACCCAAGGATTTTATGTTGGTTTATGAATGGAGTATTTATTGCCGGTCGTTGCGTAAGCGTACAGCAGCGTATGGGCATGTGAGTTATGAATCCGAAGAATAATACCGTTTTTCCTTGGCTAATTCTGAGGATAATGCCGTTTTTCCTGGCAATGGATTTCGAGAGTGTTCGATATTTCCAGCACGGGCAAATATGATTTCGGGTACTGTGGTTTGAGAGCCAGATTAATTATTTGGGAAGAAGTATGTATGCTATCTCGCATTACCGTCGCGATCTGTGACTCTATGGCGGGAGTAGGGGGTGAAAGGAAACTTGTATCCGAGGGAAACGGGGTTCCTTGCGATCTCTAGCATTATACCTTTATCTCAGTTTTTTTTGTTTGGTGTAACTACGTACTGCCACATTTTCCATGGTTTCATTGTTTTTGTCTTGGGTTGAGGAAGAGGTTTTCACTTGTCGTCTGGATGAGTTTCCTCTTAATATTAATGTGTTTTGGACTTGAGATTGTATGAGTCTTGATTTGAGGATACGGTTTTCGAGGTGCAGATTTGGGTTTGAGTTTCTGAGTTTGGTATTAATCCATTATGGTTTTGCGATGTATCGACCCTGCCATGTCGTGCCTTGTCATGCACCGAGCAGGGGGGAAATTATTACGAATGTGCATAATGAGCAGGGGGGATGTTGATTGTACTCAGTAACACAACGCATAAGATCCATCGTATAGTAGGAGTTCCACATGTTTGGTAGGAATTCTTGTAGTGGGATATGGGGCATCGGGATGTTTCATGAGCCGCTTGATGTCACTCGACGTTTGGGCCGAGTCAGCTCGACAGCTCGATAATAATATAAGAGAAGAATTTATGTGTTACCACCACGACGCCTGCCTGCCTGTGCCAAATGCGTGTACACCTTCAGAGATCAATAAACAGGCACACTCACTGAACCGCATCCAGCTGTCGTGGCCGAGGAGGAGAGCGTTCTGCATTGCCTCGGAGAGGACGATCAACGCGAGACCGCCAGGTACGCGGTTGGTTAGTCGGTACGTAAGCACTGTGAACTGAAGGGGGCAGTAGTGGAAGCCTGTCTGGGGGGGGCGCTATCCAAAGCCGCCGCTTAATCGTGGTGGGCTTTGTATTTCGCAAACGGTTGTGGCCGCGCCAGACTGCATTATGTATCCCCAGGCGCTGCGAGTGATTAACGACAGGGGGGAACACTTATCCACGACGGAGGCGAAGCCAAATTGTGCGATAACGGGGCCACTGTGGATCTTGATCTTGGCTGTGACCCAAGAATGATCCATTGAGACCACACCAGGGACGACCGATAATGACAGCAGACTGCACGAATAGTTTCAAGAAACAACGTAGTACCCAGGATATATAGTTGGATTCTGGTTTTAAAACTTTTAAAACACACGGCCACCACGGCCACCTTAACCTTCGAGCACGACCACGGCCACAGCCCTAAACTTAGGACGGCTTGCCTAGAAGTCATTGGTGTGGCGAGATAGCTTATATATATATATATATCCACTTGGGGTAGGCACCGGGTTGGTCGGGATCGGTTCACTGCAGATCTCGTGCTGATTAAAACCGTGCATTGTAATGCAGACTTCCACACACAGAACAGCGCCAGCATAAGAGTACGGCGAGCACATGACACGTACCAAACGAAACTTCCTTTCTAAACAAACAAACGCGGCGTTGACTTGGGGGGCTACCATCTCAATATATATATGTAAACTTCCTCTCCTTCTTTTTTCCGATTTTCCGGCTTGAATCCACTACCCGTGGCGGTTCGGGAGCGCTGCCGGTCCCGACTCACGTAGTCATTCAAACGGCAGTAGCTCCGACGTTCTCCCGGCAAGAGGGGCTTGATCAGAACATCCTATTCAAATAGTGGAGCCATGCCACTGTAGGGGGGATGTCTTGGTGTCTGGGCTCCTTATATGACGGGGAGCTCAACAGCTCAACCGAGCGATGACTGCGCAGAAGCGTTCTCGCGTGATAACCCGACCAACATTTTTGTGGACTGCATACAGGGCTGAAGATCTAGACCGAGTATACTCGTAAAAATAGGTGTCGACTTGTGTACGTAGCTCAACCGGGCAGAACGTATTCAGCCAAACAATGCCATCCCTACCGTGGGATGAGCCTGCACTGCCCGCTGATTGCTGCTTGCTTCTGCACGCCACGGCAAAGGGCACAAATACCCCCGACAGCCATTCCGTCATTGGAGATTCATCGTGTTGTCGTCCGTGATCGTCCCCCACGCTACAACGGTAACTAGCACCATGGAGAGAGCATCCACAAGAAACATGAAACGATGGCCCACCCAATCGTAAGAGGAGGGTGAAATGGACCACGCAAACAATATCGCACAGAAGACCGGGCCGAGAGAGCGGCCGAGACTTCCCGCCATGCCGTACAGGCCGGAGAGCTGCCCGCGCCAAGCTGAGCGGACCATGCTCGTCGATGCGATGGTCAATGCGCCACTGACCTGACAAAACAAACGAAACAAAGGTAAGAATGGGGACCGGAACGCAGAGGCATAGGGTTGCGTGGACGGTCGCAGAGGTGCTGAAGGCGCTTCTGGACACGAATGGTATTACTGGCAGCAATATTGGCGTGGCTATTGTAGCGGAGAGCACAAAACCTAACAAAACGCGAGCACCCCGAAAATAAACCATCCATGAATCGGAGATAAGCGGACCACTCAGACAGATAGATGCTACTTGCAGAAGAACGGTTAGTGACAAACGTCGTACGCGTGGTCTATCTAACTATAGTTGTTTTTAGACTCGAGTTACGATAGAGCTGGCATTTTGTGGCTGAAACGTTTATTGAATGACGGGGCTCCTTAACCGAAACTAATCGGAACCCCGTTCTTGTGTTGCAATAGTTTTGGTTGTATACCTGTAGGTCATGGGATTGCTCATCGTTTAGCACTTTTAGTTTCCTCCAAAGTCATTTTTTGGCTTACTATAGTACATATTACTTACTATTAGTATAGAGCTCCCCGAGTGAGCCTCAGAAAACTCTGTAACATGGTGCCCACACCTCTACCGCAGCCGCTCCCGGTACTTTGATATGTCTCATTGTGTGCCGTATCTTTTCATTTTGTCGGCCTCGTATATATAAGAATGTTTCTGCGCTTTCCCAAAACGATATCGTGCAGCAGTATTGCTTTCACACTTTATGGTGAGAAATGGTCGACTTTGTAACAACCGGATACATACAGCAGTGTGTGCAGCTTGTGCTCTGCTGTGGTGTTGACTACCGTAAGGATGCGAGTTATCCCACAGGGGTGCGGTCGTTGTTCAGCGCTCGACTTCTCTACCGAGAACAGGGTATTTTCGGACAGATCTGGTCGAGAGCCATCATCCGAAACTAAGATGTTGGACTTTAGAACCCTTCCCCTTGTCAATAAATCGAGCACTGAAAAACGACCGCACCATTGTTGTGCGAGAGCACGCATCCTTACGGTACTTATGTATCATAGTTCTACTACAGCATTAATACTTGATACTCTTAATGGCCTTGCCTACTAACTACCTGATACGGTACTAGAAATTGACGCATGCTATCTTACTGTAAGGAAGAGGTGTAAGCACCATTGTTTTCCTGAGGGTGGTCAGTCACTTGAGGAGCTCTATACCTGCAGTAGCCTGCACACTGATTTTGGAGGAAAACAACAGTGCTACCCGATGAACAACAGTGCTATTAATGGCCTTACGTATAAAAGGAAAAACAGTGCGAAGGAAATTCCGAAGAATTAAAGTAACGGAGCCCCGTCATTCAGAAACTATTTCTGCCAAATGTGCCACCTCTATCGTAGCACGTGTCCAATACACAAAAAATTACATTGACGGCGATTGCTACGGTGGAGGCGCACCATGTTGTTTCTGAGGCTGCACGCTTGAGGAGCTCTATACCTCACCCAAAAACAGATTTTGGAGGAGACAAAAAAGCACGGATCTACACTATTTGACTTTTTAGTGGCCCTGTCCGCGGTACGTGTCGCGGCATATCGCGAACCGTGCCGCGACATTTCGCGGCATGGCGCGAGATGCCACGATACGTTGGCGCCGTCGCGGATTGCGCCACGGTTCTTCCCGTGGCAATGGCCGCGGCAGTCGCCGCGGCATGCCACGGCCAGCGCCAAGGCAACTGCCCCAGCATGCGCCGCGGAAAGTACCTTGACACGTATCGCGACAAGTGTCGCGGCACGTGTCGCGACAGGTTTCGCGTCAAATGTTGCGGCGTGTGTCGCGGTGTATGTAGCGGCTTGTGTCGTGGCGTGTGTCGCCGCGTGTGTCGTGGCTGTTTAGCGGCGTGTGTCGCGGCCTGTGTTGCGACAATTGCCGCGGTATGTGTGTTCGAAAACATGTCGCAGCCTGAGTCGCGGCGCGTGTCGCGGCGTAAACCGTGGCTAGTTTCGCTGAGTGTGTAGCGGCGTGTGTAGGGGCGTTAGGGTTAGGGTTAGGCTTAGGACACTCGCCGCGACAATCGCCGCGGGGCTTGCCGCGGGGGTTGCTGCGACACACGCCGCGGTGCTTGTTACGAGACGTGCCGCGACAAATACTGCGACACATGCCGCGACACACGCCGCGACACATGCCGTGACACACGCTGCGGTGCTTGCCGCGACACTCGTGGCCGTGCTTACATAGACACACGCCGCGACACATGCCGCGGATATGGCCGTGAGTCGTGCCGCGGGTGTTGTCGCGGAGCTTGCCGCGAACCTTGTCGCGTAACGTTCCGTGGCGTATCGTGGCAGGTATCGCGTGTCGTGGCGTGCCTTGGACACTATCGTGGCGCTTGTCGCGGGCCTCGCCACGGATCGTGCCGCGGCGGGCGTTCCGTGACATATCGTGACACTGTCCGCGTCATGTCGCGGCACGTCGCGGAGTGTCGCGGCATGTCGAGGCGACAGCGTCCGTGACATGCCGCGACAGCGTCCGTGGCGTGTCGCGGCACGTCGCAACACGTTACGGACACTGCCGCGACGTGTCGCGACATGCCGCGGACAGTGCCACGAAAAAGTCAAACAATGTATATCCTTCCACAAAAGGCTACCCGACGAACAGTAGCCCCATCGCCTGAGTCGACAATGAAATATGTTGCAACACAATAATGGAGTTCCGGCGGTTAGGGGTTGAGGGACCTTTAATAGCCTTTAATACTTTAATAGCCTTTAATAGATCATTCAGAAAACGTTTTCAGCCAAGACGTGCTATCTCTATTGTAGCACGCATGCGAACAAATTGGCATGCGCTCGTTCCTCGACAATAATGTCTCGAGTGGTTGGGTGGAGTCTCCAGGCTCAAACAAACTGTCGGATAACCATGGGGAGCGGGTATCCCCTGGGTGAGCCCGTGCTAGACATGTGCTAGGGAAGGGGTGGCACCTGAATATGCCGAGGCCTCACGCGACAAGTAGTAGTAGTAGTAGTAGTAGTAGTAGTAGTAGTAGTAGTAGTAGTAGTAGTAGTAGTAGTAGTAGTAGTAGTAGTAGTAGTAGTATCAATACTACGTATATAGTCGTAGTAAAAAATAAAAAGTAGTATTGTATCAGACGTACTGGTATTATCTGACACGAAATCCCTTTCTCTCAGTTGGCAAGGTCGACTCCGTTAGGCGCGTCAACTGTGTGTGAGAACATTAGCTATTTTCTACTCAAAGAAACAAATTCGCGAACAACCAAAACCAACCACTAAAACCAGCATCGTCAATAAATCGCGGCGGGGTCGACAAGTTCGACTGCACGGGACTCGTCGACGTTGCGCAAGCATTCTATGCTGAAGGGTTCTACCCTTGACGAGTTGGAAGGCACCACGAGTCGCGCTCCGCTCCAATAGCCGTAGCTTGCCTAGAAGAAGAGAGCTTGAGCTTGACTCATCCGTGGTTGTCCAAGAAGCGAACGACGTAGTGGGCGGCTGATTTAGTGTGGCGGAGATATTGCCGAGCGACCAGTGACGGTCAGAGAAATTGTACCAGAAATTGGCGCCGACGGGGAGGATGGTGCTGCTGAAGCGACGGGTCCAATCTTGGTGCGTGACGAGGCTGTAGCCTGGAGACAGTAACCGGGCGCCCTGATCTCGTGAGAGTTCTAACTCGGCAGCACCGACGCGAACGCGGCGATGCAACCGATACATGTATTGGTGTTGAAGTGGTGCCCCGCGGTCCAGCATTGGAGAACATGCTTTTGGGAGTGTTGTAGGTCCAACTCACGTTCCCATGGCGGCAAGGGAAGAACCTTCCAATGGTGTTTTTATAAGACCCGCCCCGGTCGTGTACAGACCGGTGGTTGGTGAATTTAGGGAGTTCCAGGCGCTCGATGGGCATGGTAACATCGTTCTCGGTGACGTGGTAAGGAGGAGACTTGGTGTAGTTGTTGATAACATACGGCGTCAGCCCCGCGGAGAGAAAGCGCCGGAGGTCGGGGCGGTTGTGGGGATATGCACCAAGGCTTGAAGAGAACCACCGACACTCGACAGCGGGCGTCCGGGCTAGGTGTATCATTGGGGAGATCGAGGTAACGAGGCTTGGCGGTCAGAAGGCGGCCGTCAGAGGTTGCCTCCGCGCGGAAGGGGGCGACGGTTACGATCGTGAATGCCCCGGTCTAGTTGGAACAGACGGGGAAGTGGGATGAAATACGTCGGAGAATTCCATCGCGGAAGACCGAAGGGCTCCCGGGGAGGAAGTACCGAATGGCGGCATAACTGGCTGGTTCGGCGTGTTGTTCGCGCGGCTAGTCAGCGTGCGAGTAACGCTGTACAGACTCGCAAAAATAGAGCTCCGCTAGGGATTGTAATTCGGAAAGGGCTGTCGGAGGGATATCGTCCGAGCGTTGTACGCCAAGAAGCGGCGGCACGCACTCAGTCGCGGCGGCGGCCGACCGAACGGACGCGGTGGGGGCCTAGTCGGTGGGATGGGCGGGCCTCTCGTGAGAGTCGAGTGAACCCGTGGCCTTCGAGGGTGTCGCGCGGTGGCGACTGGTCGTTGGACCGGCGGTGACGTAGGATCCGGGCGGTCTAAACTGTAGTGGACTGCAGAATTGGGACACAGGGCGACGACGGCATGAATTCGGCGCATTCTAATCGAAATAAGCTCCGACATGGCAAGGAAAGGCGGGCGATCCTGAGAAATGGAAGGCCGCTGAGGTAGAGCCGGGGAAACAACCGAAACAGGGGCACAATTGGCCCTGGCTACACGCGAGGCTACCTGAGACTGAGAAAAGGGCGCCTGAACGCCCTGACAACCGAAGCCCGCGTGTCGTCGTGAAATTAAGCATTGTGGTTGGCGGCGGGAGGGGGGGGGGGGGCGTACTCATTTGTTGCTTGCCTTAGTCATTAGACCATTGACCACGCATCCCTTTCGAGACGGAGCAAGACAGGGGGGGAGGGGGGAGTACTCATTCGTTGCTTTGCCTTAGTCATTTGACCATTGACCACACATCCCTTTCGAGACGGAGCACCGTTCCTATTCCTAATAGAGACACCTCCAACACTTGGGCGCTCAATACGTTGTTTCCATATATCACAAAGAAACGTTTTGCTAATATTATCCCCTTCCTGTTTCGCCGCCTGTGGCCACCATCTATCTCCTAAGATAGCGGTCGTTGGGGGGGGGGGGCATTGTCTCTACCCACGCAGACCGAAACGCTTTGAGCAGCAAGGGCGGAAGGGGTAGCATCCAACGCCGCGGTGCTCATATGGGTGTGTGAGGCTGGGCGAGCTCGGGGAACTTTGCTGACCACCACCGGCAGGAGTCAATGGGGCAACAGGCTGGGCGGGCGCGGTGGACATTTTTTCTGGCCGACATATGGAGTTTGAGGAGGGACGACGAACACGACAAACGCACACCCAGAAAGAATCACCCCTCCCCTACCCACCTGTTTGATCACGACTTGGAAACAAAAACCATGAGAATTCTGGACGAGAGAGGTACCGAGAGCGTAGGAGAGGGGTTCAACTTTGGCTGGTACGAAGTATGGATACAAAAGAAGCAGGCCAGATGGGGAGCGTGGTAAAGCTTCAAGGGAGGAGGCAAGGCTGGAAGTGTTAAATATCCAACGAAAATATGTTCAAGTGACCACTGGTGGGATACTCTGGGTCGAGGGCGGTTCAAAATCAGCACACATGATGCAGAAGCTCTTCGCCATGTATATATATTACCGTCGTACAAGGAAGAAAGGGGAAGAAACATAAAGGAACAAGAAGTGGATGATAAACATCACACAAACCTAGTGAGTCCTCCACAGAGAAACACGCATATCTCCTCTGTGAACTCCCAAATGCCGTTACATAAGTATCTCCTGCACCAAGTACGTGAGCACTCTGATCAGCTTCTCGGATCTCTGCTTGGTGAATGGGACGACACATACTACTTCAGGATACCACGGTGATAGGCTAAGATCACCGAAAAGCTCAAAAAATATAAGACTCAATGAAAACAAAAAAACACACGACCCAGCCTTTCCGACGTCGCGGTCTTCGTCTAGATAAAAGGGTATTCAGCCATACCACGCCGGATAATTATCCGAAAACCAGGTTCTCAAGAAAAAACAACTTTCAGAAAAACCAGAAACCAAAAAAAAACAATTCTCAGAAACACAAACATCATAAAATTCAGCTCTTGTTACGAGTAGCCTCCCTGCGTCCAAACCCTGATAGTGCCTGCTGGCGATGCTGATGTTGCCGTTGGAGTTCGTCCTGTTGTTGGTGTAGACACTCCTGCTGCTGAAACCATTCCTCCTGCTGATGCCATCGAACCTCCTGTTGCTGCTACCTTCACTCCTCCGGCTGTTGCCGCCTATCCTCCCGCTGATGCTGAAACCTCTCACTCCTCGTCCTTTCCTCCTCCCGGATTTCCTCCATATCCTCATTTCTCAGCCTATCTCTCGGTTCTAGGCTGGCGATCTCCGTCTGTCGCCGTCCTGTTGCTCTAGGCCCTCTGAGTTGCATGATACTCGTTGCCCTCGTMGCCTGTTGCTCCGCCCTCTGGCAAAGAGTTGTCGCCCTCGTGGCCTCTTGCTCCGCCCTGCTGGCAAAGACTTGCTGCCCTCGTGGCCTCTTGCTCCGCCCTCTGGCAAAGACTTGTATCGCGATCCTGCGCTATGAGCCATTGCCGCAGTCTCTGCCGCGGCGATACTCACCGCCTCTGCGGCTGCCGAAAACTCTTCAGCTGCTCTGGCCCTGCTAACCTCGTCGTCCGCAGTGCCGCTGCTGCGTGGGGATCTCTCTGGACCCTTCCGCCCAAAAAAGAAAATCGATCAGCTCGTCCTACCTTTCCCGACTGAGCCCCAACCAGCAAGCCGTTCCAATTGAAACAGTCGCTTGCGTGTCCAAGTGACCACTGGTGGGATACTCTGGGTCGAGGTCGGTTCAAAGATAAGCACACATAATGCAGAAGCTCCTCGTGATGTATATATATTACCGTCGTACAAGAAAGGGAAAGAAACATCAAGGAACAACAAGTGGATGATAAACATCACACAAACCTATTGAGTGCTTCACAGAGAAACACGCATATTTCCTCTGTGGAACTCCATTATACCGTTACATAAATATCAGGGGTACGCGCGGTGCCGAAGGCACCGCGCGTACGGGATGGGACCGTTTTGCCCGCCGCAGCGGATTTTTTTTGGGTCTTCCCGAGGGGCGGTATGGGAAAATGTTCCCGTCTGTTTACCGCGGGACGGGAATGGGACGGGAAGGTGGGAAACCATTTGGTTGACGGGATTGGACGGGAAGACACGATTCTTTGGCGGTACGGGACGGGACGGGAACCGATTTTTGGCGGTACGGTACGGTACGGGAAACATTTTTCGGCGGTACGGGAAATGATCGGTGAACGGGTCGGGAATAGGTCGGGAATGGGTTGGGAATGGGTCGGGAATGGGTCGGGAACCGGGTCGGGAATACGGTCGGGAAACGCAGTCGGGAATTAATTGTTGGGAACACGGTCGGGAACACACGCTGGAGACAACGACTGAAAAGGGTATAATCAAAAGTCTTCTTCGAGTACGAGTATAACATTCGCGAGAACAGTGCCAATAGGAGCAGGAACCGGGGCTGATTGCTTTGGCGCTGCTTGAGGCGCCGAAGCAGAGTCCGCCGGGATCCTCCACCTCCACAACGTCCATGCTTGATGCCATGTTTTGTCTTTGGGCCGGGTGGTGGTGTGAGTGTTCTTGGTTTTATTCTCGACATAATAATTTCCCAAATGTACGACCGATTTATTATACGTACTATTATTTCAAATAGCGAGGTGTGAGTGGGGCCGATTGAATGGTTGATACAAATTTTAAGTTCGTGTTTAAATTTTGAATTAAACAAAAACGAGAGGAAAAATAAAGAAAAAAGGAAATATATATTCGCGCGTAGACGATTTGTTTTTATAGTTCGGAAATATATACGAGTAAAAATGCAGTATACGCACTTGCATCCATCCATGGTCATGCGATGGGAAAACGAAAAAATCGGCGGTAAATGGAATGGGAATATCTGCCCCAATAGTGAGATGCGGGATGGGAGAAGCTGTGCCCCATGGTCGGGATGGGACGGGAATCACTTACATGACAGTGGGATGGGAATAGTCGGGACTGGGCGGACAGCGGGACGGGAATAGTCGGGAATGGGCAGACAGTGGGATGGGAAACAGTCGGGAACGGGAACACGGCCATTACCGCGGGACGGTAGAGCTCGGGAACAGAAACTGACGATGGTACCGGTCGGGAAATCGCGGTCGGGAACGAAAAATCTGACGGTTTCCCATTCCCGTACCGTACCGTTCCCGTCCCGACCACATTTTCCCGTCCCGACCTTTACCGGCGTACCCCTGATAAATATCCCCTGCGCCAAGCACGTGAGCACTCTGAACAGAATCTTCTTTGTGAACACAAAAACATTTCAGTCGTCCAATATCCGTCCAAAAGCTTTACGTGTTATCGATTCTCCAGCCAACGTCTGACACATATTTTGGTTCCACCCGTAGTGGGGCTATCTTTTCCTACCAATCCTTGAAAAAATCCCTATTATGCCGCGTACTATATACGCTGTGCTCTCCGAAACATTGCCCAGACATCTACAAGGCGGCCGCTTGAAACCACTGCCTCAGTTGACACCTCGAGTATGTGCTATGAATCGTTCACGCGTGTTTTCAATGTCCAACGCAAGGCCTCTTTAACGTAAAACAAACCCGTGCGCTTGATTTGTGGGCAGAATGACGACGAGAGGGTCGCGAACTTCGCTAAGGGTGGACTTGTTATCCGGACACTCAAAGCGGAACCCCATGCTCGAGCTGGGGGAACGCGGTCACGGATACTCTACGCAACGTACGTATGCACACATTTCACGATATATGCTTCTGTCGACTTACCAAAGGCCCTACGAGTATTGTACAGCGGCAAAATACTCGAAGACAAACCACGCCGTTTGTGGGCATGAACACATCGGGCCGCCATGCGAGACCGCGCCCACTACCGGATGGTTGCGTAAAACAAAACCCATGCAAGAGCAAGTGGGAAATCATATCACAAAGGATTGCGTAACGATTCCGCGCAAAGCGCTTCAAGTCCCAGCTTTCAGAAAGACTGGTCGTGATGAGCTGTCGTAGTCGCCCACCAACCGCACGCCACTGCTCTAGACACAACCTACATGACCAACCCTTCTCCAAAATCCATCTTAAGACCGGATCCTGCCATTTGCTCATGGTAGAGCTTGTCGAAAGCTTCCGACTCCCGCACGGTGAAGACGTCTCGCCAGCCTCCTGATCCTCCTTTTCGGAGGTGGTTCTCGAATGGCCTGATGTTTGCTTTCGGGTTGGTTCTCATGGCGGAGATAGTCGACCCCGCCAGCGTCTGGAACACGAACCGCACGCCGCGTGAAAAAAACATGAAAATGTAAACATTGGGCCGAAGCTCATAATGTGTGCTACAATATAGGGGTAGCACTCTATGGCCAAAATACTTGTGACTGACGGGCTCCTCACATGAGCAAATACCCTATGTCGCCTGGAACGCAATTTAGGGTTCTACACATTTGTTTGTAAACAGGTTACCTAGGGCACGAGATTATTCGTAGGGTTACACTTTCATGATTCTCAAGGGTTAGGGTCAGGGTCAGGGTTAGGGTCAAGGTTAGGGTTACGGTGGGGTATAGAGCTCCTCGAGTGAGGACCCTGAGAAACAAAAAGATGAGCATCTAGCCTACCATGTAATTCAAGCGTTTTCCATACGCATCACAAGGTATACACATTGGGCCGAGGCTCAAGCTTGTGCCATACGCATCTCGAACAAGAACCGAGGAGCACGGTGATACGTGTGGCCTGGTGGTGTAACAAGCGCGATCAAGAGCAATGGCTACAGGGCTTCCACGCGATGGGGGCATTTATTCCCAAAACTATTGGCACGGCATGAATCCGCTTTGCTGAAAAGCTCATGATAGTGTTGTGGGAGACCAAAAAGACACGATCACGTTTTTCCTGCATGTCGAGCTACGGGCGATTGTCGCTGCCATTTTGCTCTTGTCGAATTGTGGATATTCCACGTTTTCAGCTTGAGCAGAAAATCGGCAATAATTGAAAACAACTGCAACACGAGTTCGGTGCAATCAGCGAGTGCGTCGCCTGTGAGAACGGGCCTCCTCTACAACCAGTGTCGGACTCACGTCCAAACGCTTGGTAGGCGTTTGGAAACCTTTTCGTTGATTTATCGCGGCCCAATCGGGCAACATGTGAATGAATCGTTTCGCTTCACGGCATATCGCCACATAATATTGTGGTCGTAAACGTATACATTTACAGTATGGTGGTAACCGTCCTAGTTACTAAGGTCCCTCGTAAGAATCGCACGAAGCCTTGTGGGTCCTAGCTGTCATCAGAGAGATATAATATACGCAGCCTTCGGGTGTACATCCCTGCCTGTCATCAGAGCGGTATGGCAGTTGAAGCCGCGAACGGAGGCCGCGATAGTACAACGAACTGCGTTCCTGGTTATCATGCGACTCGCCTTGGCAAGAATCTCCGGTGTGCAGTCGATACCCGTAAAATCGGCGATCTTTTGAATGTGCGCTTGAGGGTCCGCCAGCATGTCTTCGTAGCACAGGAACATGACGTGCTCAGGGTCAGCCTTGGCCGCCTCCCACCATTCCAGAACATGGTTGAACCACGATCCGTTTTCGCACCTGCATGTGTAATTCGATCAATCGTTACGCCGCAAGCAACAAGTTCGTAGAAGCCGGGTGAGGCTGAATCAGATCACCCAAGGACACATGGACTTTGCTTCGCCGTGCTTCTAATAATCGACGACCTGCGGCAATGACCAATTTGTCGCAGCCCCCTCTACAGGCTAGGAACGTCGCGCGCCAGACAATTTGTTTCGCCGAACACGGGCCTCGAAGGCGTATACGGTATGCCTTCGTCATAAATCACGAGGTGCGCCTTATCTCAAACCCGGCAATGTGGCTGGCCCCACGAGCCCTAAGGTGAAACACACCTCAAATCTACATCCTGTGGCGACGGCAGACTACTCACTTGCCCTTGACGAAACAGGTAAGCATGTCTGAGAAACCCCCGCCAAACGCATGGCCTTTTTTGTTGAGTACGTGGTGCAAAAGGCTGACGCAAACGTCCTTCGGGTTGCGTGCCACGTAGATCACCTGGAGTAAGGAGCGTGTTGAACAAGAAAGCGTAGACGTCAAGGGTAAATCCAAAACATGGCGGAGATTGACGCAAACGCCCAAGACACAAACAGCTGCTGATCCAAAGGTTTTTCAAGGTAAAGTCGGTGGTCATCGCCAACATTAACATTGCATATCGGAGACTGAATAACTTCGGAAAGGTCTGCTTCGGGCAGCTCACCTTCACTGCCGACTTAAAAGAGTGAGACATGTTGAAAAACACAATTGCCTCACATATACGGCGTCCCCCATGTACGGCACCCCAATGTGCATGGTTAAGGCCGCATTTTTAAAAGTTTATTTACGGTTTGTTTACGTCGAAGGAACTATACTCGTTTTCGTAATCCGAGGTTCAACGAAAACCAACGCCGGGCCAGAAACTCAGCAATTGGCTTTGATATCTGCAGTAGGAGTATGCAAGCGCAAACAAACCCGTGTACACTAGTGTGACTGATCAACGGCATACCCAACAGTGTATCCTATCTGCTTCTCGCCAAGTGCGTGATGATTTCCCAACAAACAAATTGTATATAAAAATAGAACATGCCAGGTTGTCGACACGCTAGGGTGGGCAAAGAGAGACGGCGACTTTGGCTACTGTTTGGTGCAAAAAGAAAATGGCATTTCAGGCTTACCTTGAGCCCCTTGGCAGCCCCGACCGGTAAATCCTTAAGATTTGCGTGCGACTTCATGAAGCGTCTTCGAGGGGTCGACCTCAGCGAATCAAGTGTCCAGTTTTGGGCCTGTGCCGGTGATGTTGCGCAAGGACGTGGGTGGAGTGCTCGTACATCAGTTGCCCAGCGCTGCTTATGCATCTGCTACAAGAACGACTTCTGGTTTACGCACAAGCAACCAGCAGTGATGAAGGTATTTGCAGAGCCCTTCACTCGATAGCTGGCGGAGATAAGTTATTTTCAAGTTCGGAACCATGCACAAGGCCTGGTCGGGCGTACTCCGCCGCACACATGCATCTACAGCCGACCGTGAATCACTTCGAGAAAAATAGCAAAACAAACATAGGGGAGAAACAGGGAAAAACACAACATGTGCAGGCACGTGTAAAAGTTGTAGCCCCGTACAAACCAAGCGGGCATGTACAGTAGTATTTCCGAAGTACCTCCTACCTCATGCTGCGATGCCGCTGGTTTATCTTTTGCACCAGAAAAGGCGAGAGATTCCAACCATGGGACGACTTCCGTGTAGTTTTTGGTGCTCTGGTCGCCTTTGTTGAGCAACTGCGGACACAAAGGCAGACGGTTTCGCGATGTGGCGGCACTCAATGATTAAGCATCACTGCATGAGTAAGTATCACCTCTCTCATCTCTCCAGGTACGTTCATAGCTGGGGGGGGTGGGGGCTGAGTCGATCATTCCTCTCTCGTTCCCGTTTTGTAGCCATATTAGCACATGTCTGCTAAACCGGGCGGTATAAACCCTGCACAGGTCTAGTTCCTCGATCGAAACATGCGCCATCGCAACACATTCAGCACGTCTAAAACCAGCCACAATTCGACGCAAGTGGACGAGGGAAGAACATGCTGAACTCTTCCCGCCATAATAACGAGGCGTGTACGGTAGGTATACCGTAGTTGGGGGAGGGGAGGAGCGCCTGCTATGTGATTGCGGGTCTTGGATGTGAAGGGGAGGGGGCTGGAGAAAGTATTGCAAAGATTAGACGGGATGGGGTGTACTCATGTCGTGCACGGCCGTAGTCGTATGATCATAGACCCTCGCATCCCTACAATGCCGGGATGGAGCATGTTGGGTTTTCACCAACCAGGCAGACCTTGCTTGCACCAAGCGCGAAGCACCGTGAGGTATTGGGCGAGTCGCATGGAGGGTGAGCTGCATCCTGCTAAGAACCGCCTGTGAGGCGAACTTGTATATGGACGACAGCCTCCAATGAATTGATTTTAATTTTGGTGTGGTCACTTCCAGAGACAGCAATGGGTATACTATGTACCGGTATCTGCCTCGTGGGTGCCTTACCATATACCAGGTACACACTACCGGGTACCAGTACGTGATACGATCAGCCCCCTTGTGTGGAGTTAAACTTCTCCACCCCGCACAAATGATCTAACGGTCACCGCTAAAAGAAAAGAAAAACGGTACGTAGCTTGGTTGTCTAACTCACGCAGTGAGAGGCGTGTTTTACCGCATCGTCGCCAACCGACGCTAACCCAACCTATACATATCATATATACAATGGTGATTGGGGGGGGGGGGGGGGGGGCATTGTCTCTACCCACGCAGACCGAAACGCTTTGAGCAGCAAGGGCGGAAGGGGTAGCATCCAACGCCGCGGTGCTCATATGGGTGTGTGAGGCTGGGCGAGCTCGGGGAACTTTGCTGACCACCACCGGCAGGAGTCAATGGGGCAACAGGCTGGGCGGGCGCGGTGAACATTTTTTCTGGCCGACATCTGGAGTTTGGGGAGGGACGACGAACACGACAAACGCACACCCAGAAAGAATCATCCCTCCCCTACCCACCTGTTTGATCACGACTTGGAAACAAAAACCATGAGAATTCTGGACGAGAAAGGTACCGAGAGCGTAGGAGAGGGGTTCAACTTTGGCTGGTACGAAGTATGGATACAAAAGAAGCAGGCCAGATGGGGAGCGTGGTAAAGCTTCAAGGGAGGAGGCAAGGCTGGAAGTGTTAAATATCCAACGAAAATATGTTCAAGTGACCACTGGTGGGATACTCTGGGTCGAGGGCGGTTCAAAATCAGCACACATGATGCAGAAGCTCTTCGCCATGTATATATATTACCGTCGTACAAGGAAGAAAGGGGAAGAAACATAAAGGAACAAGAAGTGGATGATAAACATCACACAAACCTAGTGAGTCCTCCACAGAGAAACACGCATATCTCCTCTGTGGAACTCCCAAATGCCGTTACATAAGTATCTCCTGCACCAAGTACGTGAGCACTCTGATCAGCTTCTCGGATCTCTGCTTGGTGAATGGGACGACACATAATACTTCAGGATACCACGGTGATAGGCTAAGATCACCGAAAAGCTCAAAAAATATAAGACTCAATGAAAACAAAAAAACACACGACCCAGCCTTTCCGACGTCGCGGTCTTCGTCTAGATAAAAGGGTATTCAGCCATACCACGCCGGATAATTATCCGAAAACCAGGTTCTCAAGAAAAAACAACTTTCAGAAAAACCAGAAACCAAAAAAAAACAATTCTCAGAAACACAAACATCATAAAATTCAGCTCTTGTTACGAGTAGCCTCCCTGCGTCCAAACCCTGATAGTGCCTGCTGGCGATGCTGATGTTGCCGTTGGAGTTCGTCCTGTTGTTGGTGTAGACACTCCTGCTGCTGAAACAATTCCTCCTGCTGATGCCATCGAACCTCCTGTTGCTGCTACCTTCACTCCTCCGGCTGTTGCCGCCTATCCTCCCGCTGATGCTGAAACCTCTCACTCCTCGTCCTTTCCTCCTCCCGGATTTCCTCCATATCCTCATTTCTATAGTCCGTTTACCCCGAATCTTCCAATTGTTTTCCCCATCACTCAGGTGCACTTTCCTCAGGGTGGACGGTGTTGTTCTGAAATCTGATTACACCTTCAAATAGCCGTATTCAAGACCATCCTTCCTGCCGATTAATTTTTAAAAAAAATATTTATATGCCGATTTATACCGAAAAAACACGTATTATCTGTTCGCTTTGGTATGGGTGTCACAGTTTTCACAAGATAAAAAAGACGACAGATTCGGACCGCCCTTGTACGTCCGGTCAGGGAAAGCTATATTAATTTAAAATTGTTGAAAAATTGACGGAGCTATAGGCGAAAAACCGGATCTTGAGCTTATATTCTTCGCTTTGGTATAGTATACCCCACGGTACGATTTTGAAATAGATGACGGCAAACGACTCGTCTCGTCGACGCGGTCAGGGAAAGATTATGTTTGTTTTACACGAATAGATATTTCTGGAGATACACCGCATTTTGTTTTGCCGCATAATAACTGGTTATCATCTACCACACAGCTCCATGCACCACACACTCAGACGACTTCGAGGCTTTACTCACTGCTGTGCCGAATTACCCACATCGATCGGAGAGAGCATGGGGCGGTACCCGAAAAAAAAAACGAAACGATACCGGAGAAAAAAAAAAAAAATGACGTTTCAAATATTTTGGGGGTATTTTCGGCCGAAAATGTTGCATTTTCCCCCCAAAAACAAACTCCACGGCTATCGACGTATCTCGACGCCGCGGTCACGATCATCGCTGTGTTGCATTTCCAATGTTTTTTTTTCACACGTTATGACCAAAAACGTAATTGGAAGTATTGTCCCGGACGGACCATACTATCTCTCGTTCTAGGCTGGCGATCTCCTCGTCGCCGCCTGTTGCTCTACCCTCTGGTTGAGACTCGTTGCCCTCGTGGCCTGTTGCTCCGCCCTCTGGCAAAGAGTTGTCGCCCTCGTGGCCTCTTGCTCCGCCCTGCTGGCAAAGACTTGCTGCCCTCGTGGCCTCTTGCTCCGCCCTCTGGCAAAGACTTGTATCGCGATCCTGCGCTATGAGCCATTGCCGCAGTCTCTGCCGCGGCGATACTCACCGCCTCTGCGGCTGCCGAAAACTCTTCAGCTGCTCTGGCCCTGCTAACCTCGTCGTCCGCAGTGCCGCTGCTGCGTGGGGATCTCTCTGGACCCTTCCGCCCAAAAAAAGAAAATCGATCAGCTCGTCCTACCTTTCCCGACTGAGCCCCAACCAGCAAGCCGTTCCAATTGAAACAGTCGCTAGCGTGTCCAAGTGACCACTGGTGGGATACTCTGGGTCGAGGTCGGTTCAAAGATAAGCACACATAATGCAGAAGCTCCTCGTGATGTATATATATTACCGTCGTACAAGAAAGGGAAAGAAACATCAAGGAACAACAAGTGGATGATAAACATCACACAAACCTATTGAGTGCTTCACAGAGAAACACGCATATTTCCTCTGTGGAACTCCATTATACCGTTACATAAATATCCCCTGCGCCAAGCACGTGAGCACTCTGAACAGAATCTTCTTTGTGAACACAAAAACATTTCAGTCGTCCAATATCCGTCCAAAAGCTTTACGTGTTATCGATTCTCCAGCCAACGTCTGACACATATTTTGGTTCCACCCGTAGTGGGGCTATCTTTTCCTACCAATCCTTGAAAAAATCCCTATTATGCCGCGTACTATATACGCTGTGCTCTCCGAAACATTGCCCAGACATCTACAAGGCGGCCGCTTGAAACCACTGCCTCAGTTGACACCTCGAGTATGTGCTATGAATCGTTCACGCGTGTTTTCAATGTCCAACGCAAGGCCTCTTTAACGTAAAACAAACCCGTGCGCTTGATTTGTGGGCAGAATGACGACGAGAGGGTCGCGAACTTCGCTAAGGGTGGACTTGTTATCCGGACACTCAAAGCGGAACCCCATGCTCGAGCTGGGGGAACGCGGTCACGGAATACTCTACGCAACGTACGTATGCACACATTTCACGATATATGCTTCTGTCGACTTACCAAAGGCCCTACGAGTATTGTACAGCGGCAAAATACTCGAAGACAAACCACGCCGTTTGTGGGCATGAACACATCGGGCCGCCATGCGAGACCGCGCCCACTACCGGATGGTTGCGTAAAACAAAACCCATGCAAGAGCAAGTGGGAAATCATATCACAAAGGATTGCGTAACGATTCCGCGCAAAGCGCTTCAAGTCCCAGCTTTCAGAAAGACTGGTCGTGATGAGCTGTCGTAGTCGCCCACCAACCGCACGCCACTGCTCTAGACACAACCTACATGACCAACCCTTCTCCAAAATCCATCTTAAGACCGGATCCTGCCATTTGCTCATGGTAGAGCTTGTCGAAAGCTTCCGACTCCCGCACGGTGAAGACGTCTCGCCAGCCTCCTGATCCTCCTTTTCGGAGGTGGTTCTCGAATGGCCTGATGTTTGCTTTCGGGTTGGTTCTCATGGCGGAGATAGTCGACCCCGCCAGCGTCTGGAACACGAACCGCACGCCGCGTGAAAAAAACATGAAAATGTAAACATTGGGCCGAAGCTCATAATGTGTGCTACAATATAGGGGTAGCACTCTATGGCCAAAATACTTGTGACTGACGGGCTCCTCACATGAGCAAATACCCTATGTCGCCTGGAACGCAATTTAGGGTTCTACACATTTGTTTGTAAACAGGTTACCTAGGGCACGAGATTATTCGTAGGGTTACACTTTCATGATTCTCAAGGGTTAGGGTCAGGGTCAGGGTTAGGGTCAAGGTTAGGGTTACGGTGGGGTATAGAGCTCCTCGAGTGAGGACCCTGAGAAACAAAAAGATGAGCATCTAGCCTACCATGTAATTCAAGCGTTTTCCATACGCATCACAAGGTATACACATTGGGCCGAGGCTCAAGCTTGTGCCATACGCATCTCGAACAAGAACCGAGGAGCACGGTGATACGTGTGGCCTGGTGGTGTAACAAGCGCGATCAAGAGCAATGGCTACAGGGCTTCCACGCGATGGGGGCATTTATTCCCAAAACTATTGGCACGGCATGAATCCGCTTTGCTGAAAAGCTCATGATAGTGTTGTGGGAGACCAAAAAGACACGATCACGTTTTTCCTGCATGTCGAGCTACGGGCGATTGTCGCTGCCATTTTGCTCTTGTCGAATTGTGGATATTCCACGTTTTCAGCTTGAGCAGAAAATCGGCAATAATTGAAAACAACTGCAACACGAGTTCGGTGCAATCAGCGAGTGCGTCGCCTGTGAGAACGGGCCTCCTCTACAACCAGTGTCGGACTCACGTCCAAACGCTTGGTAGGCGTTTGGAAACCTTTTCGTTGATTTATCGCGGCCCAATCGGGCAACATGTGAATGAATCGTTTCGCTTCACGGCATATCGCCACATAATATTGTGGTCGTAAACGTATACATTTACAGTATGGTGGTAACCGTCCTAGTTACTAAGGTCCCTCGTAAGAATCGCACGAAGCCTTGTGGGTCCTAGCTGTCATCAGAGAGATATAATATACGCAGCCTTCGGGTGTACATCCCTGCCTGTCATCAGAGCGGTATGGCAGTTGAAGCCGCGAACGGAGGCCGCGATAGTACAACGAACTGCGTTCCTGGTTATCATGCGACTCGCCTTGGCAAGAATCTCCGGTGTGCAGTCGATACCCGTAAAATCGGCGATCTTTTGAATGTGCGCTTGAGGGTCCGCCAGCATGTCTTCGTAGCACAGGAACATGACGTGCTCAGGGTCAGCCTTGGCCGCCTCCCACCATTCCAGAACATGGTTGAACCACGATCCGTTTTCGCACCTGCATGTGTAATTCGATCAATCGTTACGCCGCAAGCAACAAGTTCGTAGAAGCCGGGTGAGGCTGAATCAGATCACCCAAGGACACATGGACTTTGCTTCGCCGTGCTTCTAATAATCGACGACCTGCGGCAATGACCAATTTGTCGCAGCCCCCTCTACAGGCTAGGAACGTCGCGCGCCAGACAATTTGTTTCGCCGAACACGGGCCTCGAAGGCGTATACGGTATGCCTTCGTCATAAATCACGAGGTGCGCCTTATCTCAAACCCGGCAATGTGGCTGGCCCCACGAGCCCTAAGGTGAAACACACCTCGAATCTACATCCTGTGGCGACGGCAGACTACTCACTTGCCCTTGACGAAACAGGTAAGCATGTCTGAGAAACCCCCGCCAAACGCATGGCCTTTTTTGTTGAGTACGTGGTGCAAAAGGCTGACGCAAACGTCCTTCGGGTTGCGTGCCACGTAGATCACCTGGAGTAAGGAGCGTGTTGAACAAGAAAGCGTAGACGTCAAGGGTAAATCCAAAACATGGCGGAGATTGACGCAAACGCCCAAGACACAAACAGCTGCTGATCCAAAGGTTTTTCAAGGTAAAGTCGGTGGTCATCGCCAACATTAACATTGCATATCGGAGACTGAATAACTTCGGAAAGGTCTGCTTCGGGCAGCTCACCTTCACTGCCGACTTAAAAGAGTGAGACATGTTGAAAAACACAATTGCCTCACATATACGGCGTCCCCCATGTACGGCACCCCAATGTGCATGGTTAAGGCCGCATTTTTAAAAGTTTATTTACGGTTTGTTTACGTCGAAGGAACTATACTCGTTTTCGTAATCCGAGGTTCAACGAAAACCAACGCCGGGCCAGAAACTCAGCAATTGGCTTTGATATCTGCAGTAGGAGTATGCAAGCGCAAACAAACCCGTGTACACTAGTGTGACTGATCAACGGCATACCCAACAGTGTATCCTATCTGCTTCTCGCCAAGTGCGTGATGATTTCCCAACAAACAAATTGTATATAAAAATAGAACATGCCAGGTTGTCGACACGCTAGGGTGGGCAAAGAGAGACGGCGACTTTGGCTACTGTTTGGTGCAAAAAGAAAATGGCATTTCAGGCTTACCTTGAGCCCCTTGGCAGCCCCGACCGGTAAATCCTTAAGATTTGCGTGCGACTTCATGAAGCGTCTTCGAGGGGTCGACCTCAGCGAATCAAGTGTCCAGTTTTGGGCCTGTGCCGGTGATGTTGCGCAAGGACGTGGGTGGAGTGCTCGTACATCAATTGCCCAGCGCTGCTTATGCATCTGCTACAAGAACGACTTCTGGTTTACGCACAAGCAACCAGCAGTGATGAAGGTATTTGCAGAGCCCTTCACTCGATAGCTGGCGGAGATAAGTTATTTTCAAGTTCGGAACCATGCACAAGGCCTGGTCGGGCGTACTCCGCCGCACACATGCATCTACAGCCGACCGTGAATCACTTCGAGAAAAATAGCAAAACAAACATAGGGGAGAAACAGGGAAAAACACAACATGTGCAGGCACGTGTAAAAGTTGTAGCCCCGTACAAACCAAGCGGGCATGTACAGTAGTATTTCCGAAGTACCTCCTACCTCATGCTGCGATGCCGCTGGTTTATCTTTTGCACCAGAAAAGGCGAGAGATTCCAACCATGGGACGACTTCCGTGTAGTTTTTGGTGCTCTGGTCGCCTTTGTTGAGCAACTGCGGACACAAAGGCAGACGGTTTCGCGATGTGGCGGCACTCAATGATTAAGCATCACTGCATGAGTAAGTATCACCTCTCTCATCTCTCCAGGTACGTTCATAGCTGGGGGGGGTGGGGGCTGAGTCGATCATTCCTCTCTCGTTCCCGTTTTGTAGCCATATTAGCACATGTCTGCTAAACCGGGCGGTATAAACCCTGCACAGGTCTAGTTCCTCGATCGAAACATGCGCCATCGCAACACATTCAGCACGTCTAAAACCAGCCACAATTCGACGCAAGTGGACGAGGGAAGAACATGCTGAACTCTTCCCGCCATAATAACGAGGCGTGTACGGTAGGTATACCGTAGTTGGGGGAGGGGAGGAGCGCCTGCTATGTGATTGCGGGTCTTGGATGTGAAGGGGAGGGGGCTGGAGAAAGTATTGCAAAGATTAGACGGGATGGGGTGTACTCATGTCGTGCACGGCCGTAGTCGTATGATCATAGACCATCGCATCCCTACAATGCCGGGATGGAGCATGTTGGGTTTTCACCAACCAGGCAGACCTTGCTTGCACCAAGCGCGAAGCACCGTGAGGTATTGGGCGAGTCGCATCGAGGGTGAGCTGCATCCTGCTAAGAACCGCCTGTGAGGCGAACTTGTATATGGACGACAGCCTCCAATGAATTGATTTTAATTTTGGTGTGGTCACTTCCAGAGACAGCAATGCGTATTACTATGTATCTGCCTCGTGGGTGCCTTACCATATACCAGGTACCAGGTACACACTTAAGTGATACCATAACTTCCCTTGTGCGGATTAGAAGTTCTCAACCCCGCACAAATTATCTAACAAGACCGCCAGCCTTGGTAACCGCCAAAACAAAAACGGTACTCTGGTTGTCTAGCTCACGCAGTGAGAGGCGTGTTTTACAGCGTCGTGGCCAACCGACGCCAACCCAACCTATAAATATATAAAATATTTGTAGGGGAGATGGGGGGGGGCGGGGGGCATCGTCTTGAAAGACGAAAAGTGATGAGGCGCGATTCTCTGGAATCTTGCCACGTTCCACCAATGCCGTCGGAGTCAACAGGTGTGCGCTCTGCTCAGTGTCGACGTTTGTTCCCGCCCACCCTACGTATTAGATGTATTCCCGCATGCTGTGGCACTATAAAAGCCGAAAACCGGGGTACCGCTAAGCAATCAGCTCCGGCCTTCCACAGCTTCTTCGCCGCTATTCTTCAAAGAATCTGTGGGGTGCGTTTATCTATGCAGGCTAATGGCTTACCAGGCTGATGATCTGCTGAGTCCAAGTGGTGCCGGACTTGACGTACGTGCAGACGAAAACGTCGTCATCCCTGGTCTCGAAATCGTTGATCAGGTCGTTGGTCGCTTGTTCCTGGTGCGTACGAGCCATCGACGTCACAGCACGGGAGGAGCGGATAATTCGGCACGGGTGTCGTCGTGGCGCTTGAGCACAATAAGAGGGAAATACTGCCTGTACCCATTCTACAAGCAATAGCTATACGTACATTCCTGTTTCTGAAGCTCCTCTGTTCTGCCATGTTCACTCGAAAGCACTTCCTGTTCATCTCGTCTCCTGAACAAAAACAATGAATCAACTCACCCTACTCGTAGCTCAAGTACTGTACGTCGTAGTCAATAAATGAAAATCACCCACCCCTACCCTCTTATATACATAATAAATAGGGAATTAGCCAAAAATAGGTATACCTACGCACTTTGAGCCATTTATAGGTACACTGCGTAATGTACCCCAGAAAAGGCTTCCTGGCTCGCCTGATACGGGCTCTGCGCGTCTGCGCTCCATTGTACCTTCAAGTGGCTCGTACACCTATTATCGGGTACTCAATTTACGTGTCACCTATTTTTGGCGTCAAGTGTACCTATAAATGGCTCGAACGATCACTTCTTGGCAACTGAAATGTAGACAGACGGCCACACCAGATGCCGGGACTGTCAACCAGCCGACCGTACCTGTCAACCAGCTGACTTACCCGTACATTATTTTCACCCATGTTTGCTATGGAATGTTTTTCCGGACCGCGCCAACGGTTGCGTAACTTAGACCCCCATAACCGTATGCTAATACTCTGCACACGTATATCTATACCGAATTTGCTCCTACTATATACGCTCGTACTGCAGTATGTGTATTGTACTTTCAGCATAACAGTATGAAAACACTCGTCATTGATGTTTCTCCGCACCGCAATCACACCCATTAAAGGCATGTGGTCCAAACGACTATAATATCAAACATGTGACTATTCAGATGGACCTCCGGTAGGAGGACGGTCAGATGGTTGCAGGGCTCCATTGAGGTGTGTTGGGCTTTTACGCCAGCGCAACGTTCGTCGCGAGATTAAGCGTATGCACAACACGTGCCGAAGGCATGATACAGCTTTGCGCAACAAGAAAGTAGAACTGCGCAACTTGCTTGGCCGCAGGCAAAAAAAACGTTGGGGAGACTTTTATTCCGCAGGCGAGTTTTGGGGGGGGGTGCCAGTCTTTACCGCAGGCTCGAAAACATTTCGGCTGCTTTCGCCGCACCAGTGTATAGTTTTATATCTACCTTTACAACTGTACCAGTCATTTTGGAGCAAACAGCTGGGAAAAAGTACACATAGCGATATACCGGTATGGGATACGTTTTGGCTCTCTAAAACGATTAGAACGATCCGGCAAAATGCATAAGTGAGGGTATTTTCGGCGTTTGGTAACGCATATATCGCAAATTCTGCCCTCCGGTGGCCCCTGCGCGGGGAGCGGCCTCCGGCTCCCCTCCGGGGGGAAGCCCTCCGGGAGGCCCTGCGAGGTGCGCAACACGTCTTCGGCGTATTATTTTACTAAGTGCAGTACGCGCCGGCGGCCTACAAGGAGCTCTGATACTATGCTCCCGCGTGTGAAATGGACTATTTGGCGATTTTGTGAGTTTTTTGTGCTGCTGGATCGCAACTTCGAGTTCACGAAAACACCTCGTGAGTCGCTTCTGGTCGCCGACGACTGCTGTCTGGCGCACCCGATGCCCCCACACACCCCATCAGGAGCGTGCCTCGAGTTCGGAGGTTGTGGCCGCTTGTGAAGATGCTGTAGCCGTCCGCAAGTGAAGTGCAAACGTACCGTTGGGGGTAGTTTTTTTTTGTCGCATTCGCGTCTTCCGAATTTCGACCACTGCAGCCCCTCAAAGTAGGTCGAGGTGCACACCTCTGTTGAGAAAACGCAGACGTCCAATCTGAAGATAGTCACAACCTACTGTAGATGAAACACTAGCCTGATACACCCGCTGTCTGCTAAGGCATGAACCAGCTGAAGGTACAAAGGCAACGCGTTAAAATAGCGGCGGGATAAACTATGTCGAAAAACATCCAAAGATTAGCGTCACCCAGAAACCCGGGGATGGGGGATGGATAAAATCCTTCATGGCCTTAATAAACCGGCCTCCCCTCTGTCCCATCGTTGTTTTTAAGTCGTAACCGAACCAAAAATTGGTCGTGTAAATGAAAAAACGGGGGCATGAAAAACAAACTACACCCGGCCCTTAGTAGCGACCACTGCTCCACCCAGGGTCAGTTTGGGGGGCTTAAGAGGGGGCGTCATCAGGTCGGCGTGAGATCAGGGTGCCAAGTGGGAACAGGGTCGGTAAAACCATCGACCTCTGAAAATAGCTGACACGTTCGTGTCTACAAATAGTGTATTTTCGAAGAAACGGTCTGGTATGCAACTCGCCGGTCAGCGGTAGTTGACACTTGGTGGTAATAAAACACCTGGTAATAAAACACCTGGTAGAGTAGTACCGGACAGTTAGTAAGGAAACGAGCAATAAGAAAGGAAGGTTGAGATTTACAGGAAAAACAAATCGGGATTAATTCTACCTAATTTAGTGTAAATTCAGGATTAATTCTACCGAATTTAGTGTAAATCCGGCATTAATTCTACCGAATTTAGTGTAGAACGCACCCCTTCTCAAAACTTAAATCCAGCCTGGACTAGCTTCCCTGTTTCTTATTAGGTGCCCGGTATTGCTGTAGTCTGATACGATAGAACCGAATAAGTCGGTTGACGGCACTATTTTTGCCCCTTGACCGACAGTCGCCAAGGAACTCCCAACACGAAAACAGTAAGACAATCAGTACCTGGTACGCAGCATGCGACTACTCTGGTGTTCACTTACTGGCTGTTTCCTATGCGGTTCGATTTTTTAGCTTCAGATTTTGGGTGTGTTTCAGCACACACGAAGACGAAGGACAGGGTGCTCATTCGCTTTGTCCCCAGCCTCACGCGCACAGCTGCCGGAGTATAGTAGAGGTAGACGAACAGTACCAGGCGTAGAACCGAAGATGGCGGTTGACGGCACCCTTCTTATCTTCTTGCCCTTTGACTGATAGCCGCCAAGGATTTTCTAGCCCTACGTACGTAAAACAAAGGCCCTGGATGGCCAAAACTAGACCGGCAAGTGACATATTTGCATAGTACCCACCAGTAGGAGTAAAGCGAAGTGTTTTGGAGAGGAAATTCCGCAGGTGCTTCGTGTACTCGCAGTATTTTGGGTTTATGTACTGCGGATACTGCGAATACTGCGAATACTGCGAATACCCAAGGGATTTCGAGGTTCAGTACTGCGGATACTTCCGAACTCGCACTATGTCGGGGTATGATATAAGCTGTGGATATTCCCTGTACATAACCCAAGTATTGTCAGGTTATGTACTGCGGGTACTGCATATGCTGGCAGTCCTTCGTTCATTGGTATTGCTCGTACCCAAATACTCTCAATATGCGCAGTATTTCCAGGTTCGATACTCTGGATACTCTGAGTACTGCAAGTAATTCGGACGTTTGTACTGCGGGTACTGCTTGTACTCGGGGTTATGTACTGCTCATACTCCCAGTACGACTCGGGCCTTCAGTACTGCTTACCTGGTATACTCCCAGTACAGTACTCGCAGTATATTATAGAAACAACTAAGCTTTAGTTGGACGCGGTCGGTCTTTTGGGCACAACTGGCTAGCTTGTAGCCTTTTAGCACCACAAGAAGCTAACGACTAGTCCAAGCCGGATAGTTTTTGAAGACATATGACAGCAGACGACGTACGCAACGACGACTAGCCCGAGCAGCTGACAGCTGGCGATAGTACGACGGGCATCGTCAGCAATCCGCCAGCCGACAGCTTGGATCCCCCCCCCCCACCATGCCACAACACGACAGCACCAGAAAATGTACCCACGGTGCATCATCTCGTGCACCACAGCACTATAACCCATAGTATACCACAACCAACCTACTCGCCACAACAAGAACTCAGTCCGAGCCAACAGCACCAGCCAGGACGATATACGAGCTGGTTCAGGTAAATCATCCCAAATTTCGTCAGTCACGAATGCCGCATGCAATAGCAACTCCAATGGTATCATACTGACCGCCATGAGCAGTGGAAGAGGGTGACATCGCCAGTTTTTTTCTTCAGGGACCTAGAACTGGCGCTACCGCCGAAAATATGGCTCGACCAGGCCTTCAAAGAGGTTAACAATAATCAGGCGTTTCCGTAGGAATTTTTAAAAAAAAATCCCCGATTTTTTTCTGAACGAGCCGCTTCCAGGTGGTCCAAGGCATGTTTGTACATAATTTCACGCAAATATTCGAAGATCTGACTGCGTATGATCAATATTAAGTCAAATTTAACGCCCAAAATCGATTATATACTGAAACTACAGTAAGTAATTACGAGGCAACGCCTATTTATTGCACTTTTACCGCACAAAAGTCAAAATGTCCACGCCGTTTTTTGGGGATAGACCCTGAAATTTTGGCACACGCGTTTCATGCGCCCTATCCGAGCCTTTAACGATTTTTTTTTTCCGCCGGAAATTTTGGATTTCTTAAGACCCAAATTACCCCCAAAAAATACAAAACAAACAATATCTGGCGAAACAAGAAAAAAAAAAAAGTTTACGGCTCGGATAGGGCGCATAAAACACGTGTGCCAAATTTCAGGGTCTATCTCCAAAAAACGGCGTGGACATTGGCTACTGAATAAATTTTGGGCGGTATGCTTGAACCAGCCTGTAGATTTAACCAGCAGTTAGCAGTGCTGCTGCTGCTACCGCTACTGCTGCTACTGCTACCGCTGCTGCACGGTGCTGAGTGCTGCCGCTGCTGCATTTTTTTTATGGGTCGCTATAGTGTGTGTGAGTGTACCCCTCTATAGTGCCCGGTGCGAGTACGACGTAGTAGTACGGTATGGTTTACCTATAAATCTATATATCTTAGTTCGCTTATCACATATGCACATCCTTAGGTCTGCGGATATCTCCAGCCTCTGATCGCCTTTCCGCGCGATTTCTTCGCTGAGGCGTGCCCCCGCCTCGCCTGCAACCGCCGGCTTAGCTGATCCGCCCGCTCGGCGCCGTAGCGCGCGCGCGAGGCCTCGACGTCGAGATCTACGACGAGATCTCCGAAAAATCGTGCCCTGTGAGACGTTTGGTTCGTAGTCTGCATACAGGGCTCATGTCTTCGCGTGTTTTCTTCGGTACGTGTTCTCTGACCTCCGACCCGTGGGGGGAGTCGATTACGTGGCCGGCGTCGCCATTGTGAAGGCCACTGAGCGAGGTTTGTGCTAGGATCTGGGGAAGAGTTTGTAATCCCCGAGAACACGTGCCACCCAGGCCTCGTGGAGAACTGCGAACTCTCAATATTTTTGAACCCCGGGTAGTCTACAGCAGCACGTATATGCTGTATGTACATAATGTACAGCAGCAGCTGAAGCTGCTATGATGAGCCTGCAGCATCACGAAGCTACACATGGTATATGCACAGCAGCATCACGGAGCTACAAATGGTATATGCACGATTTCGCGTCTCGCCGTCACGTGCACGTAGAGGGAGCACGGTCAAGCAAAGAGAGGTCGAGAGCTTGAAATTTACAGTTTTGCATGACTTTGGCAGCACTCTGGACGGAAAAATAAGAACTGTTTTAATATACATATCAAGTCTAAACGGTCCCTACATTTGCGCCCAGAGTGGTGCCAACTCCAATCATAGATACGAAATGAGTCCCCGTGTCGGTGACTCGTCGAACGAGCTCAAATGGCGTGCCCGTCAAGCGCGCCCGGAGACGACGGGGCTCTCTGAGACAGAGAGGACGGAGAGTCTCGGTACGCTTGAATCGGAGACGTGTCGGCGAAGGATGGACGATCGGGGATACGAGGCTATCGAGAGCATCGCCTCAAAAAAAAAATCTCCTCATCATGCTCTCAATATACGTTGAGGGTTTCAAAATAAAAAAATGACATTTACAAACGGGGATGGGGAAACACGTTTTTTTTAAACGTTTTTTTTACGTTTTTGTTTTTTGTTCTTTGGTCTTGCTTTGGCGGAGGGGGCGCGTAGATGTATACGTGCATCGGGTATATATCGAAGACGCGTGTGTGGAGTGTACCAGTACTCTGAAATACTGCTGTACTACAACAGTACCTATCACGAGCTGTGTGAGCAGCACGTAGGTTGGATATGTATCATGACCAGTATCAAAGATACACGCACGTCGTATCAGTTGTTGTTTTGTTCCTGTTGTCGCCGTTGTTCGCCTGTTTCGAAGATGTGTAGACCCACAGGCCCACACAGCAGTAGTAGTAGGCAGAACTGTACAGCAAACAATGTGCACGTGTCAGGTGTGTGACCAAGATACATACGCGCACACACGTATGAGTACAGCAGCAGCAGGATCACATTTATTACGAGTGATACGGTTGACACTCTCCGTGGGCAGTGTGCAGAGCGCTCTCAGAACTCTTGGCAGTACGTCTGATTTTCTAAGCTTTATTTTGACCCATCCGCCGGAGGATATAAAATAAAAAAAAACTCTGATTTTCATCCTTCGACACAATGCTGCTCTGCTAACGTGTGTAACTCTTGGCATATTACGCCTGACCCCTATCCTTAGCCACAATGCTGCTAACATTCCCGGTATCACGCAAGGCTGCGACCGGCGGCCGTCCAGGCCGCCGGCGAAGCCCCTTGTACAAATTAACATCATTCATTTTGAAACTCGATTGGGGAAAAAAAATACAGCATCACAGACAGGAAGACAACACTACGTACAGGAAAAGGGGAAAGGTCGTGCTCTGCTCTGCCTGGTGTCACTACCGCTGCTGCTGCTGCTGCTGCTGCTGCTGCTGCTTAGCTGCTGTACGTAATGTCTGTAACTGAGTGCGGTTGTCCTGTGTGTGTGTTTGTCTGCGTGCGGTGTTCATACTCAACTGCTGCTGCTGCTGCTGCTGCTGTAGATTGTGCGCTGATATAAACGAGTGCGTGTCAAAAGTTTTGCCGTGTCAAATGTTTTGCCGTACGAGGGTCTCGAGAATGATTTTTGTACGAGAGTCGCCAGAATTCACATGATTTTACGTCGTACATGTATTTTTTCTGCCACATAAAGCAGTAGCTGCATGACAGCTATTAGGGCCCGTATTAACGAACATTTGTTTTCGTTTGTTTGAGTTTTTTTCTTTCGTTTGTTTTGATTTGCATTTGATTGGTCGAAAAGTGAATAACCAGCAAGATATTTTGATTTAAAAACTGAGTAGTTCAATAAAACGGAATTCACAAGAAGTCTTTTGGGACTTCTTTTGCTCTTTCGTTTTATTGAATTGGGGAGTTCATCCAACTCGACGTGGCGTGTTCCATGAAACCGAAGGAAGCCACGCAAACTTGAGCCATGTCGTCGACTGATTCAGAGGCGAGTTCCACCATTCCCGAGAGGCACGGCCACCGGATCAGCCGCAGCGCGAGGTCCGACGGCCCCTAGCATAGGGTAGACCGCTTGCGGCGCCTCAAAAATAATATAGGCCGTCGCAAACCAATGTTTCACCCCTCTTTGCCTCCCAAACCACACGAGCACCGACCAGGTCGCGACTTGGCGTAGAAGTTCGATCGCTGTATCCCCGTCGCTGCTGCCCGCGTTGGGCTTCGGGGCTGCGCCAGCCCACCCAAGACATCCCTAGAGTGATATCCTCCTAGCCGGTGCCGGCAGACATAATTTGCTGCTGGCAGCGGCGCCCCGGCGAGGACACAGGCCGTAGGTCGCCTCGTTGGTTGCTCACGGGTGTTCGTTGACCCTTGTGCGTTATTCTCATTTTTTTACGCAATACACCATTCCTCGATAAGACCCAAACACGTTCTTTCAGGGAAATCGCATTCAAAACAAACGAAAAACAAAAATGATTTCCCCATTTCAATAAAAAGCGATGTTCGTTAAGATGGGCCCTTACGGTAAACGTTTTTGCCCCGTTGGCAAATGTTTTGTGTTGTGCCTTTTCTTCTTCTTCGGCACTGCTGCTTTGCTGCTGCTACTGCATGCGGTGTGACTGTAACAGTAACTACTGTGCCGTGCTGCTCTGCTACTCTGCTGCTTTAGATTGACGCCGCCAGCTCTTCTACGTACTCAGATTTTGTTTGTTTTTATACCACCATTATCTACACTCGTACCCAGCGCCACAATTAATGCAAACCGTGTCTTACGTGATTCGAACCGAATACATTATATACAGTACATGCACGACGACTATTCAGGTTGATTTGGGTCTTCTTACTTTTTGCGTCACCCCGAGCTGAGCGCTATGAAGAGATATACCGTGAAAAAATGTCTTTGTTTTTGCCCGTCGCCCTGGTTGTCTAGCAGGTAAACACGAAGCCTGTTATATTGGAGGTCGAGGGTTCGAGTCTCCGTATGGAGATTCTTATTCTCGAGTGACACCAGGTATTAATAGCGCATATTTCATATAGCGTGGGTGAGCACAATTCGACGAGAGTTGGCGAGGGAAGAAAGTGCTAAAACATTCTCGCGATAAAAATCCAAGGCACGTACCGTAGTGGGGAGGTACTGTAGGAGAAGAGCCTACTTAGTGACCCCAGATCCGAGGTACGACTGAAGAGGGAGAGAGAAAAGGAGGGCGAAGATACTAAATGGGATGAGAAAAAGAAAAAATGTCGACGCCGGAGGGAAATATTGTAAAGCCGTTTCCTATGCGGTTCGATTTCGAGCTTCAGATCTGTACTTTTCGATTTCAAAAACGAAAGTATTTGCTTACCGATTGTGCAAAATCTGACCCGAAAAAAATCGATTTGAGAATCCGATGACCCAAGTCGTCAGAGTTTGGGCCAAAACCCGACGACTTGGGTCATCATATTTTTTAATCGAAAAATGGCATGGTCTCTAAATTCAAGATGTTATCCATGCGCAAGCAAGCGGCAGCAGCAGCAGCAGCAGCAGCAGCAGAACGATCGATAAGTTGAATGGTGATATAGCGACGTTGCTTCGCGCCCAACGCGCAGTTGGAGATCGGTGCGTCTCTCCGTCGCCAGATTACAGTCGGCTGGCGCGGGCTCGGGCCTGGAGACGAGTGCGCTTCCCCGTACTCGTAGACTTTACAGCAGCAGCAGCAGCAGTACAGTCAGTCGACGCTCGGATGTTTCCATGTGTCAAAATACAAAATACGAGCGCACTCGGCCCGTCGCCGCCAGCCCAGAGGTGGCCAGCGTGGCTTCGGACGCTTGAGTCCTACGCCCAGTGCAGCGCACTCGGCGCGTCTCTTCGTTTGCTCGAGTCTCTGCACGTAAAATATTCCGTTTTTCTCGCATAGGAAGACTGATTCGATTTTCAAACTATGCGTAGGTCGCTGAAAAATCGATCGGACAAAAATCTGAAGCTAAAAACTCGAACCGCATAGGGAACGGTCTAACACTACGAGTAACACTCGCAGTGTCTAGGCCGCCAGTACTACAACACTCTATGTACTCGGAGAACAAAAGGTAATCGATACTCCGAGCATACTCGGAGTATCAAGTATACTGGGGGCATCTGTGCATCTTTGCTACGAGGGTATAGGCTACCGGTACACAGCAGTAGTCCAGCAGCTATACAGCAGCTACAGCACGCGACAGATGTTAAGAACCTCTTATTTTTGGCCAGACTGGAATTATCATGTAAGACTAGGCGTGTTCCACACTATTTTCAGTACAAAGAGGGCCCATTCTTACTTTTCCCCAAAATCTCAGACTCAAATTCTAAATTATAATTATCAGATTGTCGCGTGCTTGCATCATACCTGGTATAGCAGTAACCCTAACCCTGACCTCAACTCGGACCCAAAACGGCCCACGGCGAGAAACGCGGCTGCGCCGCGTTTTTAGTGCTTTTGTTTGTCATTCCGAACCTGCGGACCATGATTTACCCCCCACACTATTAGTGACTGCAAAATTCCCGACAACTTCCCGGAAATTTCCTACCGGATGAAAAGTGCATACTACTGGTGTGTACTAGAGGTGTCACCCGACGAGTACCCGCCTTAAACGGGTACCCGTCAACTTTGAGAAACAAAATACCCGGGTACGCTCGAGTATTTACGGCCATTTTGGGCGGGTACCCGAGTACCCGTTTAACGGCGGGTACCCGTTTAACATCCAGGTACTCGTCTAACAGCCGAGTACCCGAATGCCCGGGGGCCAAATACTCGCCGAGTATGAAGTGTTACCCGTACTCGTCACGGGTATTAACAAGCCGGGTAATACTCGCGAGTACCCGGGTATTTGGCAAAAGGGTACCCCTTTAGTATGGTGTGACATGTAAGGCATGAGACAGCATTTTCATTTTGAAAAGGGTTCCCTCGAGAATATTTACCAAATAATACCCAGGGGGCGTGATTTAGGGGACGATAAGAGGCGATTTTTTGCTGTCAGAGCACGCCCGTCGGAAACGTGTCGCTTTTTTTAACCCGTCGTCGGTTTCGTGTCGCATTGGTTTGACTTGATTCAAGTAGGGTTTCATACGCCTGGATCACCAACAGAAAGGGAACAGGGGTGTCATGAGAGTTTCGTCGGTGCGTGTCGTTTTTTGGACGGGGCCAGCCCCGCCCGTAGCTCGCAGCAGTGGGCACGCAGCAGCTCTAGACGGAGCCAGCCCCTGACAAGTATGACCAGGGCTTGCCATGTACATCACCAGAGTTAGAAAGTGTGGCCCCGTGAGCTGTGTATGGCAAGTACTCGAGGTATCATACGACTACTCGTACGTAAAAATGAGCACAAATTCAAGCTAAACCAGACGTCAACATGATAAAACCTAACGAGCTTGAGGCTGCTGCTGCTGCTTCTTGCTGCTGTTGCTGCTGTTAGGGTAGTGAGAGCACCTTCCGCGCGATCGAACGAGCGTCGAATGTAACCCAGAAAAGAGGCACCTGGGAAGCAAGGGGGATAAAAACACTTGCTCTATAACTTTAAAGCTCGGCATCGTCAACACTGCCAGATCGATTTTGTATTACAGTTTTTGTATGGTGCACGTGTATGTGGTGCTTTCAGCAGCGACGGAGAAGATACCTTGCGCCCTTTGCTTGATATCCCATACACCCCGATGAGTTGAGTTGGGTTGAAGTATGCTATGGATAGCTCTCGAGGTTTTATTTCGAATGCGCTTATTAGCACGGTGGGCATTCAAGTATAGCGCTCGGTGTGGCGGCGTTGCTGAGGCACCTCAAAAAAAAAAAAAAAAAAGGCAAAGGCAAAGGCAAAGCATCTCGATAGCTACAGCCCCCGCGCCCCTGCGTCTAAAACGCCGGGAAAGAAAATCGAATTATTTTCCTTTTTAGATTTTGTTTTACAGATGCGCCGCTATTAAAAAATCGCTATAAGTTGCCATCCCCAGGATTTCTTAGGTAAATCAACGGGTACCCAGGTACTCGTTTGAACCGGGTACCCGGGTACCCGGGCCCCAAATACTCGGCGAGTATGAAGTGTTATTCGTACCCGTGACGGGTATTAGCAAGCTGGGTATTACTCGCGAGTACCCGGGTAATTGGCAAAAGGGTTACACCTCTAGTGTCTACCAGGGTTATAATTAGGTGGTGAAACGTGCGCAGTTGCACCAGTCTGGAAAATCGGCTTAGCGCACCAAAAAGAGAAGGACATGTGTGGCTTTCCGCACACCCGTTTTCGGCCCCCGCACATTTTTTGGGCGCGTGCGGGTCTATTTCGCCAAAGGCGAAAAAACTGTTTTTGGGTCTCTTTTCGCCGCAGGCGAAAAAACAAATGGGCTTTTTCTTGTGATATTTTCGACAATTTCATGCTGGATTTCTTTGTGGCTCTCCTTTTTGAGGGGACTGAGTTCAAAATTATGACGGTTTTCTATGTCCGTGGATGAAACAAGGCTTGAAAGGCCCGCAAATACAGACGAATACGCGTAGTTGGTTTCAAGTTTCAATAGAGTGTTTGCGATAGAAGTAAATAAAAAAATACTTTCTTTCCGCTAAAAAAAGTGAATTCCCTTCCCTTCACGCTTTCGGTGTGTTTGCGATAGAAGTAAACCCAATCCTGCAGGCGACGCCTCCGAAAATACCAAGGGAAGTGAGGTGAGGCAATGCGGCAAACCAAACAAAAAACGAAAACAAAAACTAGAGTACGAGAGGAACGGCAGCCCAGCAACGGTGGCGGCGACAGGGATAACCGCAGTGCCGCCGCTGCTATCCCACGACCGCGAGCAGCAGCACAGTTGACTGCAGCTACATGGCGGCAGCTAACGGCAGCGTCTGCTCCAGCAACATAAACAAACAGCATCGGCAGCCCCAGCAGCAGAGCAGCAGCAGCAGAGCAGCAGCAGCAACAGTTTCCGTTTTTGCTTTTTTCGATTTTGCGACCGACTGTTCTTCTCGTCGTGTGCTGCTCCTGCTGCTGCCCACGACCTACGCGCGACACCGCGCCGGCACGCTCCGCTCCAAGCCCGCCCGGCGCCCGACATATGTAGACCGTGGCGGCGCGCCGCCGCTGGTGCTACTGCTGCTACTGCTGCTACCGCAGTGTGGTGGAATTGAAATGATACACGACGATCTGTCATCCTGTCGCGCTCTACAAGCAAGGCGGTACGAGTACACTCGTACTCGTACGAGTAGTTCTTCTGAACAGCGCATCCTCCACGACGTCAAGCCGGCGAGAGCGTACCGTAGCGGGCCGCCGGCCGCCGGCAGTCCGCCGGCGCCCCGCTAGCAAAATCCAACACCGCTCGTCCGTGTTATACTCTAGCTACACCTCTCAAGCCTCTCTGCTCCCATCGGTTGCTTCGTTGTGTTGGGGCGTTCTGCGTCGGTAGAATGCTCGGTGTGTGTAGGCCAATGAAACTGAGAGCCAAAAGTTAACGTAACTATTGATCAAATCCTTACTTCGCTAAAGTACTTTTTTGTCGTTTTAGGGCCCGTATTAACGAACATTTGTTTTCGTTTGTTTGAGTTTTTTTTTTTTTGTTCGTTTGTTTTGATTTGACTTGATTGGTCGAAACGTGAACAACCAGCAAGATATTTCGATTTCAAAACTGAGTAGTTCAATAAAATGGAATTCCACAAGAAGTATTTTGGGACTTCTTTTGCTCTTTTTTTTCTGTTGAATTGGGAGTTCATCCAACTCGACGTGGCGTGTTCCATGAAACCGAAGGAAGCCACGCAAACTTGAGCCATGTCGTCGACTGATTCAGAGGCGAGATCCACCATTCCCGAGAGGCACGGCCACCGGATCAGCCGCAGCGCGAGGTCCAACGGCCCCTACCATAGGGTAGACCGCTTGCGGCGCCTAAAAAGTAATATAGGCCGTCGCAAATCCAATTTTTCACCCCTCTTCGCCTCCCAAACCACACGAGCACCGACCAGGTCGCGACTTGGCGTAGAAGTTCGATCGCTGTATCCCCGTCGCTGCTGCCCGCGTTGGGTTTCGGGGCTGCGCCAGCCCACCCAAGACATCCCTAGAGTGATAGCCTCCTAGCCGGTGCTGGCAGACATCATTTTCCGCTGCCAGCGGCGCCCCGGGGAGGACACAGGCCGTAGGTCGCCTCGTTGGTTACTCACGGGTGTTCGTTGACCCTTGTGCGTTATTCTCATTTTTTGACGCAATACACCATCCCTCGATAAGACCCAAACACGTTTTTTCAGGGAAATCGTATTCAAAACAAACGAAAAACAAAAATTGTTTTCCCATTTCAATAAAAAGCGATGTTCGTTAAGATGGGCCCTTAGAGTGTTTGCGTTTTTTTTTTTTTTTACTTTTACTTCTCTAAAAATTCTCCCGAAGGGAGGATTTGAGGTAATTTTTTTAAAAAACGGCAAAAATGTACTTTAGAGAAGTATGTTTTTGATCAAAAGTTACGGTAACTTTTGTCTCTCAGTTTGATTGGCCTACACGCACCGAGCATTCTACCGACGCAGAACGCCCCAAATTATGGGAGATGTCTCCCATAGGCCCCAACTAGAGCCCCAACCTTGCTGCTTGCTCTACACAACACAACAACCGGTGGGAGCACAGAGGCTCGAGAGATGTAGCTACAGCAGTATGATACGGACGAGCGGTGCTGGATTTGCCTACCGGGGCGCCGGCGGACTGCTGGCGGCCCGCTACGGTACGCTCTCGCCGGCTTGGTGTCGTGGAGGATGCGCTGTTCAGAAGAACTACTCGTACGAGTCGTACTCGTATGGAGACGTACTCGTACCGCCTTGCTCGTAGAGCGCGACAGGATGCCAGATCGTCGTGTATCATTTCAATTTCACCACACTGCGGTAGCAGCAGTAGCAGCACTAGCAGCAGCGGCGGCGCGCCGCCACGGTCTATATATGTCGGGCGCCGGGCGGGCTTGGAGCGGAGCGTGCTGGCGCGGTGTCGCGCGTAGGTCGTGGGCAGCAGCAGGAGCAGCACACGACGACAAGAATAGTCGGACGCAAAATCGAAAAAAGCAAAAACGGAAGCTGTTGCTTCTGCTGCTCTGCTGCTGCTTCTGCTGCTCTGCTGCTGCTCCTGCTGCCGCTGCTGCTGGGGCTGCCGATGCTGCTGGGGCTGCCGCCACGTAGCTGCAGCCACCGGTGCTGCTGCTTGCGGTCGTGGGGTAGCAGCTGCGGCACTGCGGTTATACCCCTGCCGCCGCCACCGTTGCTGGGCTGCCGTTCCTCTCGTACGCTACTTTTTGTTTTCGTTGTTTGTTTGGTTTGCCGCATTGCCTCACCCCACTTCCCTTATCATTTTCGGAGGCGTCGCCTGCAGGATTTTGTTTACTTCTATCGCAAACACACCGAAACCACGAGGGGAAGGGAATTGACTTTTTTGAGCGGAAGGAAAGTAAATAGTTTTGTTACTTCTATCGCAAACACTCTTTTTTAAAAAAATTACCTCAAATCCTCCCTTCGGGAGAATTTTTAGAGAAGGCCATATCTTACGGATTATTTCTGAACTGAAAAATTGAGTAATTCTCGAGCGTCAAAACCAATCAAGAAATTTCCAGTTCACAAACTATCATGCCCCAGAATTGAGAATGATTTCTGGGCAGCAGATTGTGACAAAAAGTGTACAACAGCAGCACGAGGAAGACGGTACTACTCTTACTCGTATATACTCGTACGCGAAAGCGCCTCCGAAATATTTCGCTGCCGCCCTGGACTACGGGTGGTCGAAGTGTTCGTCGCACCGGAGCACGCAGCGCAGAAGCATTGTACCCGACGGTGGCCGGCACAACGGAAAACACGACGGAGGGGTGTCGTTAAAAAATGTGTTTCCCTCCCCCCTGTCTGTGTTCATCGTTCATCAACAAACACACCTCTCTCTCCAACAAAAACACCTCTCTCCCAGAGATCGACTGCCCTCTCGACGAGACAAGTTGTGGTGGTGCTTGGGGGGAAAAAAGTGGTGCTTGTGCTTGGAGAATGCCGCAGTTGCAACTGCAAGGGCAGTTGAAAGGCTCTCGTGGCCGACACCATCACAATCCGATCCCATCGAATTGTGGTGATGTCTGAGGCACGCGCGGGTGGGGAGCGTGGCACAGCAAGCAGCAGCAGTACGTACACCTGTGCTGTTACTTGCTTGGCAACAGACGCCGCTTGTACTCACTGCTGTTTGCGGTACATTTGAACGCGTGTTGCCTCCAACGATGTGTGGAAACCCATAGATTCCAAATCCAATCGCGAGTTTCAATCGTGATCTCGATCGAAAATGGGGCTCCATTTCCGAGTGGAGGCCGAAAGTGCTATTGAAAAAAATGATCGGAAATAGACCCACTTTCAACCCCGTAAGAGATACAATCGGTTTTGAAAACTGAAAACGTTCATTTTCAGTTTTCAGAAATCATCCGTAAGAGATGGCCTAAAAGTGAGACAAAAAAAAACGCAAACACTCAAATGATTCGAATGGAAATCTATATAATATGTATCTACGTACAGGTAGTTTGAATGCTTCGAATGGAAATCTGTCTAAAAATATACTTCGTACGAAGTATGTATCTACGTATCTACAGAGTATCTGTCTGTGCTTGTTTCTGTGTTTTTCGCAAGACGAGCAAATGAGACGCACATTTTGAGTAAATTGACGCACATACGTCCAAAAAAAACGCCTACGGCGGCCCTCCGGTAGGCCCAGGCCTTTAAGGCATGCCTGAAATAATGCCTGAATGACCTTTTCGGAAAACAGCGTGCCTGAACGCGATGTTCGTGCCTATATTGCCTATCTTTTCTCAGGCACGGCCAGGCATGTCAAAACGACAAAAAAAAGTCATAAAAAATAACGCCGTTAGATTGGAACTCCCAAAATTAGGGGAAAGGGGGTTATTAAAAAAAAAACAGTCAGACTTGCGCATCCCGCACCGCCACAGCTCTGCTAACACAGAACAGCCAGGGATGGTTGTCGTTGGAGAGTATCACGATACCACCTTCTGGTTGGCACCATACCCGGTCATGTGAAGGGTAATTGGGTGACGTAGGACAACAACACTCTTGCTTGGCGTCTTCTGGTACGCAGACTCTTCACGGCACGATGTAGACTGGGCAACGGGCTTCCAATGATTTGTATTGTGCTTTTTGTGGTTTTTGTGTCCGATGAATCGACCGATCGTATCATATTGTTGAAGGGTGATGAGGCAGGACAAAACCAACGCTGGGGCTTGATAATTTGCTCGCCCGCGCATGCACAAGTTTTTGGTTTGAAATTGATGGTTTGTTTTTACTAACAGTGCGAATCAAAGCTTGTTTTGTTTCATATATTATACGAGTACGAGTATATTCTTTGAGTTATGGCTGTAGAGAGCGTCCCCTGTCCCATTATTAATACGGTACGCTGTACTTTGCGAAAACCACAAAACATATGCGGGAGTGTAGCTTTTTCAGTCGTACACGATGATGAATGATGGCATATAATCGTACGATGGTTCTCGTTGAGCCAGTACAAAATACCTATTATTAGTCGAGTCTCTCGGATTTTTGCGTAGCGCCGTGCACCATTATTCTGGTAAATATATTGCTACTCGTACAGTAGGTATAACGCGCACACCTCCATCCTATTTGCGGTTTTATGTCTTTAAGCTATCAATCGTATTATTACCTATTTCATGTCATTTTGTTGCTCCTAAACTAAAATCAAGTATAACAAACGCAGGTGTGCAGTTCCAATGGGAAAATGCCCACTAATTCCAAGTAGTTCGCCTAGTGGTTCGTCTATGAAAACGAAGGTCCCGTTCAAATTAAGGTACGGTCACGTGTTGAGCAAGATGGACATTTATGCCTGAAACCCTAAACTACTTGAAATTAGTGTAGGATTGAGCAAGATAGGCATTCATGCCTGAAACCCTAAACTACTTGAAATTAGTGTGGGATTGAGCAAGGTAGGCATTTATGCCTGAAACCCTAAAGTACTTGAAATTTGTGTGGGATGTGCCTTGGCGGGCTCATCAGGTTTCAGGCACGTCTAAGGCATTATTGAAGGCATAGATAGGCACGTTTTGGCCTTTCAGGCATTAGCCTATCATCGTGCCTATCTCAATTTTATTCGCCTGCGGCGGGCCTATCTCCATGTGCCTATTTGCGCCTGCGGCGCGCCTTAAAGGCCTGGGTCTCCGGGGGCCCTCCGGGAGCCCTCCGGGGGCCCTCCGGGGGCCCTCCGGGGGCCCTCCGGGGCGGAGGCCCTCCGGGGGCCCGAGCGCACTACGAAATTTGCCCGATGTGCGCTACGCGCACCACGTGCTGGAGCACTAATTATAACCCTGGTATGTACCGTGGTTGGCAAAAATGTACCGTGGTTGGCAGCAAGTGCCGTGACGAACCTGCTGATGCAGTTTGGTTTTGGTATATCACCAGCAGCAGCCGTGTATTTAGTATTGAGGCTGGTACCTGGTATGCCATGCAGCAGTATTAATAGTAACTCTACCGAGTACAAAGGTATACACAAGCACGTACTTTTTGGCACGCAAACAATTTTGCTGCGAGTCGGAAGGCAGCATATATATGGTCCTCTCACCTCCTGCTTGTGCATCTGGTAGACCCCGTTGACGAGACTCAGGGTGTACTGGATCTCCTTGTCTTGTTGGGCTGGAAGCCAGTCAGGCACGATCATCCTTGGCCTTGTTGGCAACTCTCGGAAAGGCATCTTATCAGTGTTAGAACCCGTGCCAGGGTCGTTATTTCCCACCACCGCAGGCGTCGACATTGCAGCCCAGAGAATGTGTTCGATATCCCCTCGGTGTTGGCAGAGGTGAGCACTTGAAGCACAACAGCAGTGATAGAGAGACTACAGCAGCAGTTGTGGTCCGTGCCGTCGTCGTGGCGTGCACTTTGCGCGCCTGGAGAATATCCTCGACCCCTGTGAAATACGCCTTCCAGTATTAATACCTCCCTGTGATAATCGACAAACGGCAAACCAATGGATATGACTATATAACCAGCGGCAAACGGGTCCCCAACGAATATCATACACAACAAACGTGTATGCATGTCATACGTCGAGCGTCGAGTACACAACCACTGCTGCTGTACCAGGTACTATCGGTTTATGGTGCTTCTTGTATTGTAGGAGAGCGGCTGAAACATCTTGAGACAGTTGGATTTACGTCGGCAGCTATATACTGTAGTCACACTACAGCAGGCAACATCATATATGTATGTGCTGCATCGCGGAAAGAAGAGAAGTATGATACGTCGGGTACGCATAGATAAAAGATCCTCGAGAGGATCTTGATCTTATACCTACACATCCTACACACAAAATCGTATATATATCAGGTTACTTGCAGTGCCAACAGAGGGATCGCGAGGACTGCCGCCACCAGTCACCAACCCCAAGCAAAAGGTTGAAGATTGAAGATCGCTTTACTTCCAAAATCAGCAATCGGATATGATATGTCTCGTCATAAGTAAGTATCAAATATAGAGACGGTCAAGCCCCAGAGAGCAGGCATGTGGTATGAAATCGCCAAGTTTTTACGTAACTATTATATTAACTCTGTGTACATACAACAAAACAGCAACGTGCAAAGCAATGCAAGATGGCAAATAGATGCAGGATACCGTACGCCGGTTGGGCGAGAAGCACCACTCGACGAGTAATCGTACTATATACACAATACTACTGCTTCTTCTGCTGTACTCGTACCCTCTGGAAGTTTCCAATGTTTTGCCTATTTTGATGCACTATTTGCATCGTCGGAACAAGTACTCTGTTCTGTCGCGTTTACTACGGTCTAGATTGACCCGCAGCCTTGACCAGGGACTACGGATGGATGGATAGATGTGCGCGGAGTTCTACAGATGGACTATATTTCTTACAGTTGTGTACCAGTGACGTACTGCTGTAGTCCTCGTGCTGGTACCAAACGAAAAATATGCATTATACGTGTCATACCTACCTGACGTACCAGATATGTTCGCGACGAGAAGAATAATATTGTAGGGTTTATATTCACAAATATATGATACTTTATCAAGCGCTGATAGCTCAGGGGTAGAGCAATTGATTGCAGCTCAATAGGTCACCAGTTCAAATCTGGTTCAGCGCTTCTTTTTTTTGCCTTGTGTCCTTTTTTTTGTTTTCCCCTTTTTCCCCTTTTCCCTTTTCCCTTCTCCCTTTTCCCTTTTCCCCTTTTCCCTTTTTCCCTTTTTCCCTTTTTTTTTTTTTTTTTACTGGTTGCACTCCTATATACGAGCTGGCTCAAGTTGCACGACCCAAATTTTGCCAGACGAGACACACGATTGCCGCTTGTAGTATCTACTCGAATGTCACATACAGGTATTTGGTATCTATCATACTGACCGCCGTGAACAGTGGAAGAGGGTGACTTAGCCAGTTTTTCAGTTGAGGTCCTAGGGCTGGCGAAAATGTGTCCCGACTTCCGACTGACCACGGGCATTAAAAAAAGCCAGAAACAGTCAGGCGTTTCCGTAGGTAGTAACGGAGGGGAGCAAAGATGTCAGGCAAGGATGTCGGATTACGGCAGCAAAAGCTTATTATTACTTACGCGTAATTCGGCAAAATCAGAAAAAACGATGCTTACGCGTAATTACGGCAAACACAGGGGACGTTTAAGAGACATCCCCGCTAGGATTGAAACGCACGTTAAAATCTGTGCAGACCTCTGCTGATTCAAGATGCCATCGTCATGGTCGAAGCAGGTCGTAGGGTCACAAACAGCCCAAGCTCACAGCAGTCCAAATGTGGCTGCTGGGCAGGGGCGCAGCGCAAGCTCAAAATATATATATGAGGCCGACTACTACTATGGAATCGGAATCCAGAACATGATATTTCAACACCGCCGCAGGCTTTTTCTCCCGGGGACGCTAAAAAATGTCCCCTGCAATCTCAACGATCTAGAGGTCAATTTTCGAGAGGAATCTGGTGATATTGGCCGATTTTGCAGGCTCGAAATTCCAACCGAGGACCAACTCAGGCCAACTGTCTTAGTTTCAATTTGTTTAATCGAAGCCGAGCGAAAAATACGAAACAGAACACCAATTTCGATTTTTTTTATCGAAGCCGGGTGAAAAGTCGAAATTGGGGCAGTTGGCCACCCGTTGGAATTTCGAGCTTGCAAAATCCGCCACTACGGCTAGATTCCTCTTGAAAATTGAGCAATGGCTCATTGAGACAGGAGGGGACATTTTTTAGCGTCCCCGGGAAAAAAACCTTGCGAAGGCGTCAAAAATCTTGTTCCGGATTCCGATCCCATAATAGTCGGCCTGAGCTTGAAAATGCCCCCTATTATCTCAACGACCCATTTGTCACATTTCGAGAGGAATCTAGTGGTATTGGCCGATTTGCAGGCTCCAATTTCCGAAGGATGGCCAACTCAGGCCAACTGGTCCTGGTTCGATTTGTTTTATCGAAACCGGGTGAAAAATCGAAATATGGATGGCCAGCCATCCGTTAGAATTTCGAGCCTGCCGCATCAGTCAATACCACTATTAATAGTAGATTCCTCTCGAAAATGGACCAATGGCTCGTTGAGATAGTAGGGGAAAATTTTAAGCGTCTCCGGGAAAAAAGTCCGCGAATGTGCTGAAAATTCCTGTTCCGGATTCCGATCCCATAATAGTCGGCCTGACTGCTAGGAAGCAAAAATGCAGGGGTTTCGTAGAGATGTTCACGTTTTTTGTTCATAGGGGATTGGGGGAGTCCCGTAATTTCGCCGGCCAAGTCCTATTACTTACCGCCAAAACGGCTCGCCGTAAGGACGTAATTCCGTAATCCGACATCCTTGATGTCAGGAGTAGTGTCAGGAGACGGGCAACCGTCAAACAGTCAGCCAGTCAAGGGCGTCCGTCAAGGCATTTCCATCCGTCTAGACGGGTTGTCCCCTATCCCCGCTAGCACAAACGTCTCATTTTCTATGTGGAAACCCCTATTATTTTTTCTTATTTTGTGTGCCGCTTGCTGCGTGCCAGCACCAGAGCATCAGGACAGCACAGCAGCAGCTTCGACGGAGGCAGACATCAGACAGTCCAGCCGTCAGTAGTCAGTATAAAGAAAAATACAGGATTTCAATGTTTTGGGCAGGGGTTTAAAAAAAAACGGGGATGGATCATCCCTCTCCCCGGGTTTTGCCGTCAAGGGGTAAAAGTGCCGTCTCCTGACATATTTGGAGGGAAGGGGTTACTATACATTTTTTTCTGAACGGACCGCTCCCAGGTACTTCAAACTTCAAGGCATGCCAGTAAAAACAGTCGCGCAAATATTCGAAGATTTGACTACGTAGGGTCAATATCAAGTCGTTTTTAACGCCCAAAGCTGATATTATACTGAAACCAAGTAATTACCAGGCAACTGCAAAATTTGCAGGTTTTTCGCCCAACAGTCCAAGTGTTCACGCCATTTTCTAGAGATAGGTCCTGAAATGTTGCACGTGTTCTTCGAGTCCCTTCCGGGGCCTTGACGAACGGTGTTTTTTTTTCTGTTTTTTCTTATTTTTCGTCGGGAATTTGGGGTTTCTTAAGGCCCAAAAAACAAAATCCAGAAACAAAAACAAATATCCGACGGAAACAAACGAACAAACAGCGTCCGTTCACACTACGTATGCTACGACGTTACGCGATTGCTCCTCCACTGCTAACACCATGTTAGAACGTTGCCAAGCCGCCGTGTTGGACCCCATCATGTAGATACTGTACCTGGTACGTTTTTCGAGTGTTACTTTATCTGACCTGTGTCGTGTTTGCATCATGGGTGTATCGTGCGGCAAACGGTGTGACTATACAACCTGTCAAGAAACAAATAAGTCGCATCGCACTCCTTTGCAAAACGTGAAACTTGTGTGTAGAAAATTAATAATAGCGTTCTGCAATCCCTGCGCAAAACAATAAACAGGATATAAGCATTTATTCTCCAATCGGAGGGAAAACAAGCCCCAAGCCTTGGCCTAAATAACATTTTCTTAACTGATGTCGCGTACTCTAGTCGCATAACCTGTCTGTGTGGTGCGAAATAATGTCGCTTTCGCGTGGAAATCTTCGTGTTCTAAAAGCAGAGGAAAAGGCTGTGAGGCACTGCACTGCCACAAAGCACCTCAAGGCACTGCGACTATGAGTCTATGCACTACCAGGTATTACATAGCATGGATACAGATTGAGATCGAGAAGATCAACGTAGAGGGTCGGGACAAAAAAAAACTACAACCGCAACAAAATGGACGTGACAGCAGAGTATAGTAGCAGTCGTAGTAGAACGTGTACTATCGCAGTAGCAGTACTAATAGTAATATTAACAGTAGTATAGTATATTTCGTATATTTGTAGTAGTATGATATAAAGAGTAGTACGCGTAGATTACTGTAGATTGTAAACTAGGTAACCAGCATATACTAAAACTCAAGTTGAAAGCCCCAGTAAGCTCAGCCCTTTCGAACTAACATACTGCTGGCTTGATCAAATCCATAAATCCTAATCCTATACAGGTAAATAGTGAATCCCCCTCTCCCTGCCTCTGTTTTAACCAGGTACCTGGTTAAAATATGTAGGCAGTCTAAGACATACGATCAACTGGTCATGAAGCCGTACTCCAAACCAAGGGAAGGCATACCAGGTGCTTTACGCCAGGAAATAGCGGCGGTCTGACAATTACAACTACAAACGGGAATAGATTTAGCGCAGAGGGCTCTTTTTTGTTTCCTCTGTGGTTTTCTTTTTTCGAAGTGCTTATGGGTGATGAGCGTCGAAGCTATTTCATGCTATTATTCCTACACATTGTCAAGGATGGCAGGTATAACAATAACAATAATAATAGCAATAATAATAACAATAATAATAATAATATTAATAGCTGAGAAAGCAGTGGGACTCCATAATTTGAGTGATTTTCTTATATACCCTGAAGGCTCCCCTGCTCCCCTGGTGCACTGCTGATGTGCCGGCACACAGGTCAACGTGACAACATACCCTCCGGTACCGTTAGAGCTAGCTAGCACTACAGTAGCTGTACGCACGAGTGCTTCGTATACAGCACGAGCGCTGTATTTACGACATAAAATCCGACTTTCTACTTGGTACCTGGTTTAATACTACGCATATCCTACAAGTGGCTCTACCGAAAACGCCACAGTGTGTTCTGTACTGAATCAATAAAAAATATTCATCTGCGCTATCTAAAGCTATGGACGAACCCGGAAACCTTATCTACGTGCTTCTCTATAGTAATGATAACCATGGTTGCACGGGGGGAGTAGACGGGGGAGGGGGGGGTGTACTCATGGCATGCATGGCCGAAGTCGTATGACCATAGACCCTCGCATCCCTACGCTACAGTGACGGGATGGAGCATGTCGTCTTTTCACCGACCAGGCAGACATTGGGGACTACGCTAGTCTATTGGCGGGAGATGAGAGCCCTTGGGATGAATCGCAGATGATGATGTTCCGTGGCCGTCGGCCTCTCCGCAGGCCAAGCGTTGCCCTTCTGGCACGCAGATGTCCGACAAAATTCCCTCCTTGACGACACCCATGAAGTCGAAGTACGGCACCTGCAGTCAGAACACAGGGAAGGCGAGGAAGCAACGAGTTGCGGGTTAGGTTGAAAAATCCACCCTACTTGACTCATCGTCTCGAGGTTATGTATCTGCAGCAAGCCCCGGCAGTTGAGTGTTGTAGAGGCTACTTCCCCTCAGCGGGGCGAGTTAGTTATTTCCGCCGCAGCAGCAAGAGGGGGGGGGGGGGTACGAGTAGCACCCCCCCGCAGTAGTATAGAGAGGGGGGGAAGCATAAGTAACAACCCATAACGTTATATATACGGTAAACTTTGGCTTTCGCTCGGATGTTGGGTGAAATTTTCCGCCCTGCGTAGAATCCAAACCTTGTCCTTGCATACACCCTAATTTGAGTGGACGCTGACAACAATTATAATGTTGGTACGTACAGCACCAGCACAATAATTACGCGGTGCAAGACGATTCAGCGACGGGGGGCCGCTCACTGAAAATTGTGAGGATGTTTGCGGTAAAAGGGTATGTCCAGTGCATCGTAGCCTTTATGAGCCGCGCTACAGTCGGCAGTATGAACCGACATGGGGGTGCAAATGGCTTCGCCCCAACTATGATACTATAGATCATGTCGCTCATGGGGCCCTGCCGTTGAAATTAAAATAGCTTGATTAAGGACAACTTCCACTTGTAAGCACCGACCTGTTGAACTCGATTCGCTTCTTGACGTGTTGGCGAAAGCTGGTGCAGCTGGTGCGCATAGTATGAAGCGGTTTTTCCTGCCGAAGCCCTGGAACAGGTACAAGGGCGGACGGGGTACAGTATCGGCACGGTAGAGGGCGGCCTCTTCGCTTTCAGGCACGTGGTATAAAACAGGTTCGCTCGTTGTGACGGATGTATCGATCGACAAACCAGGTACGGAATTTAACACATGCGTATAGTAGTTCGCTCTTTAATGCCTCCGCTTACGCAGACAGTACACCAGCAGCATTGCGGAACTTAGGTGTACACCAGCTTAGCAGCTCAGGCTTAGGCTTAGGCTTAGGCTTAGGCTTAAGCTTAGGCTTAGGATAAGGCTTAGGTTAAGGCTTAGGCTTAGGCTTAGGCTTAGGCTTAGGCTTCGGCTTAGGCTTAGGCTTAGGTTAAGGCTTAAGCTTAGGCTTAGGCTTAGGGGTTACACTTTCGAGACAAAAAACATGTTACCAGTATATATCTATTATATGAATTTTAGTATACTTCTCAGGTGAGCTACCCAATAACTGTTCGTACCATTGTACTCGTATCTCTCGATCAGATGCACCTGGTATGTTTGACCGCAGCATTCGTTGGATACCTACAGCAGTACTATAAACCATAACCCATCGGTTTCTTTTTGGGGGAAATGCATATGAGTGACCAACGTTGAAGCCCATGCCAAATACTTAGTATTTTACTATTAATAATACCATTGTCGGGCGGCAACTCAATCATGTTACTACATGATACATTATGTTTTACATGTACAGTTATAGCTTATGGAAATCGTGATCTGACTTAGATTGTAATTTTCTTTGTTGGGTGATGGGTACTAATAGTACTAATACTAGCAATACTAATAATACGAATAATGCTAATATTACTAAGAGTAGTATAGAGCTCCTCAGGGGGGTGTACTTCTCCATTTTCATGCATGGCCGTAGTCGTATGAACATAGACCCTCGCATTCCTACAATGCCGGGACGGAGCATGTCGGGTTTTCACCGACCAGGCAGACATTGCTAGCACCAAGCGCGAAGCGTCGTGAGGTGTTGGGCGAGTCGCATGAAGGGTGAGCTGCATCCTACTAAGAACCGCTTGTGAGGCGGACTTGCATATGGGTGACAGCTTTAATGGGTTAAATTAAGTTATGGTGTGGCCACTTCCGGAGACAGCAATGGGAGCACTATGTAACTGCCTCGCGGGTGCCTTATCATATACCTGGTACTCACTACATGATACGACAATTCCCCTTGTGCGGACCAAAGGTTTTCCACCCCGCACAAATGATCTAACTCGACCGCCAGCTTTGGTGACCGCCAAAACTACTAGTAAAACAAAAAACGATACCCTGGTTGTCTAGCTCACGCAGTGAGAGGCGTGTTTTACGCCGTAGTTGCCAACCGACGCCAACCCAACCTATAAATGTATTATATATTTATAGGGGGGGGGGGGGGCTCAGGAAAGAATACTACTAACCAGGAGCTACCGTACCTAGCAGGCATATTTCATGTCATTCAGGAACACAAAATCCTCCGTTCGTTCCGTACCGTCTGATGACAGGGGCAGAAATCCCTCGACGTTTTGCCCAAAGTTGGAGCTGCGCCTTGATTTCCTTCGCCGCGACATTTTCGTGCTGGGCTGGGTGCCTGAGGTCGCAGGGAATATAAATCAGTCCACGACTGCCTCGGAATCGGAACAAGCAAGAGAAGCCCGCTGCGAACCCCCCTACCGAGGGATAGTGTGCATTACTTCAAGAATATCATCAAATGCATGATATACAGCCAACTATGTGGAACCTAAGCGTGACTATGCCAGCTGTGCTGTGCTGAGCGTCGTCGGTTAACACTTGTGCGTGACGTGGAAACGTCGAAGCTTGACCCTTTTACTACTGCAAGACCTATCCTGCTGTGCTGTACGTCAAATCCAACATACTGTTACTAGTTTTAGTTCGTCCCCAAAAACCGTTATCGTTGCAGTCTGAAAGGGGGAGGGTGTATTGTTTGGTATTTCAATACACTAACCCGACGCGGTTTTTCCGCCAGCACACGATGCGTGCATCCTTTCATCCATCAAGATACCACTACCATGTACTCTTGCGTCGGGGTATACATTCGGTTGTATTGCTCCAACAGGAACGAAGATCACCTGTTGACCACAAAGATGTCCCTCAACTCGTCCGGGGATAGCGAGCCACAGCCGGTGCCGTCGGCAGCTACGCACGCTTCGATCCGCTCTGCCAATATTATGCACCTATTACCGTCACGCCAACCGGGTGGGTTCATAACAAATTGATGGTGTTATATAAAAGAAGGCGTTTTCGAAGAAATGAACATACCAGTGCATTACGGCAAATCCCGTTTGTGGGGCGAGATTCAAGCCTGTGCACAGCGCCGCACCTCTAGAAAAATAGTTTGGGGAATTTAGATAGCTACTGGTGCGCTCGCTAGAGGTACGCAACTATTACCATTAAAAAAATATGTTCGGCTTCTACAGGCTGGGCTGGCCAAGAATAGCTTTTGAGTTGGTCAGGCACTTTCTCAGTTGGTTTTTCCGAGTTTTGAACTGAAAACTTGACACGTCCTACTTAAGGGAAAAACGAACCAATTGCCAACTGCACCATTTTGATTTTGATTTTTTTTCGTGAACTAGGCAGATTTCAGAAAAAAAACAAAAATTGGTTTTGGCTACAACTGACGGGGAAAAACAAAAAATCAAAATGGTGCAGTTGGCAATCCCTCCAGTTTTCCCTTAAGTATGATGTGTCAAGTTTTCAGGTCAAAGTTCGGAAAAATCAACTGAGAATCCCATTTTTCAGATTCCCACCGAAACTAGGGCAAAGCTAGGAGGGTTGTTGGCAATTTGTATTCCGCCGCATAAAAAAATGATTTCAAATAGACATTTTCTGCTGAAAAAGCTCAATAAACTACTAAAACAATCCACGAATTGCGCGAACGTGCCCAATCAGCAAACAACACAGACGGGCATGACCGCTTTGATTGCCTGATCAACAGGATATGCTCAGGTCCGACTAGTTCGTCGTAGTTCATGAGATATGGATTAACGAACTATAAAGCTGTTCTTGGCCAGCCCAGCTCGTACTTCGTAAAGGGAGATGGAACGCCCGCCCGCGTCCTTCTTCAACCAGAATAGACAAAAACGTATTGGAGTGCCTCGAGTGTGTCAGACACCACTGACGAATGTATATAGGAACAATGTTCGCTTTTGAGGGGACCTGTTTGCCGGATGCCGACGACAAAAAGTTTTTCGGTGCTACCCCCAGCTTCACCGCAGCGAATGGGAAACATCAGGAACGACGGCCACCAAAACCGTTCCGCGGCGACTTCAATGGAAGAAAATGGTAGAACGAGAAATCCTCTAAAAGTCGAAAGCATGCCATTGATCAGCGCTTAGGGTCCCAGAGGTACTGCAGGTCTACCGCGTGGGTGTGTGTGCGCGATATCTACTGTATCTACTCACAGCACCGTTTAGAATGACCTTTTCCACTTATCACCTCATAAGGACATCATCCGTGACCATGTTTAACAGAAGCATGTCTTGCTTTTTGCCAAAGTGAACCTCGCGCCCGTTCTTGGTAGTGAGACCTTCGGCCTTAGCATCCATCATCCCTTCCCCAGCAGATGAAGAGTAAGTCCCGAGCGCACTGCAAAGACATTCGGGGCGCAGGTAGCATTGTATTCACCTCGTCCCTCCGGCGTCCCCGGTGGTGTACTGCAGTAGTGGCTGTAGTGGTAAACCTCGTGACTACTACCTGGCACCTCGTAAGGTCGATTTAACGAGTTCGAGACCCCCCAGCAGGCGTTTGCTTGTGCAAAATTTGACTCGTGGAAAGCGTCTATTAATATCGCGTGTATTCGCAATTCAACGCGAATCGACGAGGGCAGAGAGGGCTACACTCTTTTGGGAACCTCTAGCGGCTAAGGCATGTCTTAATGAATGGCTTAGAGCCCTTTCTCAGCAGGGGCTTATCTTAGACACTGTTTCGTCCCTTACTTCGTGTTTTATTTTCGTAAGGCAACGTCCCTGCGCTCGAAAAGGGGCAATACGGCAGTTTTTGAACGCCGTTAGATACGCACTCCATAAAAACTGGGTCCGGGGAGGCTAAGATATGTCTTAGATAAATGTCTTACAGCCTTTTCTCAGCAGGGGTTAGTCTAATACGCTGTTTCGTCCCTTACGTGTCTTACTTTCGCATGGCAACGTCCCTGCGCTCGAAAAGGAGCAATACGAGTAAGGTATTTGTTTCTCACTAAACTATATCCGTACCCCTAAGGCTTAGGCGTGTAATTCTAGATTCACTTCATGCGAGTACGAATGACCTTGGTTTTGCTAGAGTTGAGTGGAGTGAGCGGTTATACTACAAAGAAAACAATAACCACGAATATCTTACCCTCGACCACAACACAGCGGTACTGCTGTGTCATACCTGGTACACTGCACGTATGCAGTCCACTGTTATTGTACTCCTGTTGTTCATGTTCCTTCCCGCCGGTGCCTGCACGCACCCGGACTGATGAATTTGTGTTGAACTGTGTCACCGCTTGCTATGAGATGGAGAGGTGTGAAAATACAAGCTTCGACGTTGGACTGTGATCTGTACAATGCTACAAGCTGGGCCAGCCACTATCAACTTTGCTTTTCAATTGCCCCCCCACCGTATCACGCTGTTTTTTCGTGGGAGATAAAACATGGTACGTGCTTCGTCAATGGCTTCCAAAGGGGATAATTACTGCTTCTTTTTGTTTCCATTTTTTTTACTAGGCATATTTTTAGGGTCAGACGCTTGTTGTTTTGGGCCAAAACTGACGGGGGGAAAAGGCAAGAACATCAAAAGAAGCAGCAGCAATCAATCCGTTTGGTTTGCCCTTTAATAACACGTTGGGAAACTCCAAGCCAGACGAAAACAAAACGGCGTGAGACTCCCAGATTTTATGTTTTATCATGGAAATAGCTTAGCTTTGTATAGGGGATCCTATGTACACCATACCAGGTATATTTTTACGGACGACGAACTAGGCAATGGTGAGGATATCGGTCGGTATGTATTGCATCAAGGAAGATGCACCACGATTTTGAGCGAAATCTGCAAGAGAGAGGTTATAGACTTTAATATGCCTGATAGAAACGCATGATAGGGCGAGAAAATGCAGTAAGACACTAAGACATTTTTTTAAGGGAAATAACTTAGCCGAGTAAGATATTCAAGACACAAAAAGGCAGTGAAGGCAAACTTCTTGAAGCGTGTCTCGCTCCAAAACGTTTCGCCTGCGGCGGGCTTTACGTCGCATGTGTTAACCAGTTTTTGGCGTGTCTTAGCCGCTAGGGCTTGGGGGTGGCGGCTGCTATGTGACCCGAGTCTGAAATACGAAAAGTTGGGGGGCTGAGGAGAGTAGTGCAAAAAAGCTACCAGGTGGGTGGGAAGGAAAAACAAACATGTATTAATTTTCACCCGTTATAAATTTGCAACGGTAACCTGCTACGTTGTGCTGGCGATAGCACTCGAGGCAAAGAGAAATCACCTTTTGCGGAAGTGTAATCCCAGGTCAGGTGTTTTCCAAAAGTTGTGAACCCAGAGCCTCAGCACGAGCCCTATACCCAGTACTTACAATCTGCAATGATCGTGTTGACGTTACGAGCGCAACATCGGTTCCCTCGTGTACCCTATCGGTGTCATACTTGTTTAACAACTCACTGTGGAAGGCGGCTCTCACCTTTGTATGTCTCTCAGGTTTACGACCGTGCCTTGCCCTTTTTTCTCTCGGGCCTTGCGACGGGCGTTCCAGCACCAATCCTTGTGAATGCGCCTTGCTTGAGACAGCAAATCGTCGATCAGCGCATCTCGTAGCGCTTGGGATATCTAACACGTCAAATAGAACAAAGAAGAACTGAATAAGCTGCACCCTACCCTAAACAGCGCGGGCTGCGGGATTACACCCCCCCCAGTTTTCCCGGATGCATGAGTCTGCATCGAGCAGACCTTTACTGACGATATGTTGAAAATTCTGGGGAATATGTGATGCTATGATGCAGATACCATGATGCAGTGAATATATCAGCGGGGTGACGAAGTCCCACCCCTATGCCCCTATGAATAAGCAGTTTATGTTTGAGTAGCTTAATGTATTTGTATAGAAGGCTAGTCTATAGGGCTACAACGGGGTGAATTGAACAACTTAATTGGTTAAAGGGGACGATACACTGTTTACCCTGGCCCTGCCCTCGCCATTTATTGTCAAAGCAGATCAAAATCCCTTGTACTATTACGGTTTGAACCTTGTCAATATCCACCACCTATTCCAAAGCATACAGAAACAGAAGAAGCACTTCGCATAAATGTTGTCACTATGATACTACCGGGCTTACTGTTATGCGACAAGTAGAGTGAACCAGGAAACCCGCTTCATTATCACTTCAAAAAAATACTCAAAATAGTTAGGATTAGTACCAATATGATACATAGTAGGGGTAGGGATGGATGAAATCAATATTAATGAATGAGTTGATCTACAGTAGTGAGCAGTTACGGGGGAGCATAGTTAATAGGGGACCAAATATCGTTAGTAAAAATAGGGAAATATATAGGTGTCAGTGTGTAGCGTAGGTTCTATTTACTAGTATTTACAATGGTTCCCCGTTATAGTGTGGACTACATAGATCATTTTCACCAAAGAGGGGCTCGATATAGCACCTACATGTCTCGATTTGATAGTATAGATAGAGGATGCTTCGAAACGGTGGACGAAAGCCAGCTCCCGTGATTGGCATGTATTTGATACTGTGAAATGTTAAACGATACCTGGTACAAACAAGAAAACCCGGCAAAAGGAAACAAAAGGGCGATGTTCAAAGTTTGATACTCCTGCTGCTGTGGGTGTGGAGAACGGCGGAGTGCTTACACCACTTCTACCGCTTGCTGCGAATATCCCAGTCCCAGTTGAGGTACGAGCGCCCGCATATCAACACGATCCGGTATAGCTGGTGGTACGCTCAAGGGGCCCACCTCTTTGTGTTTGAGTCCCCTCTTACACATAAGCGCGGCCTGCGATTCTATGTCACTGTGCGTATGGGCCACTCGTTTCTGCCATCCCGATGCTAGTTTGGCCTTGCCACGCTTGGCGGCTGAAAGCGGATGGAAAGAGAGAACGACGGAAACAAGAAGCTGAACACATTAACATATTGTATGGCGGCAAAAAAAAAAACATATAACCACATAACCACCAGATACCGATAGAATCGTCCTTGTATCGGCACAACACCTTAAATATAGAGTGTCTACTCGTTGCATCTACGCATTAATCCAACTTTGAGATGGCGAGCGCTGCGTAGGCGAAAGGGAATGGTCCAAAATGCGCCCTACCTCGGAAGTTTAAAGCGTGGCGGCAAAACAAACGCATTGAGAGCGAAGAAGGGGTCTGGCTTGCGGACATAAATAAACCATCGCGTAGAAAGGTTTCGTCTGCCGAGAGCAACCCCCTCCCCCAATCTGGTGAATGGCTGGTCTATAATTGATTTCCCTTAAGGGTACATGGTATATACTAAGAGCCGACTGGTTGCTGGCAGATGTTGTCGTTACTACTGACTACCATCAACCTATACATACCAGAGGTATAAATTTATGTCATAAGGGTAATACTGTTTGTACAAAGAAGTACTCGTATACCGCTTCAAAATGAACATCAAACTGAACGTGGGTCGCCAAAGGGTGTCCGTGCATCTGTCTGACGGTCGCCAAACCCCCTTGCTTCGTAGAGGTTTGAGGTGCTTTGAAACGAGATAAGGGTGGTTGCCTTTGATTCGGGCGTGACAAGTAAAACATCGCGAGTTTAGCGCGTTTCACCTATTCAGTTAAGGCGTTTCGACACCTCTCGTCCTTCTTTGCACGATGCTCGCAGTCCGTTGACGTATTATGTTGTACAGGGGTGAAAAGTATTAACTTACCCAACAAACTAGTGCCCGTTAACTGTTAATAGAACGAACTACCAGTTGGGCTATATCTTCGTGACGGCACTAAGTAGGCTAATAGGATATCCCTCCTATGCAACGTTTGTGCATACGTGGCACATCTTGAGAGAGCCTGCATGACAAAGCACTGCGCTACGCTCACCGTGCCCTTGCTTTCCGCCCATCTTGATCACTGCCGCAGCTTCCCCCCCCGCTTGTTTGACCGTAACCGTAACCCTGACAGGAAGGTGGCATCAAGGAGATCACAGGGAATTGGCCGCTTCAAAATGTCTTCGAAGCAGTCATCACAAGATCGCCATGCCACCACAAGATCATCATATCATCATACCAGCATACCATTTCCGCGTTAATAGTGCTAAAAGGGGGTCATGGCTTGGCGGTATTGCGTCAACACTTCCCGCGCGTCGCGACGTCGACAGCTACTATCGTGTTTTGTTACTACGGGCGAATTGTTTAGGGAAATGAGCTACTGTCAAAACAACATTATCGTCACCATCGGTATGGCCGCGTCGCACCCTGGAAATTATCGTCGCTTCAAGAATAAGCGTGTCAGTCGGGCGACTATTTCACAGGGCTCGGCCGAAACGTGACGCCAATGCTCCAATGCGTGCGTGACGGGCTCTATCGGAATTTTCTAGAAAATCCCAGCGGGTTTTGCCCTCTTGCTCTTACACGATGGATACAGTATATGCATCAAATTATCGCGGTCGGAGCCTTTTCCCGAAGTATCCTCAGGGAGCGCCTTCCCTAAGCAATCGGCCACCTCAAAAGGTAAATCGGGGGGAATCAGATTAACCTAACCAAACTAGTGGAACACATGCTGCATATGTGAGGAGGGGATGTGGGATACGCGCGCGTGGAGCAAGTTGCAGCATGCGATGCGCCTCGTCGGGAAAGGATAAAAGCCGTTACGTTTGCCTTTGGTCGATACGTCGATAACTTCGCCGGTATGAGGCAATTCACGCAAGGCGGAGGGTCAAAACCTCGCGCAAACCCTGCATACTTCCGCGAACAGGGCGTGTTTCGCTCTGTTTAACCCTTAAGCCGCAACCTGTGGGAGCGACAAAAACAAATACCCGGCGTATCGGTCCTCGTTCCCCTTGCGACCAACGAGTGTAGGACTATCTCGGCCTTTAAAAGAGTTTTCAATATCGAAAATACGAGATACCTTTCCAAGTTTCGCTTACCTGGACTGTCCTCGCCTGGAGGTTTTCTCCACGGCAGGGTCTCCTTCAGCGTCGGCACCATACACAGTAACGCCTCGATGGGTTTCGCTCGCTGTAGCGGCCGCGCCCTCAGTCCTTGGGCTCGCTGCGATCCCGTTGACTAGCCCTTTAATTCCAACCTTCGCTCTCATGCCATAGGCTGCGTTGTGACCGTTCGTGGCGACTACTCTCATCTCTTTCAGGAATTGCTCCACCGCCGAGGGGTCGAAGTTGTACATATCGCGCAGGTGCTGTGAGTACGTGCTGAATCGATTTCCATCCAATGTGTTCACGAGACTGCCGTGCAGGCGCGAAAGGCCGGCGGATCGGAGGGAGCAGTTCGTTTCCGTTCGATGCCTTCGTGTAAAGCTCAATTATTCTAACAAGCCGGGGACTACGGACCATTCCCGTCGGAAGGTGTGAGGGATTGGTGGAAGGGTTTGGTGAAGAGTGGCACTATCGGTTGGCGCAATCTTCCAAAGCCTCCTGCTGGCAGTATACCAGGACCTTCACTCGAGTTAATTGCCACCTCGCTGTTGCGTGTGCATTCGATCACTGAGGCAACGAAGACCCCCATCCAAACTCGTACCTAGGCCTGACTTAGCCAAATACGTCTGGCAGATTAACGCCTGGCAGATTAAGTGATCGTGCAGCAAGCATGATTCCCTTTTAGTAAGTTTCTGCATTTATCCTCCCCAGAGGTTGCTATAAACGAGAAGGGCGTCGTGGTACTACTGTAGGGGTGTCGTGTGTCTCACCGGGCCCATTTGCACGCCAAAAGCTTTGTTCTCGCCTTGGATACTTCGCGGAACCTCGTAAAATACCTCTGGCATGATATTATCTTTTCACGGAAGTAGCTTATCCTCGTCCGGAAGAGGGTGCGTGTGCCAGCCTGGCCAACAGAACGTCACGGGCCGGCCCGCGGAGTGGGGGAGTGGACGTACGGTACTCTGAGTCTTCTATACAGGGATAGTCCATTGGGCATTGCACAGCGACAAAATGGGCTTCAACTCGCAGATTTAGTGCTGCATAGATGTGTGACAGCAAACGCAGCCTCAGCAATCCATGTACAGAACGGAGAGACAACCGTCGTCAACAAGGTGGCGAAGCTTGGGGACTTACCCTCAACGCCAAACGGATAAGATCGGCCGCTTGTGTTCTGTGTCTCCTCTCCACCACTGTCCTCGCCACTGCCGCCCTGTTGCGCATCTTGAGCACAGTAGACTGCACGGCGGGAGCAGAGCCTCGAACCTCGGCCCAGGTACGCTTCATGTGCGCGCGGCACCATGCTCTCTGGCGAGATTCGCGTTCAACACCAGCCGCGAAGCGTACAAAAACGGATCAAGTGGAGTTGTCAGCGGTAGGTCACGCGCGCGAAAACCAACGGCATTCTTGGAAACCGTAAATCCCAAGCGATACATATATGATCTAGCTGACGATGCCACTATCATAGATGTACGCAGGAAGGATGCTGGACTGCTATTGATCAGGTTTTGTCTACTTCCCTATCACGAAAGTTTGGATCGACCGGGCCCGCTGAACTCGGGAAACACCACGTCGGCGTGCATCGTTCACCTGTATCCTGACTGCTGAAGCTTCAACCATTTCCTTGCGAATTCTGTCGTCCCTCCCCGCCTGGATGCGCTGTTGCCATTTGGCGAACTGCGTGCCGACGGCAAATTCATGTAGATGGAGGAGAGGTACGGGAGGAGAGCAAAATCAATGCACGTAGTGTTGTTGGCTGCTCTTGCTGTTTTTTCGCTCACTGTCCGGCCGTATCGGCCTTGACAAGTGCATGTAGACAGTAGTCCCAGGCCAAACGGAGATCGCGACTAAAAACGCCTCGTATGAATAACAAGGGTGTTTAGGGAGAAACAGCCGAAACAAGTGAATACACATATTTTAAAAGTAGATCAACGTTGATGGCAACCGCTTTCGTCGACGACCCACGGATGACCTTGCCCTGATTGAACCCCAGGTGCAATTTTCATGCTGGTTCATGGCATGATATAAATCAAACCTTACTGTAAGCACACCACACGGATAAACACGGTTCGGCTCGCGAGTGGGGGATCAAGAAGCGGGGGAAATACCAACGAGATGCCGACGGGGACAAGCTGTAGCTCTTGGCGGGCTTCGTTTAAGCATTTTAGAAGACACAAACCAGGCTGTCTTCCTGCACTCGGACAAAGCTTGCATAGGAAGGAGAAGTAAAGCTGATCTCGGAGGGTGGTTGAGGTATAATATTGACCACATTTACCACTACGCTCGCCTCCTAAATAGCTAGACCCCACTCTGTTCGGAAGTATAAAGACTTTTGGTTTTTCATGATGTTCATACCCAAAAATTCCGTATATTTGCAGACAGGGTGGAACATGCTAAGATAATCACCTCCCCCCCCCTCGATGCGATTGTTTGTGCTCGGCGTATGAAGTCGTACGCCAGCTAAAAAAGGGATGCTTGATTGTTGTGAGAGGCAGCTCCACACTCTGAAGGCGATTCTAGCATTTGCAGAAAGATGGCCTCACCCGCGTCGCACAGACAACCATGATGGCCAGTGCTTCCGCCCTCTTTCTTCCCGCCACCCTGTCACTCCTTAGCCGAGCTTTTTCCGCTAACAAGGCAGAACGATCCCGTAGCTGCAAAATTCGTTCTTCTTCTATCGCCCTGGCCGTTTGTCGTCGTGGAGCGCGGGTATGTTCAAAGATGACGATGTACGTCCCAAGGACGCCGATTGACAGAAAAAGTCGCGCTACTATTAGGCAGCGGCAGACGCACCAAAACATCACATGTTTACAGCTGGATCGGGGTGTTGCTGTGTTCTGCGAGTCCGGGCCAGTAACAACGTCTGACGAGGTATTGCCTCATTTCAGGGAAGTTCTGCGCCTAAAACGTGGCTACAGGCAACTTTTTCGTAAAAGTGGCGTGGATATATGGCTACCCCAGAGGTGATGGCTTGTTCTCTGTCAACATTATGCATGTTTCTTGCAGTGAAATCACCTTTTTCTTCGGACAACGTCCTGCGCGTGCAACGCCTGCGCCAGTACTCGCTCGCTGGCTTCCGAAGCTCTGGTGGAAGCCGACAACCGCCGCCTGGTTGAACCAACCACGGCTCCACTTCGCCGCCCCTTACGCCGACTGTGCGTGCTGCGCTTTTTTCTTCTCCCTTGGGTAAGCTCGCCATCAGACGTGAGGCTTCCGACTGACTCATTGCTGCCCAAGCTCATGTCGCCTTCGCCGCTCGGGGGCGCTCCGTTATGGCGGGTGTGGTGCTTGGATTCCTTCGATAGATGGTGCATGACTCTCTTTTCTAAAGCTTGTCTCTCGCGAGGTGAAGCGCGAAGGTTCGCAAGGTGCTCCTCTATTTCTCTCGATATGTCGTTTTGCCTGAAATTCGGCATGTTAGGCGAAAGAGGGTTTGTTGGAGATTTATCTTTCGCAGAAACCCATCACGTTCGACGAGACTTCCCGGAATTACAGCGCAGTGTGTGGTTCGTCTCCATTGGAGTACTCTTGAGTACCACGCTGGGTGGAAAGATAAACGACATTGGGGTGTAAATATGACGACTGAGTGGCCCTTTTATTTACGCCTGTAGTGATGTCTCTTTGGAAAGCGGTTGGGATACACGCAGAACGGCTTAGAAGCACTCACAATGTGTTTGTCCCGCCAACGGGGGGCAGGGACGATTCTCGGTTCTTGGAAGGGCGTTTTTTGGGGAAGTCGTCACGGTCGAGGCCACGCTTCACTCGGGGCAGGCAGAGCATGCGCTTCCGTGTGGTGGGAATCTGGCTCTCAGACTTGGACGCCGTCATGCCCCTGCTCGATCGGGCCCCGGCTTGCTTGGGCTGCGCGTCTATTGGTCCACCATGTGCTGGATCGGCATTCCGACCATCCGAACGGCTAACAGGATGCTGCAGGCGCGTTTCAGGTACAAGGGAAAACTCGTGCTGAACTACTGTACTGTATATCCTATCAATAGTACAATGTCTCGAAGACGAGTATCCCGCCGTCTATATCGATTTGAACAGCGATATGAATGCCAGCTTGATTGAGTGCGGTCTACCGTGATGTCAGGCCGGGCAGTGGTAACGCGAATATCAAGAGCACTTAGGGCCGCGTTGTACCTACCGTGAGGATGTTTGTGTAGCATGTGGCATGTATTTCAGGTCGCGGTACTTGTACGTGCGAGTAGCTGTTGTTCGAATTTCAATATGACGCTACACTCTAGCTTTCACTCACAAACACCTTGTCACAGCAACAAGTTTGCAGTGAATAACTTGTACCTCGTCCTACTGTAGTACACTTCAGCAGGAAGGATCACATCAAGCGTTCGCAGAGATTGACTGCTCGACGATTTTTATAATCGCAGGCTCCCATATTACCTCAACATTCTGGGAAGACCCGGGCACTACCCTTGCCGTGCGTGTCGTCCTGCCACACTGCCTGCTGATACGATTGACTCCGTAGATGTGGTCCTCATCCGAAGAAGAGGACGAGTCGTTGCGCACAGGTCCTTCCGCAAAATTCGTTTGCGCTCTGGTGCCTAACACGATTTGGCCACGCACTTTCGCGTTCCGCCCCCCGCCCGCTCGGATGTGCTTGGTTGTACTAACGGCAGGTGGCGTCTTGTATGCGAACTCTCTGAGGTATAGAGGAATAGGGGAGGCCCGACTACACTGCTGAGAGTAGTGGGGGAAGGCCTGACAAATCAGGGGTACGTGGAAACTCATAGCTCACGGGAGTTATGACCCCTGGTGGTGCAAGAGTGCTGCCGTATCGCGACGCAACGCCAGTGAGTGAAAACGTGGCGGACAATGCTGGGTAACAAAAACGTCACATAATCATTCGAAATTTCGTGTACATGCACGTGCTACGTACGAGTACGTATTTTCAGCTGAGTTTTAACCCTCTCATCGTCTGTACGTGTCCGGTCGATAAATACCTCAGATTCACGCCAACACGACAGTACTTGTGCTGGGCCTAGCTAACGACGGTAACAGTAGTGTAGGTATGTGCTACAGTTGAGTTGATACGCGCTGTCCCCTATTAGCTTTCAGAACGGGCAAGGTTAGGCACAAACTGCACTCTTAATACTCGTATACCAGTTACCAGGTATGTGCTGCTGTCGCCAGCTCTTGAGTGTCAAACCGACAGCAGTGCACAAACCACCAAATACAGTACGTATACTCAGGTGTTCAGCCGCATCGCGACAAACACAGCAGGCGTACCTTGAATGCTGAGGCCCTCGCCACCCGCAAGTTATTTCTAAGCTAGACCCTCGAAAGACGTGCGCGTGCGCGTTCGGTTCGAATCTTGGCTTGGCATGTTGCTCTCGCGGGGAGCTGCACACGACCGACTTCCAAGCGTTTTCAATCTGACGCAGTCAGGTCGGGCGGGATGAAAACGGCGCGAGGCAGTGGCGTGTGTCATATGCCATGGGACGGAAACAGCTTTTGTGACTAAACAAGTGCGCTGGCGAATTTTCGTTCAACGATGTTTCATGCTGACCTGCCGCTGATTTTGCGAAGTGCGCAGGGCTCCTTGAATGCATCGACATGACTATGATGACAACTTGCACTGCAACACCAGAGCAAAGGAATGTTCTTTCTTGCCCGGTATACTGCTGTGCGTTCATAACGCGAGAAAGTGAGAAAGCAGGAAGTAGGTTGCTCGGGGAACCTGCAACTGAATGTAGACGGCCCTTCTTAGGCAGTCAGGGATCGCAAACATAGCACCATGACCCCAAGGATACGCCCCACTACCAGAGCATAACTGAAAAAGGGTGTACAATATGCTGCTGCACAGAGGGCCCATGGAGTTATGATCACTGGGCGTCAGAAGGGCATTCTGCGCTGGTTTTATTGAATGCTGGAGCATGATACGACGAAGCGCCGGCAGACACAGCGCGTCAAATGCGGTGTAATTAATAATAAACTAAGAAACACGTCAGCTGTGAACTCTCAATATGACCAAGGCTGCGTCACCTCATCCGCGAAGCTTTCCACTGTGTGAGACGCAGGAGGGCAGACAAACGCCGGCATTGGGCCCCCTTACACACGGTACGTAGCAGATGTGCAGCCCGAGAGGAGAGAGCGATAAGGCGGTACTCATACGGCTGTGGTGTACGTCTTGACACGATGAAAAGGGTGCTCCGTCTATGCGGGACAATCAAAATATTTGTTCCGGTTCAGCTATCCGACGGTTTCAGAATTTCAAGGTTCATGGTCCAACTGGCCTAGCTATTGCAGCCCAACGGCCAACGGGCCAACGGGCCAACAGGCTAATGGGCCATCAGCGGTTTCCGGGACCGGTATCATGTATCCTATGATACCGCGTCGAAGGATTTTCTGCGATCGCTCGCAGCCCTCGTTTAGCGCTACGGTCGTAGAACCGAAGACTTGTACAATGTGGTCGTCATGTCGTCATGGCGACGGTCGGCGACCGATACCTGGTACCTGGTATCGTAGTAGATGTTATTGCCCACATTTTCGGCTATTTTGCGGCAGCGGGGACTTTTGCGTTTGTTTGGCGATACCGCTGTCGTAGTTCAGAGGCTTACCAGTATCGCTACGCACGAAATCGTTATGACGTACAGTACCAAGGTATAGACCAGGTGCAGTACGTACATACATACGTGCAGTACACATCCAACAAGTTAAAAAAAAATCGAACGAAGGAAGCCATCACGGCTATCATTCCAGGTTTCGTATTTATATAATCTGGTACTATAGCACTACCTGGTAGTAGTTCAACGGCCAAAGTTGACTGCGTTTTGTCGGGTCGGACCCTGAACGTGGGCCCACGTCTTCTCTGGGCCCTTGCCAACAACTCAAGAACGGAAAGGTGTGTTTCTTGGGGGGTTTTCGCCTGTTTTTATTGCCATTGGGAGTTTCTGGGAAAACTTGAACCTCATACTTTCGGCAACAGAAAGAAAAACATTTTGTTTTCGTTAAAAAACGTATTGTCGTCAAAACTCGGCAAGGGAACATACAACACGTGTGTGCAAAAAAACAGGGTCTATCTCCTAAAAGCGGCACACGCGACATTTCGATTCATATCTACAGTACGTACGTACCGCATATTTTACCAGGTACGTCTTTGCCTTGCAAAAATAAATGGTTTCAGTGTGGGATCGATTTCTGGCGGTACATTTGGCTTGACATTGGTCCTACGCAGTCAATCATTCGAATACTTCAGCCAAACGTTTTACCGGCATGTCTTGGAGTACCTTGAACCGGTCCGTTCAGAAAAAACGGAGGAAAAACTGGTTTGTTCGTACGGAAACGCCTGACTACCCCTTTAGAACGACCGTCAGACCAAGATTGCGCAAGAAAATACCGCGTTCGACAACCAAAGACTGCCGGGTGCATATAAAGTATCAGTTTATGTACGCACTCATGCTTAGGTTTCTGGCGCGTGAAATAGTAGCAACTGCAACGAGTTTGTCGTCCAGTATCCAGCTTGGCGGTCGTAGCGCTCTAACGGCGTTTTCTGTGCGATTTGTACGGTCTGAGTGCAAGCGGGTTTACACGCCCTACATTTTTTCCACAATCCACCCAAATGATAGGCAATTCACCGATCTATGTCGCGAAACATGGAAGCCGCGGACCCTCAATAAATGTGCAAAGCCAAACGATAGAATAGCGCAGAGCGAAGTTGATGAACATCGCGTTCCCCAATTTATAGACTAAAACTAACTTGGCCGTCACGACGGCTGCTACTATAGTACAGCACTACTAATCAGTACAGGAACCCCTCGGATGATGCTCTTCTATAGAACCCCAAAACGGAGGCAAGGCTTAACTTACACAGCACGTCACCTACCCCTATCTAACTGACGCCACCACGAAGGGGGCACACGCTGCTTCACACGAAACGGTCATCGTCGACCGGAGAAACCCAGGGAAGCCGGCGTTACCTCAGCTAAGCACGACGAAAGGTCAAACGGGGGAATACCTCCGTTTCTCATTCCGCGGGAAAGCTCCATCCACTGCAGCATCACTACCGCCTTCGCCGCGTTCTGTCGGCTCGTCGAGCTTAATCCCTTTGCCTTGGCCGTGCTCGCTAACAACGGCCCCGAGCGGCCTTTCCTCCCCCGCCCGAACCGTTGCTCGTTTGGTAGACTCGTGAAACCGTGACCGAACGTCTTCACAGGAGCTGGACACTTCACTATCACCTCCGACATCCACTCCAAGAATTGCTTCAACGACAGGCCAGGCGCAACAGGCGGGTCTTTCGCTTCACAAGCCCCAGCCGTGACGTCACACCCCGCATTGTTATCTACACGGTGGCTTCCCATGCGGCCGATAGACGGAGCGCGGAAGCTGGCACGTCGTCTGACGCCACCACCTATTTTCGTTACGGAGAAACAAAAAAAAACAATGTCAAGGATGGGGCGACGATGGTAAATTGGGGAGAGGGTGATGCCCAGATATTATCAACATCCAAGCCAACAAAGGCCGTCGTCGAAGTGACAATATACTGCCACGAAGCATTTAGAAACTCAACTTTACTACGACGATGGATCAGATACGTAAAGTGTGTCAAACGCAAGCACCATAATTGTCACCTGCTGAAGAGTCGGTGGAGTCGCCAAAGTCCTGATCGCTCGAGGCGATAGTCGACTCCACGCGACGAAGCGGAAACTTTTGCGTCCTCCCGAGGTACACCGCCTTGCCCCTGCCTCCAGCGCCACTGCTTGTACTCGTGTGGCGAGAGGGTGCCCGCGTGTGGTCGTCGCCCCCTGTGTACGATGCAAAATTCGCACAGACGCCATCACCCCCTTCTGCAGCTCTAGCATCAGCCGGCACGACGGTTTCTCCCCGAACCCGCTCCCCGTCTTGACGACTGGCACGCCGGGTGCTCGTGGGTGGGAACACAGCTTGCCGAGCTAGTCTTGAACGGGCGGGCTTTCTGGACGGGCGGCGCTCGAGCAGTTTTGCCGAATAGCCTATTTCTTCGTCTGTGAGGCCCATTACCCCCGGATATATAACCTGCCGGTTAAGTAGGTGTTTGTTTGCACGTCGCCGGTCGGACGACGAAACAGGTTCCAGGAAGGGGATAAGAGAAGCCGTATCGGGAGGGGTAAGTTTACAAGGTTCGCCACCGGATCGCACAAGAAGAAAGCAAGGCTACGGAAGGCTATCCTAGTTGTTTGCCAGGAAGAAACAAACACCACAAGTATACCGTTTAGCCGCAAGTCGCCAAACAAAAAGCGTCTCCCGAGTGAGCTCCTGCAAGTCTTCGCTTGAAAACAGCTCAGACGTAAACAGTATCGTACGTACCAGAGCCACGCAGGCGAAAAACCGGGATCGCTGGTTTCCTCCGTTTCGTCAAGAGTACGAGTAGCAGCTACAGTAGTAGTGGGCTGGCCGATTCGATCTGAAATCCTGACCAAGATCCAGTTTTTCCACAAACTACTGTATAAGGTGCTCCTACTTGCTTCGCAACAGGCATGTATACCCTCGTACGTTCGAGGTAGTCCGGCTTGCCACAGATTGTCACCTGCTTATATTCGCTTCGCTACAGTGATGCAAACCCTCGTCTGCCCGAGGTTGTCTGAGTTGCAGCAGCTCTAGACGTGAGTGCGTACCTCTTTGAAGCCGTCCACAATCTCCCTTGTCGATACGAGTCCTGGCCGGAGCTCGAACGCGTCGCAAAACCTCAGCGCGTCAGGCAAGGCCATCTCCCTGAGTAACGACGACAAACAGTGCGGAAATGAGGGAGACGAGTTTGAGCCTTCGGCTAGTACTGTAACACGTGGCATTGCGAACAACTCGATCGCTCAGTTGCTTGCTTCGTGGACAGGACCGGCCCAGCAAGGCATCCTCTATTGGCGCTGTTGTGACCGGCCGCGTGCGCTGAAGAGCAATACATGTGCGCTCCCAGGCTTCTCTAGTCGCTCCCACCCAAGCCACATACCAAGTAGCTGATTGATATGTTTTTATTGCAGCGTTTTATTGTTCGTTAGCGGAGAGTCTGACATATTCTCCGTTACAAATGGGTTTAAGGCACGCTCTTTATCTCTAAGCGGAACCCCTTGCACTGGAAATCCAAGCATCGCGGTGCTGTTTGCGGGTATTTTCCCCCCCCCCACCAATTATTTGTTCCCACATAGACACACGCTCCCTGAATTCTACAGCCTCAGATTGTGTCCCCCTCATACGGGATGTACACCCTGCATGAGGACATATAAACCCGTAAGTACACGCGATCGAACTATCACACTCAGCTAGCAAACATGAGTTTCGACGAAATCCTCGATCTCACAGCTGTTGTTTAAAATAGATAAATATATAACACCTGCAACTGAGGCACGTCCGGCTTAGTATATAGCAGAACTTTAGAAGGGCACTCAAACGTCGAAGAGCCCCTTACCTGGCGCCACCCGACGACCGAGAATATCGTCTAAACACCGCTTTCAACGCCTTGGCGTTCCTCTCCAGCACCTGATGTGAAAAATTCCCGCAAACGTAAACAGAGACGTTCAAGGTCGAAACGATCCAACCAGCAAACGAAGGGCTGCTTCGCGACAGAGCCGGTGACGGTATTCATGCAGCCGTCTGTCCGACGAACGCTGGGAACAAAAGAAGAGTGACAAGAATACCTTGCCGGCAGACGCGGTGGCTGCTAAACACCGTAAATACGCACTGGCATGGTTGCGTTGTGAAATATATACGAATCCTAGTATTGATCTGGGTGATATGTGATTATTTCCGCGGCGCTCTCGTATAGAACATCGTTTTTGAGGTGCTATCGTCGGTATCCTGCGAGGTTTTGTTAGCTTCCATTCTATAATATTGCTCCAACTCTGCTACTTATGGTACAAAGCCTGCTCAGTTCCTTGTCGCGACCAGAAGACATGGAAGGTCTCACGAAAATCCATACGTACAGCCAATTCATAAAGGGCAGAGCTGTAGCAACGGCGACTTGATAGCATTTCAGGCCACCACACAATGTACCTGTCGGAGCTTACCTCATCAACCCCCCGCCATCGAATGCCATTCCAAGCCGCGCCAGTAGAACTCAACCGATGTGCATATTCACCGTTCCCGGCGCTATTTGAATTCGAGCTCTGCCGCCCCAACTTTCGAATAATCTCATCATCGGCACCGTCGGCGAAAGAGCTTGTTTTCTGATTACCTCGGGCCTGGTGCATCAAGCGCTCGTCCTCCTTTCCCTCCCCAGACCCGCATCCATTATCCTCCGCTTTGGGTTGACCGCCTCCGTGCGTTTCTGCTCGGTGTGGCTGAAGAGATTGCTCACGATTTGCGGCGCAAAAAACTCTGAAACTGGATTCATCTTCTACGTTTGGCAAGGCCTGGGATCCAGAACAAACCATCGCCGAAATATCGCGAGAAAGAGGCGACGACGGAAGCCCACCCGCTGTAGAAGACCCATATTTAGCACCACCAACCTCGCCCGAATTCGAAATCCCTTTGGATTCCCTAGCCTTGTCGGATGTGCAATCGCCGCCACTCAAACCCCCGCTGCCGCTCGGTCTAACTAATCCGACCGTGGTGGGCGCAACTACTGCCTCCCCCTTCACGGACCCAGCGGCTACTGGAGGCGCTGACTGGGACACCGAACTTGGCTGAACGGCAGCCTTCAGAGATCCGCAACCATCATACGTTCCGGTCCTTGGTGATGACGCTTGCACCGCATTGGGTAACGCCGAAGGGAGGGGCTGGTTCGTGAGGGCAAGAACTAGATCCCGAACTGCTGACGCGTTCAACACGGCAGTATATGCGGGTTGATCTGAGGTTGCCAACGAGATGGTTCGTGCAGCTCCGCCGGTCATTGCTGCCTGTCTCCTGGTGGAACAGCAATAATCGGAAATGGAAAAAGAGGAGTAGGGATGCTCGAGATAGGCGATGTTGCACACGTGCTACTCCGGACCGTCCCCATCGCGTCATGATCGAAGGCACACTACTAAATATCAAGCCGAAGAGTAATTCCACCTACGTAGCAGAAGGATACTCGAAAAAATACAGATCAGCCCCACGAAACTACCACGTATCAGTACGACACCACACTTGCCTTATGCCCCTCCGGCGTGCCTCGGCTAGAGCCAGAAGAACAGCCGCAAAACCTTCCAAGTCCACTCGGTCCTCTTGAGTGTGCAAGGAGCAACGCGTGCTCCTCCTGGTCGACCCCAGAGTACTTCCCCTCGCAGCCAACAGCCCGCAACCCGCCCGTTCGCACCTTCGCCAGGTGTACACAACGGTGCAACATGCAAAACATAATCCAGGGACGACGACAGAGCACCTTCAATTTGTGCAGATAGTAGTGGCTCAAAACGCTAACCCTGAAAAGGAGTTAATTTTCGAATCTGGCGATTTTTGCTCCATTTAGCGTGACTAAACGTCCACAAACAAAGTCCTACAAAGCACGGAGTTCGCACGCTATACACTACGGCAGCGTGCTTGGTGTACCTTGGTTCCTACACATGTGCAGATATGCGGGTTTGCTGGCGTAGTTTAAGGCAAGTATCCACACAGGCCTTGAACCGTTCTCTCGTGATTACCCCGTGGCATTTAGCGTAGTTTCCCTTTCGTACAACGCACCCCCACGGTTGCCTGTAAGCGCCTGGAGCGACGTTTTTCACAAAAATGACCATTGCACAGACTCTTAAGTCTACGGCAACACTCTACACTTCTACGAATCACCCCATTTAGCTCACAGAGGGGGGATACACGATTGACATGTTGCGAATGATCAAGGTCACATTTACCGCGGTTCTCACCTTCGGCCTCCCAGGTCCACCATGCCATCCTTCCTGTGCTTTCGACAAAACCTTGTTTTTTCTATTGGGCAGATATCACCGTATCGGCCACCTTCCGAGCAGCCCACGGCGTCGCATAACCTTGGTACGGCTGCAACATCGCGCGATCGAATTCTGGCAGCATTTACCGCTGTACAAAACCCTGGTGGGGAAGGCTCCGGGCCAGATCGGCTTGGGCTACAGCTCCGATTGGTAGTAGTGGCGAGCACGGGCCGTCCTGCTTGCTCCGACTCTTCCCACCGCTTGAAAGCGAGATCAACATCGGCATCGACAACGTTAACTCCGTCTACCAGGCGCGAGCTCTTGACAAACCGGCGTGCCCTTGGCCATGAAACAGCGAGCGCTGTGTTCGTCGGTGGAGATTCTGCGTTACCTTTACCTTCGGCATGCCCAGCCTCCAGGGCGGAGATGCTAGGGCGCTCGCTGCGTACCTTTCGATCTTGAAGGATGGTCGCGCAGACGTTCGATCGCTCCCGTTCCGTTGCGATTGCCCACATGATTGCGCCCACAACGAACGCAGCTTTTTGAGACAAGCTGTCACCCCAATCCGAAATATCTCCATCCTTATTTTCTGTCTCCAATTTATGCCCCTTGTCTTTCCGTGAAGTTGGTCCGAAAATAACCCCCTCGTCCCGGGCCTCGCTTGTCTTCGTCAATTTTCTCTCCGACTCCCCCCCACGAAGCGGTGACGCATGCCCGAGCGGCCGACCGCTCTCGTTTCCTGTTCTGCAGGCTCCTGCCGGAACAACATATCTCCGAAAGCGGTCGCGTATGCGGTAGAACGCGGGGCTGGATCCGAGACAATCCCAAACCTTCGGCCCTAGTGAGTACTTCACTTTTTCCACCCAGTCATCTGCGCACCTACACTGCTCAACCGTTAGTCTTACCGCTGGCGCGGCAGTATCCGCAGATGCTGGTTCATTACCCGCCCCGGACTCCACTCCAACGGAAGGTTGGGGCGCGGGGGGAAGCGGTGATGGGCGAGAGTGTTGCCCGACTGGAGACGGCGAGAACGAAGGAGGTGCCACCGACAACGGTATGCGCTTACCCCGGCGCGTGGATATCTTCCCAACGACACTTCTATTAGCGGGGCCACAAGCTTCGGCGACATTCTGATGTTTTATGCTCCGAGTTTCTTGCGAAGTGTGCACAGCTTTGTTTTCTTTCGTTGCCATCGGTGGAGAAACGTCCGATTCGACTGTCTTCCTTAGCGTTAGCCTAAAGGCCCGATGTTTTGCCACCGCGGGATGAAGAGCGTCAATCAGTGGGGACCGACGCATGATTCCCGGCGCTTTTCCTGGCTCGCACGGGCATCGTTCGGGATTGGACGGAGGCGTGGAAACATTTAAAATAAGTGTGATCCTTCAAGTTTGAAAACGGCGTGCTATTTTCGGCTACGCATGCTCTTCTGTCTGATCAGGGTCGTGCTATTCAACTCTAAAACGGCAAGCAAAGGGGGCGAATCCAACAGACACTACGAAAATGCATCCCCTGGTGCCTATCTTCTGTACGTATTATTATGCCTAGGCTAGGCATAGGGAGCCGGTATAACCTGAATCCGTGTTGGACCAGACCGCCATGAAAATGAAGGTTTTGAGGACGCTAGGTAGAGTCATAAAAGTAGCGTCGCATGTGGTCACATGCAAGTTTTGTAGTTCGGTCCCCAATCTCGAAGGGAGTCACCATTCTCACCTGACGAAGTCTTAGTACTGGTCGTCTCAAGAAGGTTTTCGCGTTTCTCGCTGGCAGACCGGCCGGGTCTTGGCCAAACAAACTTCGCACGCACCTTTCGGGGCGCCCCACTGTAACGGACACAGGACATACCGTATGGCGGAGATACGTGTTACTTTGAGGCGATGCAATACAACCGAGTTATAGGTGCACTAATTCACGGGGCCGCGAACATCGATAGGAACGCTGCGCTTCTCTTCCTTTGCAGCTTATTGCCACCTACTATATGCGCAGTATTGCGTTTGCGGTATGTGCTTCATGGTATATGGCTTGACAACTGCAGTAGCAGGCGAACACATAAACACAATGAGCTACATACGATCAGAGTACTAAGGCGCCTACACCCCGGTTATCTTAGCAGGAGGGTTAGGAGAGTCATGCAAGAGTCATTACAAACGTTCGGTACCAGCCTCAATGATAGTACCATCAGGAACGACCTCCAGCGGATGCTCAAGGTTGTAAATAAGGAGGCGTCAGTGGTCAAGAAAAAGGCAACGGGCGATGTACGTGCAGGTACCATGTACTAGGGTTCCCACCTTGAAAGACTTTCCCGAATTCCAGCAGTGATCGCACACGATCCGTTTGCAGACGTATTTCTTGCACGCGACCTCCCTTCGCCAAAGAGTTTCATACCAGCTTCAGTCCTCGCCCCCTCCCGCACTGGTTTGATTTCCTTCCCATTGCCGTCACGCTTTGGCCTTGTGCCGAGTGACATCGAGCTGTCGCGACGGCTGGAATCGTTCAGGCTGAACCCTACACGTTGAGTTCCACCAGCCCTTACTCTCAAATCTGATACAGTTACCGTTGTCGGTTGAAGCTTCTTCTCCTTGTCGGTTCCTTTGGTGCGATCCCGCCGTTTTTCGGGAGATCCACGTCGAGGTTGAGGCGTTTCTGTTTTTTTACGCACGGCAGAAGGTCGGCGCAGACTTTCGCTCTTTTCAAAATCGACCGCTTTCCTCGGGGACGAAGGCGACTCGGGCGATACAGCTTTACCGGCCTGGGAGGCACGGTGCGTCTCCATCGGCCGTTCGAGTGTCCTATCATCCGGCTCTGGGGTCGATACGTATATTATTGGAGTGGGGACTGCACCAACGGCTGCACCCATACTACGATCCTCCTGAGCTTTCCCTAGAGAACTTGCGTCCGGCACGTGGCGCTTGACATCGGTGGCTTGGACGCCTACTCGCGAAGTACCATCGGAAGACGGTTGGTCATCGACTTCTCTGCTTTCTTGAGCGGTTACGCTGACCCGTCGTGCTCGCGGTGCTTCTTCTTCGCGACCCTCTTCCTTCGATTTCGTTTCCTCCGCATTCCTAGCGCCAATGTCTCCCCTCTCGTGTTCCTCCGGATCGATAGACAATGGGGAAGGAAACCCCTCCCGACCCAGTACCTGCTGTTGCCTGTCGCCATCCATGTCTGCGATGGCAGACGCGAAGCTATCTTGTCGCGATGGTGGTCTATCTGCTCTCCGTAGCCAGTTGCCGATTGATTGTATAACCCCGGTGGAAGTGGAACCCATGTTTTCGTCCGACACGTCGCTTACCGCAAGGGAAATCCTCCGGGAGCGTTGTTGAGGGCCCTTCTCTTCCCCCACGACTCCCGTCGTAGATTCAATGTTGTCGTCCGGAAGCGTTTGAATGGGCGTCAAATCGTCACGTGGCCTGTCCCCTTTAGCCTCTACCATCGGTTTTTCTGTGCCGCCTCCATCGACCCGAACGATTCCCGCTTTCAACTCAGCATTATCCTCGCTAGCGCCGTCCTTCCTTTCACTGCCAACCTCGTCATCGGAAACTCGCTGATGGATCTTGTCCAGGCCTTCGAGAGCCTGCAGCATCTGCTTACCGGCATCTGGGCCTGCGGCGCGAGAAGCTAGTTCGATCAGCGATAGGGTGGCCTCGACCTTGTCGTAGTCAATGGGGGCAGGAACAGGGCCTTCCTTTCCGCCGGACGGAAGGCGATGTACCCCCGCGGAAGCGCGTCTTGGCGAAGAGGCGTGAGCCTGGTCCCTCGCAAGGGCGCCCTTAGCGTCTTCAGCTGCACGTAACACGATCTCCTCGCGCGTTAAGGGGTCTATTTCCCCCCGAAGCTTTGCCAAGATAGCTTCGTGGACGCTCTGGAGGCTTTTCCGCTGGCCACCGTTGCCCAGGTCGTCGCCACTGGTACCGCTACGACATTCACCTTCACGCAAACCAGCTTTCCCTCGGGGATGTTCACTGTCGCTCATGGGTGAATGGTCGACAGCCGCCCTGGCTGCCACAACTTCCTCCGAAGAAGCCTGCACCCTATCCGGCCCTTTTGTAGTACCCCCCCGGGCCTGCTTCGCGGGAGCAACGGCGGCACCATCGTCGTCCCGCCACGACCCCACCCTGCTTGATCGCTCCCCCCCAGCGCTGTCTATAAGCCATGCCCCTTGAGACAAAGGCGTGCACCGCAGGCGGTCACCGAATGACAAGGCGTCTACTTGCTCTGGGGTTGCCGCCCCAGCATCGGCTCCTCCGTTGCTACCACCACCGGTAATGTCCGTGACGTCGCTCCGCCTGCTACGAGCAAGGAGGGACCTAACCTCGTCCCACAGGTTTGCGTTTCGACTAGCCCCGCCCTTCTCACCGCCTGTCGAAGCACCCGTCCTCAAAGGATAAGCCGGCCGTATGCTTGAACTTGTGCGCCGGAAAACGGACTGGCGAGACCGGTCAGGTGACCCTCCGGAACGGTACTGACCTGGACCAGCCCACCAGTTGGGGTTGCCCTGAACCTCTTCCCGAAACTTACGCATCCACTGGGACTCGAAGCTGGGGGTCGTGTTCGGAGACCTTCCTAAGGCAATCTTGCCCGCCGGACCGTAAAAAAAACAGTGCTTCACGAGAATTCCCCCAGCGGTTTCTCGGCTGGGCGATCTCGCCCACGGGGAAGCTCGCCCGACAATTGAGCCCGGAGTTCCAGGGGTCGGAGGAGCCGTTCGTGCCTCTCCTTCCCACATTTCTATGCCATCAGGGCCCGGCCTTCCTGGTTTCTCGTGCTTTCCCCTGCCCCCTCTCCCCGGGTGCGGGCCACGCCATCTTGAAATGGTATTGTCGGTCGCTGTTGAGGACTTACTCACATGCTGCGATGGCCGATGTCGCGAAATGGGTGGGGCAGACACGTGGAGAGGACCTGCTGTCCTGCCCTCCCACTGCTCCCGCTGAGACCCGCTCTCCTTTCGAGCTTGGTCAACCGTCGCCTCTGCCGAGCTTCTCCTCCTTACAACCCAATCTTTCAGGGTAAGACCTGCCTCTACCTGGCCATTGTCAAGACCCAAGTCGCCCGCAGAACTTCTCCTACGCGTTTGGTCGGCGGTCCACACCTTCAACGCCTCCCGCCTCGTCCTGGCGATGGGATCGTTCCTTTCTGCTCGTCTCCGATCACGTCTTGTCGCGTAGAGTTGTCCGGTGGTAGCGCGAAGGGCGTTCGCAGCGCTCCGAGCATTATTTCGCGGGGTCGGTATTATCTGAACGGGGGCGTTGTCGTCGAACTCTGTGACGATGCATTGGGCACTCTTGGGGTCACGTTGGGGGGTATCGTTTTCAACCAAAGGAGCAGGCTCGTCTGCAATCTCTTTGATGTCCCTGGCGACCTCGTTTTTTTCTGCTTCCTTCTCCAGCCCCCTTTCCCAAGCGGCCCAGTCTTCGAGGATGGCGATGATGGCTTCGTGTTGGTTGCCTTTGTCTCCTTCCGCGCTGTGGGTTGTTAGCAGTTACGCAAAGGGGGTGCTAGCGTGGGCTGTACAGTAGTATGGCTTCGCCTACAGTAGTTTTACGTGCTTCGCCGAGTTTCACGCGCTATAAATAGCATACCAGGTACTTGTCAGTGTACACAACAGTGGTCTACTTTACACTACTACGTACTGCTGTATTACTCGTAGTGTTCCATGCATCACGCGTTAGCTGTATGATACGTATAATACGTACAGTACGTACTGCTGTCGCCCGTACAGATATGTGAACGTTGAGACTCATTGCATTCCTTCCCATGGAGCATGCTGCACAGTTCACAGAACGAACCCTTCTTTAACACTCAGGGCAACGCCAACGTAATGGGGAAGAGAGGTCGGTCGGTAAGCAGTGTCTTTGCTCGGCAGCAATAAATGCAGCAGTAGCTGGACGAGGCGTTGGGGGATCGCTGCTCTCGTGCACCTGGTATATACGCTGCTGCTTGTTCGTGCTACTCGTACGATACGTATCATACTGAGGTTGATACACGCACTCCTTGCTGTCGAGACAAACACCAGATATCCCGGCATTTCCCCACCGCGGTCCAGGCACAAAACGCGCACAGAAGCATTCTCAAGCGTAGGCCCCTCACATCAATTTGCCATCCTGTCCTGCGCTGGTCGGAGTAGTAGACGTCTCCGTCTCATTTTGTACGGCTCCGGCTGTGCTGCTCACATTGCCGCAAGGAACTTTCCGTTCAAACGACGAGGACGCGTCCTCACCCGTCACAGCAGTCAGATCTGCCGAGGATCCCGAAACAGACGCCATCAAGTCCCCGGTCCGAGAGAAATGAGCACGGTGCTCAAAGCCGCGGCCGCCACCACCTCCGCTGCTGGCGTGCTGCTGCGGCCATCGTCATGGGTGTATTTACACGAAAACACTATCCTGGGAAGGATTGTTAGGATTGTCGGATAGATCGATATATCGATATCCTGTGACGGCGCGGTTTGTGCCTTTTCGCTAAAATATGCGGCGCAACCTCAAATTGAGGAACATCGACATTTTGAGTTTTGAGTGTGGGAAAGGCGGCATGGAGGCATCGAGGCAGTGAGCTGGCGGGGAAGGTTCGCCGTCCACCAATGCGGTGGGGCTAGGGCAAGACATGATCAGTGGGCCGGTGCTGGCGGCTGTCCTTGCTCTTTGGTCGGGGAAAGACGATATTGCATGTCAATCTGGTGGGTGGAATGCTTTGATGCTATGTACGTCGGGGTCCAGCAGCAAGCAGTAGGCATGGGTGCGATGCACAGCTACAGCAGTACAGCTATGGCTAGAAGCAACAGCGTACAGCAGTATTAATAGTTGCATTAGGTTAGCGTGCGACATCGTCTGTTCTAGGCGTAAGGAGGATCCGTGGCCTTCAACCGAGGTTATAACGCAAGCAACATGAGAGATGTTATGTTTCCCGTACTGCAGCAAATGACTGCTATACGATACGTACGAGCGTATGTAGTACCAGGTACCTGGTATACGATACCAGGGCCGGAGTATTGTGTACGCGTACTCGTACTGCTGTACGGACTGCTGCTGTTTCGACACGCGTCGCAGAGAATACCTGATACCTGGTACAGCATTACTGCTGTACGCTGTCTTTGAGGGGTGCTGAAGTGATGCAGTGATGCAGGAGGGCGTGTACACCACAAGTATGCAGCTCTGTAAATAGGCCCCGATGCTGTACGAGTATTTATGATGTACGCTACTCGTACGGCAGATTATAATGGCGGATACTGCTGTTTCCCCCCTTGGACAACTTGTGTGCAGTGTGCGATGATGGCAGTCTTCATGTCTTAATACCCATGTAAAGATGCAGCACCCCCGCGCCCCAAAACACTGCACGAATGCAAAATAATTGGAATTGCGTTAAAATACCGGTACCGATTACCAACACATCGTCATACGAGATGATACCTGATACTGTGTCATGCTTGTCAATCGCGTCACGACGTCACGACCCCCTTCCTACGTTTTACGTATACGCATATGGCACGACGGCTTTTGCCCTCACACACAACCCTACATATTCATACCACATACCACATGCTGCACGATGCAGGAGCGAGCGCACAGCAAGCTTCACGACCGGTTCGGCGGATCGGTGCCCACGGCTTCGGGATGTTCGCGGCCAGAGGTCTCAGTGCCCACGGCTCGCTGCGGCCAGCGGTGGCATTTTGCCCCATAGCACTGAAATGCCGTACTCGTCGTACGAGTATTCCTAAGCGTAGTTGCCGTATCGGTAGTTTGCCATCCACTTGGGTGGGCAAGAAGGGCCGAATCGCCAACCCAGGTTATACTGTGGCGGTAGGAGTGTCCAGGCAGATGTTTTGCGGAGCGGCCGGGGTGGGCCCGCAGGAGGATACGAATAGACCCGGTGGGCTTGATGGGGAGGGGGAGGCGACCGGAGCACGCCGGCTTGGGCGGGAGGTGGCGCAAGCGTTACGGAGGAAGGGGACGCGCCTCGTTCTGCACTTCGACCTCAACAAGACGCTCATCATGGTTGACCCTGCTGGCGGCAAGACGCAGTCTCAGGTACAGCACTATACTGCAGTACACCTGGTACTATATACGTGCAGCAGTACAAACGCTGTGGGCCGTCGTGCAACGCAAGTAGAAGGTACAACAGTAGTAGCAGTAGTGAGTCTGCGCTGGTCTGTGGAATAATATGGTTGCAGTACACCGGTACCCTTTGCCCGTGAGGTATCATACACCGGTATATATACCAGGACAGCTAGATCTCTGAACCGTGTTGCTACCCTTAATGAGGCCTCGTTTTGTTACACCTCCATCCTACATACCAGGGTATGTATACCTGTACTCGTGTAAAATACGTAGTTCACGCCAAAACTGTCCAGCACAGCGTTCAATAGCATCAGCATAGATGAGTAAATGGTTATAATGCAATATCGATATTGGCCTCAACACTCAACACAGCCTATGTCCGCCGACTTCGCAAACCCCACGTATGCAATCACTGACAAACGTCAACTCTCCAGACCTGCCTCCAAATTACCAACAGGTCCTTAACAGCATCCTCGCTGAGATATGCTGGGGACACGTGGATCGGGATGGTGACGGCGGTGCATGGCTATGGCGTACAGGGGTGAGCAACGCTTGAGTCTTACGAGAACAGCACAGCATCATATCAAGCGACGAGGCGCTCTAAGAAACCATTCCAGGAACGCACAAGGAGGAAGAGGGAGTAACCAATGCGCCCGTACCCGCCATAAATTACCCAGATTTCTCGTAACAATACAAAAATACGCGGTAGTATGTACGTGTGTAGCGAGTATTTTGTTTCTGTACGGCAGATCCCCGCCCGAAGCAGTGCCGAGCGATGAAAGGCTGCTGTTCTTAGTGAGTTACTCGTATAATGTACTGTCGAAGAATGCAGTCGGGTATTCCTGTAGACTGCATACAGCAGTACCTCAAAGTTTGATGCCCAATTCGTATAGACGTGCGGTGTTTTGGACGAACAAGCGTACTCGTTAGACCCTCATTCACCACACCCAAGCAGTCAATATTGCTTAAAATGCGCCTGCTTGGAGCGTTTTTATCGGGTATATCAAGCATGCGTATCATACAATGCGCGACACTGAAACACGTACACGGCGTTACCGTTCTCCTTACGTACCGCATTTTGCCCCCCTTTTCTCCCAGAGCCCCCCATCACCAGAACGCCCATCTGGTGCAAACCCACGTCTTGGGCGCCAGGGGGGGGAGGCCCTGCCACTGTTGACGTACTCAGACTTTTTGGACGAGATGTTTGGTGATGGAGAGGGCAAGGACAACCAACGGATGAAGGAAGCAAGAGACGAGAGAAAGGTAGAATACTACTTGCTGCCTTGAGCGCCGCAACGCCTGCGAAAGTGCGACGCCCTGGGTGTTGTAGTCTCCATCGACGAACTTCGGAATTGTCTTATTTTTTCGTATTGCCCTTCGTCCACTCTCCTGCTGCTGCTGCTAAAACTACAAAATAGTGTTTGCTGCTGAGTCACCGTATGCACATCTATGGTATGTTTTGGCTGTCCACCTATGCGGAGTTGACGGGCCCAGATGCAAGTATATTATATCTACCTCCTACCGGGACAGTATGCAATTATATTACCGGTGCTTGCCACGCATACCTTTGAACTAATAATGGCGACAAATTTACCATAAACCTGTCCTTTCCGAGGATGATCTCTCTCGTTGCCTCTTTATGTTTTTGTCGCATGCAATGCCACAATATTGCAGGGAATTTTTTCGGAGGACGGACAGCAGGGCGCTGCTTTTCGAACGGAATACCTGGCACTCGAAAGGGCGTTATCCATGCCAGAATCTGTGTCCAGGAGTCCTCTGGCAGAAGGAGCCGGCTTGGCGGGAAAAAACAGGTATTGTTGTGTACTTCGTACACATGTTGTCTTGACGAAAGGCATCACGCTTTTTTCAGAAATCTACGAAATCTGCGGCCACCGTAACTTCGGTCAAATGTGTCACACTGTTCTGACGAAGTCCCGCAGCGATTAACAGGGGTGGCGTCGTCATGTCGGCGTCAACGCTTATACACGTGCACCGCCCTCGAGGGGGGCAAGCTACTTGGGAATAGTGTTGTTGTTTTTAGCAGTGGTAAAAGGGTTAATCAGCTGATTTCAGCGAGGTGAACTGCGATGGTTGGCGCACGATTTTTGGTTTCCTCAGTCTTCCGGCGTCGTCAGCATTCTGTTTTGTTTGTTACGACAATTCACAAAATACGGCAAGCCCTTCCGTCGTCACCAGCATGGTTCGTTTTGTTGTCGGTTCGCGCAACACAGGATTCCGAAAACGTGATATGAGACGATGTGGTATGGTATGGCATGAGATGAGATGATAGGATACTTCGTACAGTATATTACATTTTACGAAGTGATACGATACCATGATATCATAACTGATACTTCGTATGGTATGCGACGATTACACATACGGTATATTGCCTACGACATCATAATACCATTCTTCGTATTATGTTATATGCTATTATATGAAGATGTGATCTGATATTTGATATCAGGTATCATTATACTTCGGAGTATCGCGTTAGTTGTATGCCACCTGGTATTCCATTATACCAGGTACGTACCTGGTATTATTTTAGAATATACTACTCGTATATGATATTACACGGAATTACATGGTATAACATGACATTATATGGTATAACATGACATGGTATGATGGTATGATGTGTACCCACCTACCCCAACGCCGGCGGCTTTCCGTGATCCTCAGCTACTACGTCATCCCGTCGTTCTTCCACTGCCTGCAAACCTTGAAGGAGGCCGGAGCCGACTTCGGCGTGGTTTTCCGAACGTTCGGCAGCGACATCGAGGGGGTGTCTATAGAATATAACGCCTTCTGTGAGGGGAAGCATCCGTTATTCCCCGGGGTGAAGATGGATGGCAGGTGAGCGTATCACGTTTTGGTGCTCGCTCTCTGCCTATCAGTTGCCTCGATTGGCCGATTGGTGCCTGTTGATGCAGTAAAGTTATGATTACGAACGCATGCCGAGTGTCTAGCTAGAGTACACCTCGCCAAGGCAAGAAACCTTGTTCGAGCTAGCTGAAGCCGTTTTTATGACCGAGGGCGTAAGACCGCCGACCGACGTTGATATCAACATGTATACGATTCTCCAAATGATCTATGAATAAATCAACGCACGCACACAAGTTGACGGCAGTTACAAATGTCCTGCCGCGCGAGAGTACCCAGCGACAGCTGCGTATACTATCTAAGGACAACCGCCTCCAAAAACGCTAGAAAGGAAGACGGCACACGCTGACATTCTCGCTGGCAACACCTTCGTACGAGTATGATAGTCACGCCCCACCTACTGCTGTCACCTACTGTACCAGCAGAAAGGTTAATATAGGTTTGTATTTAACATATTGGATTATGCCACTATTCATAATAATATGACTTGCCCCTAACAGTGGGTAAGCTGTCGGAATGACCCTAATTTTTTTGTTTGGTGTTTGAGTGCCCCACTGAAACGGAGTAAAGGGCGATCAAATAGCACGCACACCTCTTTCGAGCCAATTGTAAAGCCGTGCTACTCGTATGGTGGGGGAAGCACCTTTTTTGTCTGATGGTTATCGCGTTAGGAGTGTACCTATTTTCGTCTAACGTGTATCACATGAGGAGTGTGTATGATTTATTTTACCTTACCCCAAAACGGATTTCAATAAACAAAACAAAATGTTGGGTAGTTCCTCAGTGCAGGTTGCGGGAGCTCCGTCAGTCTGCAAACTCTACCGCACTGTAGTGGTATACCGCACTGTAGTGGCATGCTACCGCACTGTAGTGGCATGCTACCGCACTGTGGCGGTACACCGCACTGTAGCGGCATGCTACCGCACTGTAGTGGCATGATACCGCACTGTAGCGGCATGCTACCGCACTGTAGTGGCATACCGCACTGTAGTAGCATACTACCGCACTGTAGTGGTATACCGCACTTTAGCAGCATGTTTCTTTCTGTGGCAGTGTTAGCGGTGTTAGCGTGAAATCATGTTTATCCCTTTTACCACCTGTCCATGACGACCCACGGCATATTCTCCTGAAATTTCCGATACGTGCGGTTTCGTGGTTTCGTTTACTTCTGTCTTGTGGTCATCTGACTATTGTTTTGTTAGCGACGGGCACGGGGACTACCGCATCCACTTGGAGCACAGCGAAAATGGCAGCCCTACCGTCGGCGCGTTCTACCGTGATGAGGAAGGCATTGCCCTGGCCATGGGAACCCTCGAACACCCTCAGAGCAGAGAACATATCAGGCAAGGGTAAATAGTAGTAGTTAAAAGCCCTCCCCAAGAGTGGTGTGGGGCATCTTTTTTGGCGATGCTTTTATCTCACTGTGAGCAGCGGCCACGCGTGTGGGACTTCGGGATGGTGTGGAATGGTATAACAGACACAGGGGGCGTGGTTGTGTGATGCGGCGGCGGCGGTGGCGGTGGTGGTGGTGGTGGTGGGGATGGTGGTGATGGTGGTGGTGCTGATGGCGGTGATGGTGATGGTTTTGGTGATGGTGGTGGTGGTGGTGGTGGTGTTGGTATTGGTGTTGGTGGTGGTGATGGTGTTGGTACTGGTAGTGTTGGTGGTGATGGTGGTGATGGGGGCGGCATGTTTCGTGGACGGAGTTAGAGTTGCGAAGTAAAGTAGATGTTCAGCAGGAGAAATTTACCTGTTGTGGCTGGCAGGGCTCAATATTGCAATGGGGGCGTATTTGTGGACCGGGGGCGTCTAGAGGCAGTAGAAGAACAAGCTGAATTCCAACGTTCAGGTTATAGCAACACGTTTTGGGATTAATAGTTCATACTTTCGTGTCTTGTGGTCTCACTAATTTCCTAGTTCGACGTCAAAACGACATGGCACCAGACAGTTCCGCGGCAAGAGCACCGAAAGCTCTAAAACTCTACATAAGGCACAGCATTATTATCAGGCATGGATTTCTACACTGCGCAGTACAACCAGTACACTGGTTGTGCCTCTTTCATTCCAGGCAGTGTTTTTCCGTGGTAAGCGGGACAAGAAGTCTACTGGTTGTGCCAGTTTCCGGTTGTGACGTCTGGCCTTACCCCGACATTATTGATACATGAATGACAGGTTGATCGAGGAAGAGGGTCGAGTCGTGTACAGATCGATGGATCATATCCACGATGCCATCTGCGAGGTGGTAGGCCCCTCGCCGCCCTCTCCGATAGAGGCACCCACGAACCAAGGGCCAGCACTCGCTCTTGCAGTGACGGCGGCAGCGGCAAGCGCTCGGTCAGCAGACCAAGGGTGGCCACATGGGGTGATGCATCGACGGTGCCTGGCCTTGCGAGACTACTACCCTTTCTGGCGCCAGAGTCTGGAGGAGGCGGAAGCGGGGAAGCTTCTGCCGGTAGACTTGTCCGAAAACCCGAAGGTCGGTTGGGTATCGTCGCCCTCGCGGATTTTGCGGGGACTATCTATCGGAAAAACCGTTATCTACACCATCTAGATCCTAATCTGCCATTATGAGATGTTGTGCGGGATATGCATAGTATTCCCTTTATGATATGTTGTGCTGGGTCTGTATAGTACATGTCCAGCCCAGGAAAAATGCGCTAGACTATGCATATTATACGACTCCCATCCTAAACCAGCATGATGAGCCACAGTAGGTGATGCAGAATAGGATTAAATCTGCCGCCAACGACCGAGATCATGAACTCTTGGGATCATTGATCTGAATGATCTGTCCGAGGTATTGATGTGTGTGTCCAATCGAAGAGACGTATCCCCGTAAAAAGGGATAAAGAGCGTGCCCACATGTTCTCAGGTTCCTAACTCGACGAGGCTGTATGTGCCTGACCCAAGAACCTACTTCAACCAATATTGTACGCAGCCCGATAAACAGTGGTACCTGGCATCACCAACCAACCATGGGCTAGTCTAGCTAGTCTAGCGAATACGACGGCCACTCCGTAGGTGTCTTACCTCGATGCAACCGTAACTTGTTGATGGGGCTGTTCGGTGAAGCAACGTAAAACAAACATGAAATGACGAGTATATTGCGTTGTTCCTCAATTAAGGAACGCTCGCCAGTCAGGAGTCTTTGTGGGTTTGTCGTGTTGGCAGTCGACTGCTTTGACTCTGAAATTTGTTTAGCCTTGTAACGATGACGTAAACACTTTTCCATAGCCTCGACTACCTCCCTCGCAGCGAAATACCGACGTACTGGTATACAGTACGGGCCCACGAATAATAACATATCTAAGGAAAACATAAGATTCACTTTATGGTGGACGCTGCCGTAAGAAACCTTGATTAACAAATCGTTTTCAGCGGCAGGCGCTCCACTAACCTACCAGGTACATTTTAATAGTACGAGGTAGTCTATGCTCTAGGTTTTTCAAGCATGTTGTCGCAATAAGGTTCTAAGCCTTGCTCATGTTACGTATTTTTATAAAAATGTTAAAATACGGTGTTTGTTATTGGTGGGCCCATACTGTAAATTATTGCTGCTGTCTTGTCTCCCGACGTTTACTCGCCATTTACAGTAGCAAGATGCGCATGCACGATATTGGCCATCTCCCCCGCAGCGTAAAACCGAAATGTATTTACCAGGTGTAAAGTATTTCCACCATCCTGACAGGCTCATATTTTATTTGTCTACTGCGTTGTTACGGGAGCCTGTTTTTGTAGTCAGCCTGCGGCACCTTCTGAACGGCATTCGATTATAGCATTACGCTAAAATGCTAGCCGTGACTTGCACAGCCCCCAACAATGGTATGCTTCTTTCTTTGAAAAGAAAAGAAGCCCCTTGCCTCGCCCTCTGGTCGGTCGGTGCTGAGAGCTGAATCACTGACTGGTTGATAAGAACAAAGGGCGTTAAACCAAAGGTTTCCGTTTGTGGTCCCTTGGCTTTCTTCTTGTTTCTGTTTGTAATGTTTCTGAATTATCTACGTTAAAGGCTCACTCTGCTGCACATTGTCATATGACAAACATAACGATAGTAAAAAAATAACATAATTATAATGATGGTAATGTTGGTGCTGGTGCTGATGCCCTCATTGATGGCAGGTGTGGGCGATAATGTTCGACGATAACATCGGAAGACCGGACAGCTCGGGCGGCGCTCACATCGTGGACGTTAGGGATGCCGCTACGGGAACGCCGGTGCCTTTCGAAGCAGCGCTGCGCCGACACATCGTTCGAGCGGAACCTTTCCTAGCGCTGGCGGACGGAGAATCGGACGGTTCCACTTCGGCACTCGGGTGTCCCAGTAACTACTTCTTGTTGGAGATCTTGAAAAAGTTGAGAGCGGGAGAAGCCGATGTCTCTGCCCGTACATCCGCTCCAGAACCCTGACAAGATGGCCGGTGTCCATTGCGATCGACCAGGGATATTCCATCGTTCGGAGTTTCGGCCGCAATTGATTTTCGCCTGTTGGTTGCTGGCGATCGTTTTCTGCTGAATGGCAGTCCTACTTTAGCGTCGCCAAAGTAAAGTCGACCATGGTTTTGTCTCTGGTTACCTGTGGCTGCTATATTATATCTGCTGTTGATAGTTGTGGTGGTGTTGTTGTGGGTTTCGTTCGGGCAGACTTTACCCCTTTGGAACGGAGCCCTTTTAAGGGATACAACGGATAGAAGGGATACAACGAATACAAGGGATTGCGACGAAAACAGTGGCATTTTTGGCGTTTTCAACCGTCTACGAGCAGCGTGAGCGCCCAGCAATACCGGCAGAACCACGCTGTGCCCGTGCCGTACATACGACTCCTTGCGTTGCAACCATTGTAACTCGGGCAATAACCATCGTTTGTATCATCCCCCGAATGGTCAATGGTCACAATCCTACTACCCCTGACTCTAGCACAGCATTGCCTCGCTTCATGAATACACTCGTGCTGCCTAAATGTACCCTTCGATCTCCTTGGTTCACCATGCATTACTACTAATAGTGCTATTTTAATAGTAATACCTGGTAGTACTTACCAGGTACATAATGTCTTTGTTTTTTTTTGTCATCCAACATGCAACACCCGTCTGCGGCCTTCTTTCTGGACCGGACTCTTCAATGTAAGGACTCTTTGATTTTTCTGCAACAATACCTAACTGAACGTTCCGTACGCCTCCATCTTCTCGTGCGAGCGTCCAACATTGACAATGATCTACTACTACAGTAGTAGTAAATTAAAATCAGTGTGCTGGAGAATAGGGCAACGCATATCGTTGGTTCTGCTCTAGTTATGCTTTGCCATTCTTATCGAGCAACTTTTTTCCCCATTTTTTCCAATATTTTTTTCCAAAACAAAAGAGGAAAAAGAGGGAAAAGAGAAAAAAAACATTTTTTGGAAATTCTTCAGAGGGTAAAATGATTGGAAGGCTTTGAGTTCCAATAAATGGAGAGAAGAAAAGATGGAAGTACAGAAAAATGCGCGGAAAAAATATAGGGAATTTTGGAAATTCATGTCTCCAATAAGAATGGCCCTTTTAGCCCATTCATAACTGAAAAAAAATATCCCACACTAATTCCAAGTAGTTTGTCCCCAAATGTGTGGGACCAGTTCTTAAGTTGTGCTTTGACATCCAATAATGTGCAGCATGAACTTAAGCATCGACCACTCGTAACTGAAACTGTTCCCAGAAACTATAACTATCCAGAGGCTTTTGATTAACATATGTACTGCTGTTGTACAATTGGTTTGATCCTGGTGTTTAATATATCATATATGCCTGCTGCGTGTGATTGCATTCCGAGTACGTACAGAATAACCAATAACCAACGTGGCCTTCATATAAGTTGTTGTCGTCTATCTCGTCGGCGTTTGTCTCTGTTTTAGTAGTTTTCTTGCCAATCAGCAATCAATGTTCTATGTTAATATTTTTCGGTGCATTCTGTATACGTATTATATGCTCGTTCGTACCGGTAAGCACCACCAGTGGAACAAAACAGATGAGTGCAGCAGTTATCCTATACCATTTTTATTCTCATTTATTCTCAAATGACACCAACTGTCGAGAGCGCCTATGATTATAGCGTGGGTAGGCACAATTCGACGAGAGCCGACGAGGGAAAAAAGTGCTGAAATATTCTCGCGATAAAAATGCAAGGCACGTACCGTAGTGGGGAGGGTGGAGAGGAGCCTACTTTAGTGACCCCAGATCTGAGTTACAACTAAAGAAGGAGAGAGAAGAGGAGGGTGAAGATAATGAATGGGATGGAGAAAAAAATATGAAGTATATCGACGATACACGACAAACCGCACCAACACCAACACACAACCAGTGCGGGATATTTCGTCTCATTATTTTCCGAGCTTGTGAAGGCTATCTCGCCAAAATGCGCATCAAATCAATCGTCTCAGCATGTCTCAGAGAGAGGAAGAAAGGAGGTCTCTGTTGTTATAGACTCTTCTTACACTTGCTCGTGCCTCTTCGAGTTCAGGATCGGTATTTCCCATGCCTACTGGAAACCCCCCACAAAAACTATGTTTGTTTGCTATTCGCACAGGTTTACCGAAAAAACAAAAAGTGCTCCGGAAAAGGTAACAGTCTCATAATTAATGTATGATATGATGATGACGATAATGCCGTATAGTTTTGTGCAGGTGATTATTATTTTATTATCCGTTGGGTTAGGGTTAGGTTGTTTACGCTGAGCTATACAGGTGTTTCGACAATTAATAATCAAACACCTGGTACCTATGCCGAAACGTACTTATAAACACATCCTTAATATTTTCGCATGCTCTTTGGGTGCATGCGGCAACATTGCCTGCCTCCTGAGGAAACGCGCACAACCCGTCGTTTCCGCGTAATACGTACGTACGAAACACCTTAAAGTTTTTTTAACTTATTATGGGATACTGCTGTGTAGTACAACACTTCGAACTGTAAAACAGAAAGAGTTTTCACGTATTAAAATGTACTGTAATCACTTTTTAGTTGTATATATATGAGTATCATGTGGAAGTACTAAAACGAAAAGAGCTTCAAAGATAAACAACGACGTCTGAGTAAGGTGGTCATGACTCTACTTACCGGGTACTTACTACCGAAGCGTGAGTATGACGCACACCGCGGGGACACTCCATCATCCAGCCTTGCCATTGCCATCCAGTCCACCACAGGGGAGTCGGTTAGTTCATGGCATGGCTGTCCCGCAGGCCAGACCAACCAGTTTTAGTAGTGGCTCTCAGCCAACCCATTGACATTTATGCGAGAGAGACAAAACACTGCTTGCCGGTTGCCGCTCGTGTTTCCATGGCGCTATAATTACGCCGTGTTTTGTGGCTGTTATGGCCAAGCCATCCACTCCCATTTAAGAGAGAAAAAACACACCTCATGTTGCGTGGCATGTTGCGCGTGTTTTCGGCCGCTTTTTACTCAATTGGGGTCATCAAATTGAATTGAACGTATTAAAGTACACCGTCGAGATGGGAAACCCACACTCTGTATCTCAGCTCATACAGACGTTACAAAATTCGACTGGGCGTGCCCACAGGTAATGGGGCATCACCGCGGGGGGGAAGGGGGATCAAGAGCCTCGACAACTGCCAAGAACGCACACCACACTTCCACCGAAAAATGTCGGGCGCCCACGCCTACAGGTACAGTAGGTGCTTGCTGCCACACCATGCAAAAGAGACGAGGTGCGTGGGCAGACTGCTTTGAGTTAAGACTATAAGGGGTACATGCATTTAATGGCCGCCCTGATACCCACCTAATGGGAGGGCCTCTGTTAGGTCGGCCCAAGCACCTGGAGCGTCTCGATTCGACATCGAGCACCGCAACAAATTTGCGCCGGTTTACTTTTTCCCGCCAGCTTTACTACCAACCACACCACAGAATAACCGCCCGGCTAAAAGCTATGGGCATCGCGGCGCTAACGCGATTCCATAACCTCGGTGCCAACGCGCCCAGTCTGGGCGCGGGAATGCCACACCTGGCACCGTTTGATGGCGTTCGCCCGCCTAGACGTATATGCCACAGACGGTTTCTGGCTTACCCACCCAGAAAGAATTCGCCAAGTGGCCGAATACTATGACCTGTCCTCAGACACACGTCTACACCAAAGGCAGCGCATTTTAACCGCAAAAACGAGGCTCGCCGTTGGTCGAACCCATGCCAATAAACTACAAAACAACAAACAAACAGCTGCTGGCGGGTTGCACGCGAAAATTGCATGCAGTCAGCAGCAAAGCAGATAGCTTCAAAAAAACGACCACCCCCCTCCCCCACCACCCCCTCCTTCTCCGGTACAAACGCCTCCGACCCAACCCAACCAACAAACCCCGCTGGGAGGCTCAACAAATGACCGATCTAGGGGGATACTCACACATTATCAACACCACAACGTGTGGATGGCAAATACGACGCTAAAGGCAGCCGTCACCATTCAATATATATGACACAACACAAAAAGAATGTGGCTCTACACACATCATCTCCCTTCACCAACAAACCTGTCTTCCTTCGGCAGACATGGAGCACATTTCTTAGCAGTGCCTTACAGTGCCTTACAGTGTCTTCCGGGCATGCCCTGCAATGAAAGGTTGATAGCTTGGCTTAGGGATCACCGTGGAACCTACTGTTGTCATCCAGGGATAATATGATGCGGAAAAAGTTACGACAATCTGAGACCAAACAAAAACACCCCGCACTCACCGCAGCACCCGACAACGCCGCCACCCGGCAACGCCACTCTTACTTGCGGGTTCCAATAACAAGAAAAAACTCTCTCACAAAAAAACATTCCTAATCAATAAAGTGCACAAAAAAACAAGTCTCGCGGATCGTGACGCAATCAATCCCCGCCACCGCCACCCCTCACCTACTCCACCCCCACCCCCCCTTCCCCACCACCCCCACCCCCACCCCTACCCAACCCCACTCTGTGCCGAAGCACGATGGCAATTCAATCGTCGAAGCGAAGGTTGACGCTGCGGAATGTGAAACCGGAACGCCGTAATATCACTTCGTATCCACAAAAAAAAAAAAAAAGAGTACGCTTATACGCTTGCTCTCCGGCCGCCACCCAAGGGCCTCCACCACCACCATTAAATAGATTCATTCTACTGGGATGGCCTTCAGCGGTCAAACGAAGGCGAGTATAAGTCGGTCGTCATTCCGGAATGGTTGACGCCAACAGTTTAGTCATCGACTCAGTCATTCGACTACATCGTTCGTCTAAGTCGTTCAACTAAGTCGTTCGACTTAGTCGTTCAACCAAGTCGTTCGACTTAGTCGTTCAACCAAGTCGTTCGACTTAGTTGTTTAACCAAGTCGTTCGACTTAGTCGGTCAACTAAGTCGTTCGACTTAGTCGTTCAACCACGTCGCTCGACTTAGTAGTTCAACCAAGTCGTTCGACTTAGTCGTTCAACCAAGTCACTCGACTTAGTAGGTGCTACCATCCGAGAGCTGGAATCGCGCCGTTCCCATGATGGTTTGCGTTGGCTGAACTGAGCGCTGAGAACAGTGTATTGAAGAGTATCAACCATGTCAGAGTTACCACCGACAGTCCTGCCAGTAAACGTGCGCTGCTGTCGTCCTGAGTTGTGTCTGTCTGGAAAACCATAATCTGATCGAGCCCATAGGATTCCATTACTGAGTTGTCCACTCGATTGTTTTCCTTCGCTGAGACGATCAACGTTACGAAGTAGTCGCCGTCCTGTAAAAGACAGCGAGCACGCCAACGAGCAGTTGGAGCATGTGAGTCAGCGAGCGAATGAGTCAGGGAGCCAGCAAATAAGCAAGCACGAAGAACAAGCGAGACGAGCAAGGCGAGCAAGGCAAGCAAGATAAGCAAGGCTAGCAGAGCAAGCCTCGCAAGCCAAGCGAGCCAAGCAACCAAGCCAAGCAAAGCCAAGCAAAGCCAAGCAAAGCCAAGCAAAGCCAAGCAAAGCCAAGCAAAGCCAAGCTAACCACGCAAGAAAAAACAAGCAAGCGGTCAAGCAGAGAAAGCATTAAGGCAGTCGAGCAGCGAAAACACACACCACAAAGCAAGACAAGCAGCGCAAATATCGGGTGTCGGTCGATGGTGGACCCCTGTTACAATTTTGGGAGACGGCATTCCCTCGTGGCAACGCAAGACGTAAAGTGCCTGCATTGTCTGCCAACCAGTATCGTTGCCCCATATGGGCGTTTTGAGGGAGGGGCTCTATATACCTTGTCCCCGCTTCGAAAAAATGGATGCAAAACCTAACCCCGACCGCGTGGAAAGTTCTGGGGACTATTTCCCAACGAAGGCGTGATGAGAGCTTTAGTATGGACTATCAGGCAGGCTGTGCAAGCTGACACTACTGGCTTGAGGAGGGGTTACGCGTGCTCTCTCTCTCCCCCCGTCGCTCTGTCTGTCTCTCTCTCTCTATCTCTCCCCCTCTAACACACGCACCTCAGGCAATTCAAAGCTGAGAGCAATCCAGCTCTTGAAGGACTCCTTGTCGAAGTAGACCTCGCCGGTCTCCTGCACTTGACAGAGGCTCAGGCTCGATTGGCCCTCGATGTAGTCGTTCACGTACCCGGACACGGTGCAGCCGTACTCGTCGCAGAAGTTGTCATCGTTGTTGAAGTACACGTTCACGGAGGTACTGCAAGAGCAACAGTAGCAGTAGCAGCAGCAGCAGTAGCAACAATAGCGGTATTTCAGCAGTTAGTTTGTGTACCAAACCCAGCAAGTCCGGCGGGCGCGGGGGGGGGGGGGGAGGAAGAGAGCAACAGCAGGACTGATGTCCGCACAAGAAACAAAAAGAGGCATTTTCTTAGTGGAAAATCAACCGCGAAATATCAAGCGAAACTTAGCCCCCCCCCGCGAACTCCTACTCCAGTTTAACGGCTTCAAGCAAGCAACGAATGAACCCCGCCAAAACCTCAGTACGAGGCATTTTGAGGACGAGATGCAGAGCATGGGTGCGTTCAACGCTCCTCGAGCAGGTGCTTAAGGGGTTTGGTCACAGGAAGGTAAGGCGTGGTCAAGATGGACTCTTAATCGTTTTACTATAGCACTGCTCATAGCTCTAACGTAATACAACCCTACTTATAACTGTTTAGTCCACACAGCCGGAGAGCAGTCCTTAAGGGGTTAATGTCTCAATGGGATACTACTACTACTACCACTCAATGGTGACGATGCCACAAGCCACGGGTTTGTGTTGACCACCATCTGCCTGCGGGGCAAACAGTCAACACGTGCGTACGTACTGCTGTTCGAGCAGGCGTGAGCAGTAGCAAATCAAAGCAATCAATCGGTCAATCTCGTGCCTGCCTGCCACGAGGTGATTGCTTGCTCTCTCGGGCGCTGGCATAGAGCGCTATGTAACCAGGACAACCCCTGGCTACCCTACCTCGTACGACTGTAGAGAGGACCACCAACCAATCTAACAATCAGCTTGCAGCTTGAGAAAAATAACAGCAGTACAGCAAAAGCTTACAAGCAGTCCTCTTACAAAACTGCTATTTTACAAAGCATTATTACAGCAGCACTACGGTACACAAGGAGCGAATAGCCCAGACGCACGCTATGGTAGAGGTGTAAGCACCATGTTTTTTCTGAGCATGGTCACTTGAGGAGCTCTATACCTGCAGTAGCCTGCACACTGATTTTGGAGGAAAGTAAAAGTGCTGCGCACCCGATGAGCAATTCCATTGTTTATTGTGTACTTAACCCTTTTAGGAATGCAGTCCCATTTTGGGGACAAACCACTCTAATTCTAAGTAATTTGTCCCCAAAACGGGACTCCAGTCCTATAAGGGTTAGTTAGGGTCGTTCTTATCGAGCAACTTTTCCCCAAAATGTCCAATATTATTTTTCGCGCAATTCTTAGGATTCCCATATGTTCTAAAAATAATTTCCAAATATTGGAATGCGAAGCATTCCAAATATTGGATTACGAAGCCTTCCAAATATTTTGCACTCTGTTAAAATTCCAAACTTTCCAAATAAATCCTGTTTTTCCTACTTTTCCTGTTTTTTGTTTTTTAAGTGTTGGAAATTTTGGGGGAAAAAATGCTCGATAAGAACGACCTTAAGTACACAATAAACAATATTGAAACACAAAAAAAAACAGACCAATTTGGGTTATAAGGAGCCCCCCGCCATCCCCAAAACGTTTCCGCCGAAAAATGCTACTGCTGCACCTCTATCGTAGCACGCGTCTCCCGAGTTCCTATCTTGCGGGGGGCTTATGACCAGGAATTGCCCGCCTGGTACAACGTAATACGAACAGCCTACAGCTACTGTGTGTAGAATTGCAGCAGGGGGTGCACACAAAAACACAAAAATCGACACGCCACTGTGTACCCATTTTAGAAACCCAGACAGGCGGGGTATACTTGAACCAATTGAATAAAGTCTTAAAACAAGCCTCTGCGATTTCGTAAATCCGACCAGAAATCCCACCGCACTGGTTTGTTTTGTTTTTCGTTTTGATTGTTCTAGAACTACTGCTGTGGTGTCGTTTTGTCTTTCTGTCGCGCACGCCTGGCCTGGCTAATAACCTGCTAATAACCTGCTAGAAATGACAGCATCACATCATAGGGTTGGTTTGAGTCTCACTTGACGACACGGTCCTTCTTGACGAAGCTGTCCTCGATCCAAATCTTGTCATCGACCAGCCCCACTGGCACGGGCACTTCCACCGAGAACATCACAACTTCTACGGTCGCATTCCCATCCCCTGAAAACAGCAGTAGACAGCAGCAGACAGCAGTAGACAGCAAACAGCACCAGCAGGACACGGGTAACAAAGGAAGCGCACGTCAACCTTTGAGTATACAGCAGTATAGTGATACATTATAGTGCCCGTACTGAGTCTACATCCCAGAGGGCCACTATTAATAGTTCTGTGGTCACAAGACACTTCCGTACGAGTCAGAGAAAAATACAGCTATCGGGTTAGGGTTTAGTGTGATTGTTTTTGATGCTGTCGACACTTTCCAGTTCAAGCTAGTTGACAAGAATAAGCCTAAGCTTTCGACTAAATATATACGTGGCGGTCACAGGGGCCTACCTCTAGGCCAGCCAGCCATCACTTATCTTATCTCGCCCGCTTCATTCCGGCAAATTTCAAGTTTATTACCAGTGCCATTACTATTACGGAGGACCGTAGTAAATACTAGTAATACTAGTAATACTAGTAATACTAGTAATACTAGTAAACAGGACCGACGGCAAACACAATAGGACGGTATACCTGGTATGTTTCCCTTTGTTTAGTAACAATATTTGGTCCTATTTACTATGGTCCTCCGTAATATTACTATCGAACAGGTATTTCTTGTTTTGCATCCTACCGCCGGTTTGATATGCTACGTACTCCATTCTGAATAGTAGGGATGTAAGGGCCCTTTAGTAGCCACATGTATACCATATGTATACTAAAAATATGAAAGTCACCATGTTGCCGGGAAACAAAAGCGCCCGTGGGCACTACGTACATCAGACCTGAAAATTGATCATGTATATATCATACGGGATGTACATCCTGCATGAGGACATATAAAACCCGTAAGTACGCGCGATCGAAGTATTCCACTCAGCTAGCAAATATCAGTTTCGGCATAATCCTCGATCTCACATCTGTTGTTTTTCTAATTTTTAATACATATACGCCGAGCAAATCGATATTTCAGCGAAAGACGCGACTCGCCGTTTCGCCAAGGTTGATCAACAGAGGGCTGGACAGAACCTTGGCCCAAATGCGACTGGAATGGTTGGAATACAATTGACTTTAAACTTTTATCCTTGGCCTTATACCCCCGACCGCCTGAGATTTTTCCCGGAAAAAGCGTCATGGGGGGCTAGGAGTTTGTAGGAACTACCGGTATCAACCATTTTGCCGTAAACACTGACAAAATAAGGCGCACACTGGTATATACATATAGATACTGTAGTATATTTATGTTTACGAAGTTGTGCATTCCACATGGATCACCATCTACAACTTTCGCTTGACGTAGCCCAACAAGAAAAAATAAGGCGCGCGAACCGCGCCGATTTTTGCGCTTGTACAGGATATGCATATACTGCTGTATGAGAACACTAGGAATTCCCGGGAGGGTGACCATGTTTTCGGTACTATGGACGACTGCTAAACGACCTTATTTGTTTGTACGGTTGTTACATATAGCCCGTATTTTCGGTACACAGCAGTGTGGAGTGTGGAGACAGATCAGACGTACTGTAGAGGTTAGAGCGCAGTCAGCGTTGCAACAACGAATGCCAAGAGCATGCGTTCGGTACAGGGCGGCGGGCGCAGTAGGCGTTGCACAAGGAACAAGAGAACAAGATGGTCGAGTTCCTTTGGGGGATGTGGAACAGCAGTTCAGATAGTAGTCGGACCCTAACAGCACTAGTAGTGTAGTGTAGTATTAATACGGGGAAACAGAGTCGTAACGAGAAGCGTAGTACTATAATAGATAATTCATAGAAATAGGCTGTCTTGAACCATCGTGGGCTCTGATTACTCTACACCACCCTATACTACTATACTACTGAGTATTACTATACTGTAGTAATACTATATATAACCCCTCGTAATAGCTTTAACAAAAAACAATACTGGTAAGTCTTCCTGCTTACCTGGTATTATTTATACACAAAACTAAAACATACGAAAACGATCATTGATCATTGAGAAACGTCACAGGTCCAGGCGGAGGAGCAGGGTACTTTTATTTCCGTGTTTTGTACCACACCTTGGTTTTCGAACCGGACGCGTCCGGGTTCGAGCGGTACCGAGTCCTCCGACGTCAGCCCGCTGACTTGGTACGTCTCAGCGGGGTTGTACTGCCAAAATGTGCACCCGGCAGCCCCTATCTCGGCCAGCTCATTCTCTGCCTGAGGACACCACACCACATAACGGGGGACAAGAGAGGAGAAGGGGTAACAGGATAGGATACAAGAGAGAGAAGGGGGGGGGGGGGGGGGCACACGAGAGAAGCGGGGAGCACACGAGAGAAGAGGGGAGCACACGAGAGAAGAGGGGAGCACACAAGAGAAGGGGGGAGAGCAGAGGAGGAGGGAGAACAAGAGAGGAGAGGAGGAAAGAGAAGGTGGGGGGGGGCACGAGAGAAGAGGGGAGGATAGAAGGGGGGATATTAGGGGAATAGGGGGGCACGCGAGAGAGGGGGGGGGTAGAGAGAGAAGGGAGAAGGAGTCGAGGAGAGGTGACGAGAGGAGTAGAGAGGGCGTTAGGGCGGGTGGGGGCTTTTGCATTTTCCTCGTTGACAAAAACAGGGGCGAAATAAGAGTCAGACAACAGCAGCTTATTGGATGCGCACGCGACTACTTCGCTTTCCCCTTCTGGGCAAGGCCACAGCAGTACCAACAGCAGTACCAACTGTGTGTCAGATGCACGGTAGACTGCTGTGTGTGCCTCTCTAAGCCATGGCTCTTCTAAGGCATGTTTAGGAGAAAACCAGCTTTGAAAATCGTCCCAGGATGTGTGTAATTTTATCATCTTGAATGCAGTACATCTGGTACGGTAATATTCACAGGACAGCCGGACAGTCAAGTGTGATGCGTATTAAATTTACATCTTGAGACCACGGCTTCCCTCCCGCATATACGTGCCACCCACCCCCCAACCATAGTCCCGAGCAGAGAAACTCCTTCCGAGAACGTTGATGCGTGCTGTCGCAGCCTTGTGCGAAACAAGACAATAGTCAAATACGGCAAAGGTCCCTGTATCGTGCCGGCACAGTATGCGACAGCCAACAATACCGGCACTATATTAGCGGCAACCGGCACTACTCTTCACACTGCCACCCTGGATATTCCCACGAGTACCACGCGATTTCACGGGCCCTTATAGCGGGCAGCCGGCACTACCCAACTGGCACTATAGAGGGATCAATAATATACACCACAAAAAAAAAAAACAGACTGCAATGGAAACCCATGTCGTGGTGGTGTGCAGGCCAGGCCCTTAACCCATTCAGAACTGAAAAACCTACCCCACACTAATTCCAAGTAGTCTGCCCCCAAATGCGTGGGACCAGTCCTTACGGGGTTAAGACTCACGTATATACAGCCGCCGACGTAGGGGACATAATTGAGTTTATCCGCGTACTGAATCTGAAGCGGCTGTGGTGTCGCCGAGGAGCACTGCCTGTACGACACCGCAAAGTGGTCCGATGTGTCCTCCGAGGTGAAATCGATGCTCGCTCTCGCGTCCGGCTCAATAACAATCTGCGACAAAAAAAAACAAAACGATAGCATCATCATCATCATGAACTATTAACCAATTAGGGTTTAGAAAGGGGACTCGGGGCTAAAGTCAGAAAATGGGCTCAGGATTGGGGTTAAAAAAAGGACGACCAAAACTGTCTAGTACTGGTATGGCATATAGGCCAAATTGAACGTGGCTGAATATGTGTAGTAACCGAAAATGACAGAGCAAGGAGCTGAAAAACACGGGCGCAGCATGGTACTACTTGCGCGTGCTGCTGCTGTTGGTGCTGCTGGTGACGAATAACGTTAGGGATAAGGTTAGAAAAGGGACCACCAAAAACGACGAATAAAAATACTTTTTACAATTTCGTGAAAAAGAAACGTTGTCGAAAAGAAGTATTAATACGAGTAGTAGCCTTAAAACTTCAAATTAATTAAACTACAGGTAATACGAGAACGGCACATGCCAGCCTTTGATTTGACTGAACGTACGTGTAGTAACCGAAAATAACAAAGCAAGGAGCTGCCTGCACAACGACGCGGGCGCAGCATGATACTACAGTACGTACTAGTGTTGGATACCGAACGATAATCGAGTTCGGCATCATACGGGTAGACAAAAAAACTTCTGGCAATCGATACGACTTCGGTACTTGATACCGGTCGACCCGGTGGTCTAACAGGTAACCACGAAGCCTGATAGGTTGGAAGGTCGAGGGTTCGAGTCACGTAGTCTCTTTATGGAGATTTTTACTCTCAAATGACACCAACTGTCGAGAGCGCATACTATAGCGTGGGCAAGCACAATTCAACGAGAGTTGACGAGGGAAGAAACTGCTGAAATTTTGTCGCGATAAAAATGCAAGGCAAGAGCCGTAGTGGGGGAGGAGGACGAAAAGCCTACTTTGTGACCCCGGATCTGAGTTACGACTAGGAAGGAGAGAGAAAGGAAGGGCGAAAATATGAAATGGATGGAAAAAAAAAAAAGAAAAAAAAAACATCGAAGCTTTCAATTGAGTGCTTTCGTTCACTGTCGGCATCAAAAAAAAAAAAACGGGGATGCCAGGGGATGGAGGGCAAAACAACACGTCCGATATACTTGTAGATCATAATATCGATATATCGATAATCGAAACTTTCGATACAATATCTAACACTACTGGAATTTGTACTGGTACCTGGTACTGCCGTGCGTGCGCACACGTTTCATATTATTACGGAGGACCATAGCAAATAAAACCAAATATTGTTAGTAAAAATAGGGAAATATATAGGTTTTTGTGTATACCGTAGGTCCCTATTTACTACCAGGTAGTATTTACTATGCTCCCCCTTAATAGTTGGGGTGTCGGAAGGTAAAAGGAGCCAACATGGTGCCACTCTCGACGGAAAGGCAAGCATCGTTATGGATGTGTTGATATTTACACATCAGCGGTCCTTACATTTGCGTCCACAGTAGTGGTACACTATTAATAGTATAGTATAGTGGTACACTATTAATAGTATAGTATAGTGGTACACTATTAATAGTATAGTATAGAGGTACACTATTAATAGTGGTATGGTTTTGGCGGCCATCGGTGGGTCTCAAAAGGGTTATAACTCATTCAGTCAGAACTAAAAAACCTATCCCAACACATATTTCAAATACAGCAGTATTAATATCATTAGTGGTTTTCCCCCAAACACGTGGAAGACCAATTCTTAAGGGGTTTGTTCACTACATTATTGATAATACAACAAATACTCCGTACCGTAGTGGGGAGGAGGGAGAAGAGCTTGGTTTGTAACGCCGGGTCTGAGTTACGACTAGGAAGGAGGGGAGAGAGACAGAAGTGCGAAGATAATAAATGGGATGGAAAAAACAAAAACACAAAAACTGCTCTTGTTAATAATGTAAACAGATACTGGCAGTACACAATTTCTGTCTATCCGTAAACAACACGGCAGCAGACAGCAGTATTAATAGTATCAACTACTAATATCACCAGCACCAAAATTCCAACATCAAGCGTTGGATAACTATTATGATATCGGACTGTCGAACGTGTGGAACATGTTGAGGCAATTTGCACATGGTGGACAGGTGGACAGGGAACATGCATGGTGTTCGTTGTGGCATGCATGGTATGGTGAGGTGCGGTGCGGTGTGGCGCAACGAATAAAACTATCCGAGGGCGAGAAAAAAAGGCTGTGTTCATTATTTGTTACGAGCCCCTTAGTATAGGGACATCGGGATCTTTATAGGACTGCACTCCCGTTGTGCGGACAAAATGACTTGGAATTAAACTACACTAGAGGTCGTGTTTATTTTTTTGTTTGCGTACGTCGAGTAGTGCAATAGTTAAAGACTAAAAGGGTTAACAGGGTGTCGTCAATTTTGACAACCAATATCCCTGTTATCGCGCCACGCCGACCGGTCATATGGTAAAAAACCACACACACTACTGCTGTGATACTGTGATACACGCAAGTTTCAATCTTCGTGCCTCATGCAGGTCTACATATTACATGCCAGGTATACCTCTCGTACATAGGATACCTTTTGCGAACGGGCGTAACGTACACACGACACAATAGTTTGCCTCGATACGATATGATACGAAGCTAGAAAGATTAACTGGTTCAGCAGTACACCGGTAAAAGTCTATCGTATACATATATCTCTTAAGAGGCGAAAAACGACGGGAAAAACATACAGCTAACCGTACCAGCGGGTAAAAGTAAACGACCATTGCGGTACTGCTGTACCAGGAGACAGGCCGCTTGGACAGGGGATGAGGAATATACGTTGTGACTTCGTAGTGACCCGGCTAGTTATAGTACAACTACTACAATACAACAATTGATATTTACCTGGTACAACAATGCAATGCGTTGTGGTGTATGATAGTACTGGTGCGCGCTCACATCATGACCGTTTCGCACTATCAATACATCCATAGTACTGCTTGTAATTTTGTATCAAGTGTTTTAGGAGCATCAACAGCAGTAGTACGTACTGTAGTGTAAAGCAGTGTTTTCGGACGCTATGCATTAAGACGACCACAATATACTGTTGTATTAATAGTAAAAATACTTCGCATACATAAATAAAGTGTTTGTACTATATAAATAAAATAGGAATATGATACTCCAACTGCATACAACTAAGTACGTAATACTTAATACCTGGTATAGTCCTAATAACCCTCATGGATTTGAGAGCGGAAAATCGGCATTGAAAAGTGGCGAAATTACAGCTACGCCCCTGCGTGATTGGGGGATGGCACACGAACACAATTGGTGTCCGAGTTTCCAAGTTTCAATGCAAGGCGTCGTACAGCACGGGCGTAACATCATGATCATCTTACCCACCTGTGTCGCATTGCCCACAAAAGGTGTACGTGTATATTTACTCCGACAAATCTTCAACTAGAACTACCTCTACCCCCGTTTTTTTTTCCTAGAGGACATTTCGTAATTCTGCAGAACTTTCCCATGGATACATAATTTGGCAAGGAAGGTATGAACTCCTTGGTGCACTCCCGTCAGTGTGCCAAAGCGACAGCAGTTTCCGTGTCCTCCTTCGATGCGGACCTCGTCGTTGAAATTCGAAAATGTGGTTCCAGCCGCTGGAATATGCGGTTTCTCGGACTGCAGCCGAGTTTTTTTTTTCTGCTTGAACGAGCACGAGGACACTACAAAAATACGTCGTGCTCGTTCTACAGCAGAAAAAAAAAATACTTGGATACAACAAGAGAAACGGCAAATTCAAGCGCCTGGAACCACATTTTCAAACTTCAGGAACGAGGTTTGCATAGAAGGAGGGCACGGAAACTGCTTTCGCTTCAGGACACGCACGGAAGTGCACCAAGGAGCTCATATCTGCCTTCCCAAATTATGGATCGACGGGAAAGCTCGGAGCTAGGGCAGAATTACGCAATGTCCCACAGGAAAAAATATGGGGGGTAGAGGTGGTTCCAGCGTCTCTTTGTCAAGAGATTTGGAAAAAAAAAAGTTTTTTTTTTGTAAAAACAAAATGTGGGCAATGCAACATGCAGTACTTCCCGTACTGCTGGCCGCTCATTATACAGCTCGTATTTAGACATTGATAACGCAAAAAAAACTATGATTATTTTTGCCGCCGTCCCTCATAACCCTTGTACCCTTATATCCCTTATAACCCTTAAAAGGGGTCCGTCCTAAAGGGGATATTAACGCTAGCCACGTTCAAGTTTAAGTGTGGTTTACTACTGTTGCGTTTCGCTGACGTGGCGGCGATTCTTGCGACGGAAAACGTGGGAGAACCTCAAGGCACTTTCCGATTGTTTGTTTATTGGCTCTCAGTACACAGCATCACAACAGTGCTTGCCCGTAAATTTAATGTTGACAAAAAAAAACAACAACAACAACAACAACAACAACAACAACAACAACACCTGCGAGATCGAGGATTTCGTCGAAACTCATATTTGCAAGCTGCGTGGGTGCTATTCCGATAGCGATAGCGCGTACTACGGGTTTTAGATGGCACCGTGAAGGATGTTATCCTTTATGACCCGGTTCGTAAGGCTTAGGCAGCATACTCTATATACCAGGTGTAGTTTAAATTCGAAGAGTTTTGTTTTGGGGCGCATGCGACGGCTTTATAGGTGAGGTCACCACGTTCGTTCTGAGGGTGGTAGTCACTCGATTATCTTGATTATAGTATAGGAGCTCTATACCTCACTGTTTTTGGAGGAGAATCAAAAGTGCTACCCGACGTACAATACCATGGCCAAACTATGCCATCAACAATATGCTTACACAAGAATGACACATAGTCAGACGATTCTGGGTTAAGGCGCCCGATCATTCAGAAACATTTTCAGCCAAAAAGTGCTACCTCGATAGTAGCACGCGTCTTGGTTCAGAATACTGTGTACTACACTATAATATATTTATATACTTTTAATATATATACTTCGTAAATATCGTATGTGCACTGACTACTGCAGGCCAACAACACTCTACGAGTATGATCTACGCTGATTATAGGAGTAAACGCTGCTGTACTAACTGTTTGTGTGATGTATCCTACCGGTACCATATACTGCCTGTCCCTGGTACAACATCACAGGCATTGGTACATAAAGACGAGTGTAGACATGTTGTATTGAGTGATTTGGGAGGCCCATTTCTCATATACTTCATATCGCGACTTCCGGACACCACAATCAACCTGGTTTAGAAAAAAGTAACATAACACTACGACTGCTGTGAGAAATTGAATCGTGTTTCTCTGAGAGGAGGGATTTCCGAAAATTGAAATTGAAATTTTCAACTTTCCTCCTTTTAAACATAATTAAAAAAACTAAGTACGTACGTACGAGTACCAGGTACTAAAAACATTAAAATATCATACCTGGTACAAGGTCATACATGGTATGTATCATAATATGATACCAGGTATGTACGATATGAACTATGATATACCAGTAGCCAGGTACTACTAATACTACTGCTTGTACAACAGCTGTACATGCTTATATATATAGATATATGTGTATATAGCTATATACTTCGTACGACAGAGGAAGTCCTGATGTTCTGCCTCGTACATATCCATATCCATACGAGTACCTGGTATCAAGAAGCGATATACAATAGTAAGGGTTGATAGTTTTTTGTTTGTTTGCGCAATCCGAGGCGGCGCAGTCTATGGCAATGCCAACGACGAACCCGAGGGCGGTGGCAACGAGTCCCACCAGCAAAAACAGACGCGGTCATGCAGCTCGGTCATCGATACCGCCAACAGCGGGCGTAACGAGGCAGAAAACACGAACATCACACGGACAACTCCCAGTGCACATTCCACGACACGCCTGCCTGCCTGTAGTCTTCTTTTCCCCCCGTCGATGACGAGCTCTCCTGAGCAGCCGCAGTAGTCACACCACTCGTCAGTCGACGGCACTAGCGGTGTGAGTGCGGCTGCTCAGGACAAGTATTGACGGTGGCGAACAGAGGATTGGCTGTCGGAGAATGTTGACTAGAGTCTCATTAAGGCCGCCGTCGGCGTTACCACCGACCGCGCCCCTAGACCGCGTTGGTTTGCCGGCGAACTCGTTGCCACCGTCATCGGGTTGGTCGTTGCCATTGCCATTGCCATTGCCACAGACCGACATCGCCGCTGTCGGGCCCGGCGCGCGCTCGTTTGCTGGGGGGCTTGCTGAATGGGCGGCCCAGCCCACGGCTGCTGCTAGTTACCATTGCACTACGTATCGTGGGAGACAGGGTGATTTTTTAGACCTGCGTGCGCCTTCACTTCCTGAGTGTATATGGCGGCTACCAAAACCCAGCCCTAATTCACGTGCCATACACTCACCACTCAAGCCGCTTGACGGATTTGACAACGAACCTATGTATCATACCATACCAGGTCTCAAGTATGCTATGCGTATTATATAACAGTATTATTAGTAAAGGTATTACCCGTACAGGAGCAAGGCACGAAGGTGCGTTGTGCCGCGGATAAGGGCCCGTAGCAACCAACGTAGAACAAATCAGTTTGGGAAAAGTTAAATCAAATTCGCTTTTCATTGGTCTAAACACGCACCACCACCACATAATAGGATTTTGGGTACGGTCTCTATTTGAATTGAACGAAAAAAACAATAAGATCCCAGGACCTTTGTTTGGGTAGAATCCAGATCAAATTTGGGACTTGACCCGACTTGGACCGGCATTTCCACGGTGGGTAAACGCCCCGGTACAACCCGGCGCATTTCTTGATCGCATTGATGACCACAACGCGAGGCGAAAACAGGTGAACCACAACGCGAGGACACCGGGACAACAGCCGCGCCCACGCCTACAGACCATAGCACAGCGTACCCCGGCGGTGGCGTCTCAAAACCAATCATGGCGGTCAAAATCCCAACTTTGCAACCAGCTCGATGCGCCAACCCGACTAAGAATCGAGTGATCAACACAAAAACAGGAGGGTACGCTCAAGACTTTGATAGCACCATCTCGGTCGCCGTCTCCGTCTCGCCCGTGGCGCTTCAGGGATCCCTGCGCCCACCCAAGATACCCTGAGAGCGATAGCTTCCTAGCCCGCGCCGCCAAAAGCAAAACTATGCTGGCGGCGGCGTGAACGCGCCGACGCATACCTTCGCTATCGTCTACTCTCGTCGGATGTTGTCACCTGGGCGTTGTGAGACGTGCTGCGTTATTTCGATATCAGAAGATTTGAACAAATGTTTCACCTTTCCTGATAGAGCGCAAACCAGTATTTTTCGCGAAATCAAATCCAAATTACTTTTTTTTAAGTTAAATTGATTTGTCTTCTATCTTCGATTACGGGCCCTAATTGATGTTCTTTGAATGGTAACCTGGCATGGCGGCGACCTGACGTGATATTCTTTCGTTCTTACCACTTTCCATTGCTTTCGGCTTTGGAAACACGCAATCAGACCATGGTCGCGGCAGCAGCACGAACGGTGTATCAACTATAAATAGTGTTGGATATCGAAACAGAATACAATACGATACCGACACACAAAAAACAAAACCAATGCGCTTTCGATATTTGATACGTGGTAGGTTGTTTTCGCAATACTAAACTGTACCTGCAAAAAAAACACGGGGGTGCCAGGGGAGCCGGGCACAGCACGTTCGATACCATATATCGATACGATATATCCAACAATATTATCACCAAGCTTAGAATACATGCTTACGCCATTTTTTACGGCAAAACTGACTTTTAGAATTTAGGAAAATGGAGATTTCAGCACCTTTCTTTGCAGGTGTGTTCGATTTTCACACGATACTGTAAATGGAAGTTTCAGCGCCTTTGCAGGCGTGTTCGACCCGGGAAATGGGAGAGAATCGGTCGCGCACTTTCGCTTTTCAAGTCCGGCCAGCTATGTTGTGAGTCATCTAACGCCGTTTGCCAGGATAGCAGTTTGAAAAATCGTCCATACACTCCAGTTTCGTCGTATAAGTTACCTTCGGACGCGATATATCCGAAAAATAGACCATTTAAAAAAACACAAACGAATAGTAGACAATTTTTCGGATGAAACGTCTGTTGCACATATCTGGCAATCCCTTCCTGTTTTTGTCCCTCGAAAGTGAGAACACCGTAAAATCTTCGAACGACGCCCCCAGAGAAAAGAAGAATGGGTTGAGATTCCTCTTCACCAAAGAGCCTCAAGTATTATGAGAAGAGCGAGCCCGATTCGGTGGGACTCTTGGTAAAAAAAAAACACGCTAAAGCACGCAGAAAGCACAGTTTCGGATTTGTTTTTCGGATTTCGAAACCCTCCCGTAAGAGATGGCCTTAGTCTCCGTACGAGTAGCCCTGGAGCCAGGAGACGTACTCGTATCTCATACTAACTGCACCTGGTACCAGCGTACTGGTATGCTATTAACATTATGTGTGTCACCATAGTTGTAATAGGCTTCAAATAATTGTCCTTAAACGGACACGTACACCCCCATACCCCATACCCATTACGACAGCAGTATGATACATGCCGCAACTATACCAGCCAATATTACAGGGGGGAAAAAGGAAAATCCGAGTTTTTCCTGGGATCAGGTAGCTCTAAACTCCGGTAACATGTAATAGAACATCCTCTCCCCTACTCAATGAGTCTACATTCCAAGTCATGTACTGGTACGAGTGAACAGCAGCAGTATACTTATGACGACCGCACATGAACAGATGAGCATCGGCCACTGCTTTGGTAGGCTACCGATACTTTCAACAACCGAACCTCACCAAGGCAAGGCAAGGCAAGGAACTGCAAACGCGGGCGCAGCATGATGCTGTTAATATTTGTACTGCTTACGCTGCTGCTGCTCGCTCACACCCTTCACGTTTGGAACTGAACCCTCATGTTCGGGGACAAACGACTTGACATTAGAGTTCATTCATGTTTAGTGGAAAAAAAGCCAAAACATCAAACGTCTCAATAACTGTTTGTGTTTCGCTTGTGGTGTCTGGGTCTCAACATATGGTAAAAATACGATAACGGTCTTTCAGGGCGCGTCCAGACCAATTTTCGTTTGTTGGCCTTGACCCATCTATTTCTGCGAAAAATATCAGAATTATCCAACACCAAATTTGAAGGATTGAAGGACTTTGTCCTAAAACAATGTGGATGCAGATTTAGTCTGCGTGTCAGTTTTGCAACAACAGTGAACGGGTCAAACTGCGGTCTCCTATACTCGTATTGCATCCTTCGTTACGAGTACTTTCTTGTCTCCTATACCCCCACAGCTAGGGCTGTAATGAGTCGGCACGACTTAATCCGCCAACTATTAATACTCAGTCGGACGATTGATGATGAGTTACACGCACTATCATTCTATCATAATAGTCGTATACCGGAGGACCCGACTATCCGACTTACTGGGTTTCCAAACGTACTTGTAGGAAGAATTGTTCAATGAGGAAGTGGGCAAGTCGGCTGGCCATCAGCTGGTTTCACCAGCCGGCTTCAACAGCCTACTTGACGACCAAATTCAGTTATTAATAGTTGACTCAGTTATTAATAGTTGGCTATCGGCACGCGCCGACTATTAACAGTTGTTATTAGTCGTGAACTTCTGCCGACTCACAGCTCACAGCTGAACCCACGGCGATTTTCCTTTTTTCTTTTCCCTTTACGTAGTTTCTTTAGTTTCTTTGATTTCGTTTTTTCTCTGATTCAACCCATGTGGATCGCTAGCACGTGTATACCGTCTCTGTCGTACAAGGCGTTGGATTGTCTACTCTGCTTAATAATACGTACCAGGTACCAGGTAGTGCATTACAATGTGGTATATCATGTGTCGTGGTTTAGTGACCAGAGCTTGCTTGCATAATACCAGTACTACCTGTATCTCTCTAGGATGAAGAACCGGCACGGACACTGGGTGTGCCGGGTGTCGATGGGTACAATACATAGACAGAACGGTTTCATGTGAAGAACACACCCACCCACAGCAGTATCGTAGTGTAGCATTCTGGTTACAAGTACTGCACGAGTCTAATCGCATTGCATAACTTGTCGACCAATAAGCAGCAAGCAAGAGATGTCTAAAGATAAGTCTCTCGAGTCTACTGGATGTGGTTTGTGTTCTTTGTTCACTGCTCTTCACCCATCGACATCCAGCACATCAGCACATCCATGCGAGGCTGAGTCTTCATCCTTAATATTACAAATTAGTGGTCAATGTATTTAGTCTACTGTTGTAATACCCGTACGTACGTAAGAGAGATTCAAGCTCTGTGGCCATAAACTTAACTACGGGGTCAGTACTGCGAGACAGACAGCAGTATACAAAAGTCAGACAAGTTGCAGGGTCTCTCTCTCAGTCTCTCAGTGATACCGGTAATCGCTCCAACTAATCAGTACCAGGTACTTGTTATGTCGAATAACAGAGGTACGAAGTACAAGAGCAGTTCGTAGTCGTACCAGTACGTAGATGACCATTATGCAGCTTTGAACCTCGAAAACAACGCAGCTATGATATAACACGTACGTACATACCAGGTACATATCTGGTACCTGGTACTGGTATGCAGTACCGGTACGGAAATGCTACCCAACAAGCAGAATAAAGTACAAATATATACTCGTACTCGTACTCCTATCTGGTACCAGGTAGTAGTCTACTGATACAAGCGGCAGGACCGCGTAAATAGATGGACATCATAGAGCAGTACAACAGCAGAATGCGACACCACTACTACGTGGTACTCGTAAAAGTTTGTTTTCAATATTATTTTGGGCCAGGCTCTAATTCTTACCCGTGGTACCTGGTATGCAAGGCAGGGCAGGGCCCGACTCTCGTTTCAGTTTAGAAGTATGGCCAAATTCATTATCTTCGACGAAAACTCGAGCCTGAAATTCTTAACTCCCAAATTCTTAATTGCTGTCGCCTGCTGCCTTACAAATTCTTAATTGCTATCGCCTGCTGTACTGGTACGTAGAGAAAGCTGCGCAACAGACATATTATATAACTCAAGCCAGTGAGCACGCTCACACGAAACGCACGCAGTCTTCTTCGGAGAGCTATGATGGGAATTGCGACGTGCGCACAGCGATAGCAGCAGTGGTACGAGGTACGTGGTCCATTGTTGTGAGGAACATTGTACGTAAAACCTGTGTTTCCTTAGGCTTTGGTCACAGAGGCCATACTGTATGATAGATGATAGGTGCAGAGGTCAGAAAGCGGAAAAGAATACATACTTCCATAGGAGGAGAGCTTTACGATCATCTGTTTCCTCCATCATACCGTCTGTCTGTGAGTGGCCTTGCAGCAAAACATTCGCATCCCAGTACACAGCAGTACTCACAGCAGTACGAACGCAACGTGCTATGGCCGGTATTAGAACAAGTACTCCTACCCGGGAGAGTCGAAAGGGCATGGTATCATACAATATCGGCGCAAACACAAACGACTCCCTGCCTGTACTCTAACTACTATAAATAGTCCAGACGTAGTCTAGACCACAGCAGTGTTTGTAACAATAGAGCGGTACAAGTAACAGACAGCAATCCGTGCCAGCCTCTCCTGCTGCTGCTGCTGCCTGCTGCTGTGACGGAGGCAGCTTGCCTTTTCAGGTGTCAAGCTGTGAGGTCCGTGAAAGTGCGAGCTTACCGTTATAATGTCACCGACGGCGGCGGTGTGAAGCAAGTCCGGCGTCGAAGAAGAAGATGTCGAGGAGCTCCACTCGATCGCGCCTGCTATGTCTGCTGTGCAAAGCGTTGCCAGCGCCAGCAAGCAGCGCCGCCTCAGAGCCATACTGCGGGGCATCCTGCGCGCGGCCGCGGCAAAAAAACCTTCCTGGAAAGGGCGCAAGCGAAAAAACAGGCACCGCAGCTAGGGTGGGTGGGGTGGCTCTGTGGCTCATGGGCAGGCCAGCTAGAGAGCGGGGGTTTGCGACCAGGGTAGAACTCAATGGCTCGTTGCGTCATGATGTCATGATCCTACTGCAGGGCTCTGCCGACCTGTTGTAGCGAATTGTTGCACCGAGGCAATCATCCCGAAACACCGCCCGCATGCGACGCAGCTTACAGGGCGGCGCATCCAACACTCAGTGTCCCTCCACCCTCCTTCCCCGACAGGAAATCGTCTCTTGACTTGGCTTCCTGCAAGCCTGAGCAGCGTCGGCGCTTTCCATCCAGCTCGCTCGCAACACAACTCTCTAGATCCCCACAGGTAGTATGATATGTCTCACGCTGACCAACAAGAGCTGTGAAAAAAAGTTCTTCCCGTGAGCACTCACCCAGCGAAGAACAAACAGCGGACCAGCACGCGCTTTCGAGCAGCAAACTTGCGTGTTGAATCAAATGGGTTCACAGCTCTCCGTCTCCAGGGCAACTGAGCGCTGAGTGCACAAGGGCTCGCGATTGGGGTGTCGTGCTTCGTGCGTCGTGAATGGATGTGAGAACTGAAAAATGAATGATCGTGGTTCCAATTATCAATTATGGTCCCGGCAAATGTTCGAGGGTTTCCATTTATGCCCCTCTTCCCGTAGAGGCGTGCTTATCATTTTCAAAAACCTTGTTCCTGGCATGAAAAAAAACTCGTCGGCAAAAGAGGTCGGTCAGGAGCAACCAGCTTGTGGGTGTGGCCGAGGAAGAGGGTCAAACGTAAGAGGATATCGGGAGGGGCTTTTGGACTCCATGTTTCGGAAGAAAGGTGCGATTATTGTCCCGAAAACATCGACTGCCGTGCTTCGCGGCAATCTGAAGATTTTTGAAAAAATGCCTATAACAGACTTGTTGGTAGAGTACCCTGTCAATGCCTCACCAGGCATCACAGAACTTGGCTCGGTCGGCCAGCGCTTGTAATACGCACATTTTGTGAAGAAAGCCTTGTCGCGGTGGGCGGTGGGAGACTGCTGGGTCTACTTCGCGTTTCTCTCGGTAAGCATGACGGTGCGGTGGCGTGCCGGCCCGCTTGAAACCTGAGAACTTCTGTCTTTACGTCTGTATTCCGGAGCCTGTACAGGCTGCTGTACCGGTATCCGCGGGTGCTACGAATGTATGTACTCGTACAGCGAGTATCCCCATGCTCGTACGTAAATGGTTCTTGTCGATGTATCGTGCTCGTCCTCTTGTTGGTATGGTACCACTGACTGATATCGAAGTGAGTTGCGTTGGGCACCTTTCGGTGCCTGTGGTTGCCAACGGAGCATGCATGCAGGCTGTTTCGCATCGCTAGTGCTTTGGCCGGATACTCGAACGATGGTGTTTTTCTTGCGTACCAGTATATAATACCGTCGAAATATTCAAACTTAGAGTCGTCCTACGAAGAGAACGAAGAGAAGGAAGCAAGCGCGCGAAGCGAAGCGCGAGACAATCGAAAACTACTACTACTGTATGTTCAGATTGGTGAGCCATGGCGACTGCTACTCGTACGCATAAGAGAGTCACAGAGTACTGGAGTCTGGAGTACTCCTATTAATAATAATAATTTAGATTTGCACTTTCGGTCAAAACTACAGCATATCATGGGGCTGCTGCTGTGCTGTGATACACTGCCTGGTACATGATACCCTGGACTTGATCCTTGATACCTGGTGCAGTATTACATACATAAAGCCTTACAGGTACAAATAAATAATGCACACTTTAAAAACCCAAATCACTAATTAATTAAATTCATCCAGGTGCTTTTAAGTTTTACTCCATATCCTGTCCTCGCACACCTCTTCTTATATACCACACATAGCTGCACATACTGTAGCTACAAATAGTAGACCCACTCTATCACGTCAACTCGTCGGAACACTATAGTATACCTGGTACGTTTATTTTAGACTGTTTAATCAAGTTTAATTTTAATTTTAATTTAATTTAAATCGTTTCTCCCCCCACAAATAGACACACACTTCCTGAATTCTACAGCCTCAGATTGTGTCCCCCTATACGGGATGTACATCCTACATGAGGACATATAAAATCCGTAAGTACGCGCGATCGAAGTATTACACTCACTAGCAAAGATGAGCTTCGACGAAATCCTCGAGCTCACAGCTGTTGTTTTTTAATTTTTTAAATAATAAAAAGTACAGTCAGTAGTACGCGCATAGTGCTGTGCTGCTGCCAGGAGCCAGGAGCATTTATTGCAGCCAGAGAGTTTATTCGACACCAGGTGTTTTCATGTTTTCATATTTCGACACGAAAATATGATCTGATACTTCGATATTTCATATTTTGATATTTCTACGTTTAAATACACACTTGAAGTTTAGTATATAACTTGAATACTCTTGAATACTGCTGTAAGTTGCTGTAGGTAAGGAACGTCATTTTTGCGTCGAGGCTCAAGTTCTTATTTTGTCGCCACGATTGAGCACACAGGCTACTATACAAATGCATTGATTATTGCCTGATATTGAATTGTATTATGGTATTTAGTATGGCACCCGACCCTGAGCACCGATTCTTCGGCCAATTTTCTTATTTGTCGTAGGACAACGAGCCTCAATTTCTTGCGACCGAGTTTCTAAAGAGCTGGCGTCCTCTGTATTTGACACGAGTATTTGATGTCGATATTTGACATTTCCAGAATATATCGGTATTGCATACCATACAACAGCAGTTCGATATACCCGGTCTACGATTCCTATTTACGAGGTATAGTGTTTCAAACCTATGATACTGCGACTACTGTTCACGGCGCGACCATGACCTCACCACCTCTCTCGTGCTATTGTGTGCTGTTGTGTGCAATTGTACGCTGTTGTGTGCTGCTGTGGGGTGTGTGGGATGGGCAGGCTTGCCGACGGCGCGAAAGTCCTTCTCGTACGACCACGGGTACCGAGCTGCGGACTATGTTTTGGGTCTAGCGAGTCCTGGCGCTTTCCCCTGCCCGGAGGCCTCCCCGTCCTACAACGTCCAGTTCAGCACAACCGCCGGAGATGGTCACTATCTCGCCTTCGGCACGGAGGTGTGTGTGTGGGCGGAGGGGGGGTACTCATGTCGTGCATGGCCGTAGTCGTATGAGCATAGACCCTCGCATCCCTGTAATGCCGGGACGGGGCACGTTGAGTTTTCACTAACCAGGCAGACATTGCTTGCACCAAGCGCGAAGCGCCGTGGGGTATCGAGCGAGTCGCATGAAGGGTGAGCTGCATCCTACTAAGAACCGCTTGTGAGGAGGACTTGTATATGGACGACAGCCTCCAATGAATTGATTTGATTTATGGTGTGGCCACTTCCAGAGGCAGCTATGGGTATCACTATGTGTTTGCCTCGTGGGCGCCGCTCATCTACACACTACGTGATACGATCATTCTTCTTGTGTGGATTTGAGGTTTCCAACCTCGCACAAATGATTTGAACAAGGCCTCCAGTCTTGGTAACCGCCAAAAAAAAAAAAAAACGGTACCCTGGCTGTCTATTTAATAATTGTCTAGCTCACGCAGCAAGAGGCGTGTTTTACAGCGTCGTCGCCAACCGACGCCAACCCACCCAATATAGGTATGCTTCGTAGCATATAGTTAAAGGGGGGGGGGGTACTAATTTGTTGCTTGTCTTAGTTATGTGACCATTGACCACGCATCCCTTTCGAGACGGAGCACCGTTCCTACCCGGGTACTTCATTTTTCACGCATGGCCGCAATCGTATGACCATAGACCCTCGTACTCACGTGTTGCTTGCCTTAGCCATTTGACCATTGACCACACATATTATACGACATATATACATCCCTTTCGAGACGGGGCATCTTCGAGACGGAACACCAGGGGCGTGGTAACACGTACATAATGTGTACTGTCTATATACCAGGTAGCTTTATTGCCGTATTTTTATTATACCAGGCAGGCACCGGGCACCGGTATGTATGTACGAGTATATGTATTCCGAAGATATTGATTGATCTACCCCCCAAAAAAACTACCAGGTACTAATAGCTCCAGCAACGGTGAGCTGGTCTATCCGGCGTGTGGAATGTATACCTCATACCTGTATATTCATATCATATGTACCTGGTACTCGTCAAAGACATCCAGTCAGTAGTGTATGCGGGGATCCCAGGGTCCGTACGAGCGAAGTATGTTATTATTTTTCCGAGATTAGGATTCAAGTTTCGTGGTGAAAAGCTACAAGCAATATCGACGTTAATCGAACCAGAAGGGGAAAAACACCGCAAAGAAAGCAAAATAACAGGAAATTGGCGATTGAGCTGCCAAACGCAAAATGGGCGCGGGGAGTACACACCAATGCCACAAACCAAACACACGCGAAGAAAAAGAAAGGAATAAAAATAAAAAAAGGAGGTTTAACCCTCGTATCAATGCCTCATAGTTCATAGTGCTTCAATATATTTGATAGACTAGAGGTGTAGCCCGGCAACTGCCCGCCATAAATGGGTACTCGGATAATTCTGGAAGTCAAGCCCGACCGCGCTGCGGGTAACCCGAGTTTGCAGGCACAAGTTATCCGAGTACTGTTAATATATAACGTACGGGTAAACCGGGTGCTCGGGACGATATACAGCTCGTTTTCGGTCATCTAGAGGTATCATATATATATATAACAGGTGTGTCATACGACACGCGGAGGGCAGTGCGTAGTGTGCACAAGGATTTTATTCAGCTTCTGGACCGGAATTACGGTTTAACGCAACAGCCGCCGGAGGCCATAGTAATAGTATACATATATTACTACGAAGTAGTGTTTTAAGTATACATGTAAGGTGTAAGGCTTGCCGCAAAGCAGGTTTCGCGCGCCGCAAGTATTTTCGGCGCAGGCGGATAATGTGTTGCGGTTGTCTTTTTCGCCGGCGTCGATTTTCTTTTAGGCACCTTTTTACGGCATTTCCAGCCCTCGGGGGGTGTCTAAAGGCACTTTATCCAGTCATTTTCGGCCATATTTTCACACATACCTGGTGTTAATAATGGGTTTTCGAGATCGGGGAGGCGTTTATACGCAATTTATCAAGTTGTTTTGAGTGTATCGCAATATGTTGCTTCCGGTGGCTGCTGCCGTAACGCGTCTGGCAGCTCACCTCTCGGTGTTTGTTGCGCTTCGCGCCACACCGCCGGTGGCCTAACAAAGGTCCTGCTGCGTGCTACGAGTGTATGTCGAAGCGAGAACTACAACCTCCAAACAGTAGTGCCCCTTGTTCGATGCTGAAGCGGGTGGTTGCCTGCTTCAATGTGAACATCATCAGTGACAGGGCATACTCAAGTACAGTGTTCTGTTGAGTGGCTTGCGGACCGCATCGCTTGCGCGGTCGTTGGTCTTGTTTCGGTTTGGTGGGCCCTCCACAGCTGTACAGCGTGTAGAACAGACGGCGAAGAGAGTTAGAGAGACACGGCGTGGTGGCGTACTGCCAGTACTGCTGTACACTGAAACGAAAATAGCAGGTAGGCGTACGTGCAAAAATAACAGTGGACAACTTCTGGGAACCCCGTTAAAAATGGCATGCATAGTATTAGTAGTGCTTGAGTTGTTTCTCACGTTACGACAGTACAAGTTTCTTCGTATTGAACCCAAATCGAAATACTTGCCAAAACGAAGGGAAAGCAGAAACCTCCAGGAAATTACACAGCAAACGAAAAATGATTTTCTGCAGTTATACGCGCAGTCTATGTTGCCTGCTACCACTGCTCCTCCACTCCAATACGAAACGACATTGAAACGAAACAAACAGAAACACAGAGAAGCGAAGAAGGCGATGTTATGTGAGAACACATTAAATACACACTGAACAGAGCACCAATTCAATACGCGTGCGTACTTATTAATTGATCAGTAGCAGAGCAGGCCGTCTTTTGAGAGTTTGTTTTAGGTTTAGTTTCCGGGTGTACCGTGAGGGATACTGAATAGGGTACATGTCAAATACACGGATACCGGGTTACCCTTACTCGCCGGGTTTTGGGGTACCCGCCAACCCAGACAAGCGGATTCCAAGTCGAGCCCGACCCCGCCACGGGTTTAGCCCGTCGGGTTTGACCCGCCGGGTACCCGGGTTTTGGTTTACCCGGGTGCAGCCGTACTAGGTGCCAGTGTATTAGACGTACCTGGTAGTCGGTACGTTGTCAGCGTGTGGAGTGTCTACTGTAAGTCAGAGCCCAATACCCAACATCCAATCAGTGTTAATATAGCACCAGATATTCAACATCATACACATATTTGTAGGAGTGGTTAGCACCCATGTATGAATACAAACGTATTTCTTCCGTGGGAAGGGGCTAACCGAGTCGCGATTTCTTGCTTGCCTTCACATCTCAAGTATCGGCATGCATTTGACAGTACGACTCGTTTTATTAGTATTTATAGGAGTCCTGTACACTCTGTAGTCAGTAATTAGTCCTGTGCAACTCTGTAGTCAGTAGGTAGTGCAGTAGTCAGATGCGCAGTCAGTAGAGACACCAGTATAGTACGTTGGAGGCTGAACACTGAATACCGAATAGCCGAGAAAGAGACACGGCATAGCTTAATGTATACACGATGACAGCAAATGGAGAGATATACTCGTAGCTCAATCAAGCCGGAAGCGTACGTACAGAAGGGAGTTAGACTTTGTGCCATATATAGATAGGACTCCTTTTGTTGCCGTGGTTTTCTTCTTCGGGAGTGTTTATGTGCTTATGAGTGATCAAAGTTGAAGGTATTTCATGCTATTCATATTAATACTAGACATTGGCCAATGGCAAGGGTGATCATAATAACAATAATATTAACTTAATAGCAATGAAAAATGCTGGACGATTAGACTGTACACTGCCGGTACCAGGTAGTTATTGACGTTTCGGGGTACAGCAGTGGACTACAGCGTTTTCAATAGCCGGAGCAGGGAGGGGCGGGGAGTTGCAGAGAGGGGCAGGGAGTTGCAGAGAGGGTCAGAAAGGGACGAGCTCTTTTAGGAAACCCCGGGACGTGTAGGACATGTAACTTACGAAAACAGCGACAGAGATTAGAGCTTTGAATTAGCAAACATATTATCTATCGTACTACACCAGGTACAAAAAATTACCACACTCGTCAAATGGCAATCGCCTATTACTCTATTACCAACAGTGAAAAGGCCGAACCTTCTGCGCGATGCACAGGCAAGGCATGCGTCGGGAGGGGGGTGTGCTCGATATTCATGCATGGCCGTAGCCGTATGGCCATAGACCCTCGCATCCCTAAAATGCCGGGACGGAGCCTGTCGGGTTTTCACCGACCAGGCAGGCATTGCTAGCTCCAAGCGCGAAGCGTCGTGAGGTGTTTGTCGAATCGCATGAAGGGTGAGCTGCATCCTAGTACGAATAACCGCTTTGTGAGGCGGACTTGCATATGGATGACAGCTTCAATACGTTAATTTAATATCCGGTGTGGCCACTTCCAGAGACAGCAATGGAAGTACTTTGTAACTGCCTCGTGGGCGCCTTACCATAAACTCTACGTGATACGATAATTCCCCTTGTGCGGAGTAAAGATTATCCACCCCGCGCAAATGATCTAACTCGACCGCCAGCTGTGATCGACCGCCAAAAAAAAAAAACGGTACCCCGGTGGTCTAGCTCATGTAGCGAGCGGCATGTTTTACAGTGTCGTTGCCAACCGACGCAAACCCAACCTGTAATATTGGGGGTGGGGGGGGTAGATACCTGCGGCTACAAATACGCACATGCGATATGATACGAGCGTACGGCTTGTCCAGAAGGGCACCGTGTCTTAAAAGGTCGTGCCTATTGAGCTGGCAACAAGTAGAAGTGATATCAATACTACTATTTATTGTAGCGATGATAGCAAATTACAGGAAGGTAAACTATGTCACACTATCAGCACCCTATTGATTTTAGTAGCATCATCTATTAATAGCAGAACAGCAATACACAATTGATGATATCATACCACGTACGTACATACGAAGTACACTCAAAATGCTTTTTTGGAACACAGAAGACAAACACACGGTGTTCTTTCTGTAGTTGGAGGCAGTACCTGGTACTCGGTACTCGTGGCTCGTGGCCTCTACGAGCGCTACGTGTATATACTTACTCTTGTAATAGTTGTGCAATATATAATACATATATAAATATATAATATATATATTCAACTATTAATATGTATATCATACGAGTATTAAAAACACTACTGCTGTTATTGTCCGTGTTATCACATTAATCATGAAAAGGCACACAAGGAGAACATGTATACGGTATAGCTCGTGGAAAATAACGAAGAACAAACTTTTTTAAGGAAACAGTTACAGGACGGGGCCCCAGGATCATATCATCATATCATACCAACATTACGTAGAACAATATTAAATATGAATAGTTGAGTCAGAATCCTCACGTACCGTGATATCACATATTGATATATTGCAAACCTACAGTAGATACTCGCACATCGCAAGTGCCAGACGCGTACTCTGTAGCTGGCACGGGTATAATATAGTAATACTTTCTGCCATTATATGGGTATCGGGTTGGAATTTGAATGAGGCTTTCAGCCGTTGCTGTAGACTCTCATTCCAATGATTACCCTCCTGCGAGCATCGTGGTAGATGCCCGTGGGAGGGTAACCACCTGAATGAAAATGGCATAAACGCATGTTATTTCGTTATTTCTGACAGTGATCGTGGTGTAGTATTGTCATGCTTGTAGGGTAGGATGGTCCGCTTTTGCACTTCTCCTCTTTCCACCTTGTAGTCCATTTTCCGAGGCATTCCTCCAGTCAGACTGAGGGGCTGGGGTATGGAATTGTTACAGGTACTCTATTGCTCCAATAGTTTGAAGTTTCCTGGTGTCAGCGTGTTGTTCCATATATGGGGCACCTAGATCACGGACATCTACCGAGATTAATATGTACATACGACGGTTCTCTGAATTCACCTATCCAACCAACGCGAACAAGTGGACGATAATTACGAATACTGAGAAATCATTTGGTGCAAGTGCAGAGCGACAGCTTTGTAAGCAGTTGTTTATCATATTTTACCGAGGGCTTTGACCATGCTCGTATGGCAGTCAATTTTTCGTTTTGGTTTGCGTGTACACTACTCTAATCGTATCATGGTATATGCCATCATATAATATACTCGTAATGCGCATGGGTGTTCGCTCGGGGGATCGGCATGGAACAGAAAGAAGGCTGTGATATTCTCACAATCTTCTGTAGTGACATCCCAGGTAGAGTATTAACAAGAGCAGTGGCCAAAATCGGGTATACCCGATGGGTTTGTGGCCAAAACAGGGTACCATTGTATTTTAGTGACCGCGACGACCCCAGGGCGCCATCTCATTGGCCAGCGCGGGCCACCACCCGACGCTGGCCACAAAGCCATCGGGTATACCCGATTTTGGCTACTCACCCCCCAAGAGGTACCCGATTATTGCACCCACCTACCCGAAAATGGCCGGGCTGTTCGACCACAACCGCTGAGCAGCCCACCACGCATCAGCCGACGATTACGACGTACCAAGCACCAGCATACGTATCACGACGTATTACAACGTATCTAGCCGAGTTCCAACCTGTGACCGACGAATCCATCTGCTTGATATATATCCATGATTTGGGTGATTGGCGATTTGGTGGTTTAGGCTCGGGGACCTGAACAAGAAAGCGCAGCATTAGAAGGTGAGCTTTCGCGCGAGCCCAGAATAAGAAAGTCAGCCTGAACCCGTTTTCCGGTTTCTTGTGAGATGGCTGGTACTACTGCTGTACACGTACTGTTGTGCTGTGATGAGGTGTGATGAGAGGTAGCTTCTGGTTGGGAGAAGGAGAGAGAGCGCTGTGAATCAGCTACTGCTACTGCTGTGCTGAAGGTGGCTAGTAGCTTGTGGTTCGGAGATGGGGGAGAGAGAGAGCGGTGCTGTGTGGGTGGGAGAGGGAGCGAATCAACTACTACTGTAGTACTACTACTGTTGTGCCGTGATGAGGTGGCTTTTGGTTCGGAGAGGGAAAGAGAGCACTGCGAACCAACCACTACTACTGCTGTGCCGTGTTTTGAGGGTCTTAAGTTAGGTTGGGAGTGAGAGGCTGCGCGAATCAACCAAAGCATGGATACTTATCGAGCGGATGGGTGGATATCTATCAAGCAAATGGTTCCGTCGGTAACAGGGCTGGCTGGGGGCATGAAACTCGATGAACTTGGTCGTGATAGTCGGCTGGTGCGTGGTGGGCTGTTGGGCCGTTGTGGTCAAACAGCCCGGCCATTTTCGGGTAGGTGGGTGTAATAATCGGGTACCTCTTGGGGGGTGAGTAGCCAAAATCGGGTATACCCGATGGGTTTGTGGCCAGCGTCGGGTGGTGGCCGGCGCTGGCCAATGAGATGGCGCCCTGGGGTCGTCGCGGTCACTAAAATACAATGGTACCCTGTTTTGGCCACAAACCCATCGGGTATACCCGATTTTGGCCACTGCTCTATTAACAATCTTCCAAATTACGTTTATCGTTAGCGATCAGCTGTTCGCCGTTCTGCTCACTCGTTCATCTTCTCCTCGCGGTCTCCGTGGGCTACGGTGCCGTATGCTAATCGAAATCTCGCTATCACTTTGCGCCCTTTCACTGCTGTATCACTGTACTACTACTCGTACTACTTTTACCACATGGTGTTTCACTACAAGTTTATCGGAACGTTTGTTTGTTTTTGAATTAACAGCAGTACGTATGTGTATGGTATGATACGTATATACGTTGTACGTGGACACTGCTGTTGTTGTGAAATACGTATAAATAGTACCAGGTACCACTTTACTTCTACAACGTATACTGGCTGTATGGTATGATACGTATACACGTCGTACGTGTCCATCACATTACTGCTACGTCGTATACTGATTGTACTACAGTATATATATATTGTTAACTATAAATAATACTATTCTATTAATACTACTACTACTACTACTACTACTACTACCACTACTACTACTACTCCTACTACTCCTACTACTCCTACTACTCCTACTACTACTACTACTACTACTACTACTACTACTACGACTACGACTACTACTACGACTACTACTACTACTATTAGTAGCATGCCTCTACCGCCTCCCCAGTGCGGTGTGCTGCTACCCTGTCTGGTGTTTACCATGAGAGTGGTGAAGGAAACGCGTAGTCACATCCATCCATCCTCTACTCGTCAGCAAGTAGGCGTCCTTCTAACGCCCACTGGCAGCCACTACCAACAATGTCTTGGTTTGGATTCATTGATCAACCACTACATATATACCACTACTCGCACGGCAATGTTAATGCTCTCTACCAGCATGCTTCTACCGCCTCCCCACTGCGGCATGCTGCTACCCTGTCTGGTGTGTACTATGATAATTGTGAAGGGAATGCGTAATCACATCCGTTACGTAATATTCATTCAACAGCAAGTGGCAGCCACTACTAAGGTCTTGGGTTCGATTAATTGATCGGGCGGCGTCAGCCGCAAACCCCTTGTAGGAGTACGACTACAAATACAAACTGTCTGGCTGTTTCTGTTATGCTTGTACTGCGCTCTTGTTATGGTGGCTGACCTTTCCTCGTACCTGGTACCTATTGATAGGCTACTAAAGGTATTTATAATACGAGTAGTATATCCATGTATCGTCTTATCGACTCAACTTTGGCGAGGATAACGAACGATGTGTGATACCAGGATATCCTTAGATCCTTACAGTATTCCTAATATATATAGGTCTATAGTAGTAGTCTATAGTCTATCCATGCATCGTCTAATCGACTCAACTTTGGCGAGGATAACGATGTATTTTCCATGCACAAGGAAATACCGGTACCTGGTATATATAGATGTACTATACATCCAACGAGCTATCCACAACCAAGTTAGAGCCAATACCTGGTACTATATTTGGAAGGGGATGTGACGGGAAAACAATCAAGAAGGCCTCCAAGGGGCCCCTTCGTCTGCCGGGGGGGCGGGGGCACGCCTCACGCCGAAACAAACAGTGCACCGTGGGCATCCCGCACTCTGGATGCTAACGCAGGCGATACCTACTCCATGATAACTGCATATTACCTGGTACCATATACCTTATACCTCGGTACCTGTGCGACTCCATCGGCTCGCCCTATGGTGTCCGTATCGTGACCGGCTCGGGCAGCATTTTCCCATTTATTTACCAATACAGTACCTTGCGTGTTGCTCTCGTGAATGTTGTAGAAAGTCTTCTCCACCGCCAAGCCCATCGAGGTACAGCAGTATATATGGTGAAAGCCGAAAGCACTTGTTATATGATTGTGTTAATCGCAATACGTAGCGAAGTAGCCAATAGCCATTAGCCAATACCCGCTTAATCCGTTTGGGACCGTGAGACAGCAACAGACACCAACAGACAGACAACAACAGACACCAACATACGGCAACAGACACCAACAGACACCAACAGACAGCAACAGACATCAACAGACACCAACAGACACCAACAGACACCAACAGACCGCAGCAGACAGCAACAGACAGCAACAGACAGCAACAGACCGCAACAGACAGCGACCCAAACAATGATAACAGAGAGCGACCAAAAACAACGATAAGAGACAGCGACCGAAACAACGATAACTTTGGTGTTATCAATGTCTATAGTGTATAGTGTATATACGAGCAGCGTGAGCGCCATCAGTACGGGGGGTAGGACCACGCTTTGCCCCCGGTGCCGTACGCCGCCTGGCATTGCAACCCTTGTAACCATTGTAACTATTAATATTAATAGAACTAACAGGCTACCAACCATTGTATCATATCATCCCCCAATCACGCAGTGGCCGTTACTTCTGCTGCTGCTGCTGCTGCTGCTGTGATCGTCGCCTTTTATGGTCAATGTTTCCCTTTGCAGTCCCCAAGAGGTTTACTCAGTTTACTCAGTTTACTCAGTTTACTCAGTTTATTCGTAACTCGTAAGAGCATACCGCGGGCTGATTCCGCCGCCTGCTGTAACGTAAATTGGCGCGAAGTCTGTCCGTTTGTCCGTTTGTCCGTCGGTTGAAATCGCTCACGGGATTTGACTCACGCAGTTGCCTCCCCAGACAGTATATTGATACGATATCAAACACAATTTACGTCCACGCCGCGACGGGTCTCGATATACTCAGTACTTGGACTTGTAGATGGCTTGCGCACATGCACCAGCGGCTAAAATAGTGTCTGTGGACACCTTCTATAGCACTTTTTGACAGAGTGGGTGATGGGGCGTCTCGACTGGACAACTACTGCTGCTGTACCCAACAGTTTTTTTTTTGTTTTTCCAAATCGTTTTCGTTAGAGACTTAAGCTATGCCATGGAAATTTGCATCGGGTTAAGTGTGCCTTTTCTGAAAGTCATTTTTTCGGGCGATATACAGAGTTCAAAGGGAGAGCCTCAGGAAAGTTGCAGGCCCACCCCTAACTGGTAATAACTCTCAGCTTATAACATATCATATCATATCATATCATATCAAACCTCAGAAGCTTGTCATATTATATGATATTATATGATGTGATATCGTACCTACTCCTACGTAGGATGTCCTCGTGCTCGTATCGTGCATGGTACATGGTACGGGATGCTTATTACGAGCAACGACCAAACAGATGGATCGATGGCCTTTCGCTCGCTTGAATCGAATCAAACATAATAATTACAACATATCGCACAAAAAAACATAGAATTCAACGTACGATACACAACTTACAACTTGCAACTTGTCTACGAGTACAACGTACAGACTTGTAGACTTGGCAGCTTACTATTAATATCAATACTACAACAGTATTCATAGTAGTAATGTATAGTATTAATAGTGCAGTTCTGCATATATGCCGGTGTATACCTGGTATATTATACGAATAGCAAACACGGTTTCATTGTGAAGACAGCGCACACATACGGATATACCTGGTATATCATACCAAGTAGCTAGTCAGGTACCATGTACCTGGTGTATGTTTCGCTAATTGTATTCGGAAGTTGGTACGCGCCCTGTCGCCATTATCCAACAGCCATCCACCCCAGCCAACTGCCATTAGCGGTTGACTACTTACTATCATGACATTGCCCATAAGTTGACGTACATAGCGGTTGGATTGCGGCAAACAAAAAGTTGCCGCAGTGTATTTATGTACTACGTTGTACTATGAATAGTATGGACACTATTTATAGTATGGGCCCGCCAAGAAGAAACAGGTAATCTCATGTGAGCAAGCCTTATAACCTTTTTTGTGACACCGCCCTTGAGTTTAGGCTATTGTATAGGATTTAGTGTAGCACTCGCCCCTGAGCTCGATTTCTTAATCCGCCGTTCTTAGGGTCCTCCTAAGAGTGAGCCCTATCTATGTGTTCTTATTAGCCTTCTAAGGTTATCTCTTATTAATAGAGTGGGCCTATACTGCACACCTCTGCTGGACACCACCAGTGTATACTAATGCTAATAGTAAAGTAAGCCCTTTGTTCGTCCCCCGTGGAATGACAAGTGAATCTCTTCCCTGTTGGAGTCAAGGTCGTGGGTTCGAGCCCCCCCGAATGCATGCTCGTACGTATGCGTAGGGACTGTTTCTCGCAAAAAAAAAAATGACTAGCGGAAAGCGCGAGAGCGTGAGTTTTTCAAAATTCGATGAAAATCGACGAGCGTTGGGAATGCTGAACCCTCTGCGCGATAAAAATCAAGGCACGAACCGCAGTGGGGAGGAGGGAGAAGAGCCTGCTTTGTGACCCCGGATCTGAGTTACGACTATGGAGGGAGAGGGACAGGAGTGCGAAGATAATAAATGGGATGGAAAATATATACGTATACAGTATATAGTCTATATATAGTACTATATTACTATGTTTATATAGGACTGCAGTCCCGTTGCGGGGACTTATTACTTGAAATTAAAGGCATATTTAGGGTTCCGTACAGTGCACTATTACGAGTAGCAGTACTAATATTAACAGGGTTAGCTATTACGGGAGCCCATAGTAAACACTAGTAAATAGGACCTACGGTAAACTCAAAAACCTATATATTTTACTAGTTTTATTCACAATATTTGGTCCTGTTTACTATGGCCCTCCGTAATAACTATCTAAAGTCTAAATAAAGGCCTCAAACGAGCCAATGATATTGGTCCCGGTAATGGTACTGGTATGATATAATGGTACACCTCTGCCCGGAAATGTCAGAACCGTTTGAGTATTGATACTATACATGCCATAATAATATAGTAATATAGTAACGCCGAAAAGGTCCTTACATTGGCGGATAGTGATAATGGCGTAAAACAGTTACCGGGTATCAAATTGCACCAAGCAGGTCGTGTGCCGAAGCCCGTCGTTTTTAACTGCAAAGCATGTTTCGGGTACAAACTACTTGGAATTTGTGTGGGATGTTTGCACTGGTTCGATCAAGATTGTGGGGACATTTACTAATATTACTATTATTATTATTGTTGTTGTTATTTTATACTTGGAAGTATTGCGTTTGCCATCTGACAATGATGCTATTAAGTTATTAATAGTAAGTTAGTAAGTTAGTAAGCTATTAACAGCTGACCCTCAAGATTGACCGCGTTTAAACAAAGCATTCAAACAACACCAAGGGAATCTAAACCATAACAGAAAACCTATGAACCTATGCGCCAAGCTTCTATCTCCCTTATGTACCTACTGTAATGTATTTACTTCCTGCTTAACCTCCTATCTACTTCAACATTCTTTACCACTAGTAATTATTTTGCCCTCCGACAATGTATGGTATATACGTGTTCCAGTTCGAAATCAATCGGATACCCTCTTAATACCCTCTCAATACCCTCTTAATACCCTCTTGTAGTAGTCTCTCTTCTACCACTCTGAACTCTGAACAAACACATATCCCACTTTCCCTTTGAGGTGTACTAAAATGACATCACATTATATCAAATGACAATCGCTTGCACTAACAAGGCTATACGCTGGCTTACTACGCTGCTAATAACTACAGTACACTAATAATAATGACTTGACGGCTATTAATAGCTATTATTTCGGGGGAACATAGTAATAATAGCATTAATAGTACTATAGTATCATAGCAATACAGTAGTAAAATACAGTACCAGGTACCTGGTAGTAGTATTAATAATTAGGGCTGGGCACTGGCACAGTGTACTGGCAGTGGTAATCTACTGATTGACCCGGCCAGTACATTCGCCAGTAGGTTCTTTTCTCATGTACGTCCAAGAAACACGCCGTATTATAGTACGGACACCCACCAAACGCGTTTCGGAAGGAGAGGAGAAAGGAGAGACAATATACTGCTGCAATCCAGTATACTGATTTATTTTGACGACAGTATACATCGCTACTGACTAAGTCAGCCGGTGCCCAGCCCTATTAATAGTGGTACATATCATAGTAATCGTAACCGAATATGGTGTGTAGACATAGGGTAACCGAACATGGTGTGTACACATAGGGAGATTCAAACAGTACACGCTTTTTGGGTTCCTTGTGGGTGCTGATCATATAGCCCCGGTGGTCTAACTGGTAGCCGCGAAGCCTGTTAGCGTTGGAGGTCGGGGGTTCAAGTCTCCTCGTATGGAGATTTTTATTATCAAATGACACCAACTGTCGAGAGCGCATATTATAGCGTGGGTAAGCACAATTCGACGAAAGTTGACGAGGGAAGAAAGTGCTGAAATCTTCTCGCGATAAAAATGCAAGGCAAGAACCGTAGTGGGGGAGGAGGGAGAAGAGTCTACGTTTTGACCCCGGATCTGAGTTACGACTAGGAAGGAGAGAGAAAGGAAGGGCGAAGATAATAAATGGGATGGACAAAATATATATACTATTAAGAGTATTACTATGGCCCTAGTTTTTATTTGATTTTTTCCATCCCATTTATTATCTTTGCCCTTCTTTTCTCTTTCCTTCCTAGTCGTACTCAGATCCGGGGTCACAAAGTAGGCGCCTCTCCCTCCTCCCCCACTACTGTTCGTGCCTTGCAATTTTTATCGCGAGAAGACTTCAGCCCTTTCTTCCCTCTTTGACTCTCATCGAATTGTGCCTACCCACGCTACTATTAATAGGCGCTCTCAGCAGTTGATTCCGTTTTTTATTTTTTTTTGCAAATAAACTCAAAAGTCCAACCCACGTGGGGTTTGAACTCCGTAAATCAACTGTTAGAAGCGTTCGAGGGTACCACTAGACCATCGGGGCGACCGACTACCGTAATCATGCCCCCCCGTAAAAACTGAAGCTGCCTAAGCTAAAACTAACTGCGTATAGTCGGCGAGTTCACCAGCTATTATTTAATAACTGACGTACTTACGTAGTGTTAAATGGGAAACCCAATTCGAGCCACAAACGAGATACTTGGTCTTAAATGGGGAAACCCAGTTCGAGCCACAAACGCGCCAGTCAGAGAGCAAGTACAACGCTAGAGCCCGCATGTTTCCGCGCGCAACTACAGTAACTGTAGTAATTAGCCGACTATTTTTTTTTTTCTTTTTCTTTTTCCATCCCATTTATTATCTTGGCCCTTCCTTTCTCTCTCCTTCCTACTGTAGTCGTAACTCAGATCCTAACATGCTCACAAGGTAGGCTCTTCTCCCTCCTCCACCACTACGGTGCTTGGCTTGCTTTATATCGCGAGAAGAATTTCAGCACTTTCTTCCCTCGTCAACTCTCGTCGAACTGTGCTCTACTGCCAACTACTAACTAGTCGGCAGCTTATTATAGACACCCAACTCACAGCCGCACTGTAATATTAATATACACTACAGCGCTTTCACTTACGAAGGGGCAACTAACAGGACCATCTCGCTTTTTACACGGGTGTGGACATGGCTATGAATACGGTTTTGACTCAGTAAGTGTTCTACAGAACAATTGTTACAGTACGGTAGTGGTACGTACTGTGTTTCGCGGAAATCGCCTACGTACGCGGAAATAAAACATTGAGCTTTACTCCGCACTGGCCCGAGAGACACATCCGTAACGTAATTGTTTTCCTTTGCTGTTCGGTTTTTTACATTCGACTTTCAGCTGCAGCAAGTATCCAGATTGCTCCCATGCGAATCTCCGCTGTCTACTTACTCCGAAATACCTTAGTAGAGCCTTTTTTAGTTGTAGTTGACTTCTATTACGAAACAGGCTCTACCCGACTAAGCATGTATTGGCGTCATGCGATACTCCGTGCGTTGTTTGATAGATGACACATGCCGTGTGTGTGGTGTGTTGATATTGTTTTTTTTTTCTGTTTGGTTGTTTGGTTGTTTTGCTTTGTGGCACAAGAGTGGGCGTGGCGTTCGTTCCCTTCTACGGTACAATATCTGGTAATCCAAGGGTAATCTGGTAATCTGGTGATCTTGTCAGAGTCGAACCTGGAAGGGTCTATCTATCTACTCCCGCGAGCGACACAAGGCCTCTTTTGATAGTATTAATACAGTAGTTGGGCTGCCTTCTTCGTGGCAAGTTATCTACGAAGTGCCGAGGCGTGTCGCAGATGAAGCCCCTACTACTACTAACTTACTAGGTAATTGGCTTGGTGGCTTTTCTCGAACACTACGTGGTGATACTTCGTATAATACAGGAAAAACACAAGAAGATTAAGACAGCTTTTCACTGTTTTGAGAGGGTGACGCGTGCTATGATTGAGGTAGAGGTATACCTTTTTTTGGCTAAACTGTTTTTCTGAATGATCTATTAAAGCCTCCTTACCTTAACCCAAAATCGTCGTAGTTTTCTTCTTGTTTTGCTAAATTTTTCACTGGTAAAGTTAGACTAAGGGATTGGTCATAATAGGGTACGAAGCACTTTTAGTTTCCTCCAAAATCATTTTTTGAACTTACTATTAGTATGGAGCTGTTTAAGTGACCACCCTCAAAAGGCAGAAACATGGTGCTTACACCTCTACCGTAGCATGAGTGAGGTATCCTGGTAGGTTTCATAATTTTTCGGTAGGTCATTTCGGAAGTGAGGTCACTCGGAACCACGGTTTTGACGCCACTTGCTCCAGAGTGTCTCTCATGAACCCCCTCGTCTGTTGCATCACTATTAATAGCATACACCAGCCAACAAATGGCGCTACAACAGTATGATAGATGTGATGGTCTCTTCTATTGATAGGTGCCGCAGGCCTCTCGAACGCTGCCTGGGCAGTTTCGGGGTCTTGATATACAAGTAGGCTTTTCTTGATATTCAAGTAGGCTTTTCTGATAAGGTAAACCCGAAGCACTGCTGTAGATGAAAGCAGCTATTTGATATTCTCTGCCTGCCGACTTCCGCCGATTTCAGTGTACCGCTCCTCTCCACGGCCTATAAGTGGTACTAGAAGTGCTGGGGCTTGTTTTCTTGTGTGTTTTCAGTCGGTGTTGTGGCTTGTGGGGAACCCGTCATCCATGAGCTCACATACCGGTACCGGTAGTCACTTAGCAGGCTCGTTTTCGAACAGGCTTTATTTCGATTTTTGTGTTTCTCCGTTTCTCCGTTTCGGTTGGCGAAACATCGTGTTACCTTCAACCCCGCGATGCCCCCCGTATGATAGTTTATAATGTTGTCATCATATCATATCATGTCATATCGTATTATGGAATATCGTTATACCATCAACTTACACATGGTTTATTATATCGTATCACAGAATAGCCATGTGTTATCATAACATACCATATCGTAGGCTTGGCTCGGCTCGTCTTGTTTTTCTTTCGCTGTACCGTGTGATTTGGGTGTACTCAAAATATACGTGAATGCATACAACAGGGGGACCATTTTTCCTATTTTCGAACGACAGACACACTTCGACCATTAATACGTGCAGAGCTCAGGACTAAAACTCGTACTATTAATAGTAGCATGTAGGCTATGGCTTGATAATGACCTTAGACCACCAGGGCCGATCCATCAAGTAGCAGTTTTTCCCAGCCAACCACTCAGTCGATCGAGATCGATCCGCATGCATTGCTCGGTACTGCTCTGTTGTACCGCTGTACCGTACCACTCACTTGGCCAACCCTGGCAACCGCAACGGAGCCGGATGACATTCCTTGCAGCCTTGGTGGCAGAATGGTTAAACCCCCAAGTCATGATAGTGTGTACAAACCCTAAAGCGAAAGCCCCATATAAACTCAACTCCAGGTACGTACGAAGTACTTATTTAAATCAACTCCGGTGTTTTCACTAACAGTGGTTTTGTTTCCCCTCCCGCCGCCATCTTTCTCCACAAGCCAACACCTCTCGCTTCCTTCCTTCCTCCCTCCCTCCCCCCCTCCCTCCCTCACTCCCTCACTCCCTCCCTCCCTCCCTCCTTCGCTCTTTCCCTCGTTGCACTACTTGCCACCAACAAAACCCTGTCGGTGCTATCGTTTCGCACTGCGGCAGTGGGGGAACCTGGTCATCGTAGACACACGAGCCGAGGCGGCTGTTCAGAGAGACCACAATGGTCCCATAGGGTCAGGCGCAGCAGCAGCAGCAGCAGCAGCAGCGGGAGCAGCAGTGGGAGCAGGCCGGGCGGGGGCGGGAGGAGGGGGGGGTAGCTTGGGGTGGGGCGTCGGCCAGCCGGTGGTAGTGGCGGAGTACCGCGCTCTGATCAACTGCATCTTTGACCTGGAGTGGACGCACGGGGACCGCCGCATTGTGTTGGCGTGTGGAGACGGGAAATGCCGTGTGCAGGACATCGAGACGCATGCTGAGGTATAGCAGTAGCACCAGTAGTAAGGGGGTTCTTGGCATACGTGACAGCAACGCTCCGAGACAAGAGCGTTACGTCGATTCTGTGAACAAAAAAACGCCTCCCGCCTCCTTTGTGCTTGATATTCCACAACATGCATTGGGGTAGTAGTGCGAATGGTACGACCATGGCGTTGAACGACTGAATGTACGGCGCTACTGCCTTCGGTGCGTGCTGTGCGCCGGTGGCCTTTTGTGATGGCGCTTGCCGAATGCGTGTGTGCGTGCACGAACATGTACGTGTGTTGTGGGGTTTGTATGAAACCAGGTAGCATGTATCATGGCCCTGGGCCCTGGGCCTGCGATGAAAAAGTATTTCGTATGTTGGATGTGTGCGTGCACTGCACGAGTTTATTCGTGTGTTGCGGGTTTGTATGATACCAGGTAGCATGTATCATGGCCCTGACCCTGCGATGAAAAAGTACTTGGTATGTTGATGCATGCGTGTTTTGCTACTGTTGTTGTTGCTCTTGCCCGTATCCTCAGAACAATTATTTTAGAAAAAAAAAAAAACGAACACAGCACGTTCCCCGGCCCCCGGGACACGACGCGAGCACGCCGCAAGGTGAACCACGAACAGGAAAACAGCGCACCGATTGGCGGACCTCACTGCGAGATAGCTCGAAAAATGGCTCAAAGTCAGGTCTAAAATACACCTTCCGATCGCTGACAGCCGACCTCAACATATCTGTACTTGTTGTGTGTGTGTGTGTGTGTGTTTGGATATGAACGGAGACGGTGCGATCCGAGGAGGTTCTTGCTTGGAGAACGACTTGCCTAATCCCACATGAAAACATTGAATATGTATTAATAATAGAATGCCTCGATACCAGTGCGCGCGTGCGTGTATGAATGAACGCGTGTGTAGCTTCGGTCCGAATTGTTTTCTGCGTTTCCGGCACCACAAACGCCAAGATGATGGTGATGGTGATAAATGGCAATTGCACCACGCGCATACAATGCCCACGCTTGCAGTGGCACGGTGTTCTGTTGATATTGATAGTGCGCTGTCCCGTTACCCCGCCGTCTTTTCGTGTGAGTTGCTATTGATAGTGTGCTGTCGAAAAATATCCCTCAAGACTAACAAAATGGTTATTTTTGAAGAAACTGTTGAGACTTTACGACGTGAAAAAGGCCTGGCTGCTGCGCAAAAGAAAGCTGACGGGAAAAAAAACAAACCAATGGAGGGGCTGTAAATAGCAATACTCGTACAGCATACAGGCTGGTGGGAAGATTGAAGTTAGGTAGGGCCAGCGGTAACCGGCACCACATTCACGGATCTTTGTGTGTGTGTGAGCCCATGACATTCCCTGGGCACGTGTTCTTACAGGAGACAACCTGGTTCAAGGCGCGAGGCTGTACACACGGGAAAAATTACAGGCCAATCAGTACGAGTACTATGCCCGGTCTTGAGTGTTGTTTGGGACTTTCAGGATTAGGGGTAGAGGTCTGCTTGCCAAAATAGCCATATTTGTGGCCAATTTTGTTTTAACATGTCCCTAGTTCGTTGGCAATTTTGATGAGTTTTTCAATAGCTCGTATATGTATACGTATTTGCGAGTTTGTTTTGCTAGTTCAAGACTTGAAATTTTTTTTGCCAGTTTTGGCCATTTGCACCTTCTCGTTATAACCCATTAAGTCCTGAAAAAAATCCACACTAATTCCAAGTAGTCTGTCCCCAAATTCGTGGGACCAGTTGTTAAGGGGTTAAGAACGGCCCAAAACCTGATTATCCGGTATCTGTGGTCCTTTTCGCCTGCTGTCAGGTGTTGGTGCTAAGCGGACACAGCGGCAGCGTCAAGGCAATTTCCGCGAACCCTCTTGAGCACAGTGAGTGGAACTCGTACATATGTGCCGTGCTGTGACATGAAGCAGGGGGTTGTGGAGTAGGCGGGTATGAAACGCTCGTTTGCCCCCCTCGATGTCCGGTGTCCTATATATCCACTCATCGATGTCAGGTACCCACCCCGATGGGGAGTTGCAGATACACGTGGGCTTTTTTTTGTTGGTAAGGTTCGTGTCGCGGCGCTTGTTTTGCTACGAGTGCGAGTGGGGAGTGGGTCCGCCATCGTGGCCTCGGGCTGGGACTTAGATGCACGCTTGCGTGTTTTGTCCAATCAATTCGTGTAGCACGGCAACAAGATGCTCTGTGCTTTTAGTTTTGGTTTTAGGTTTGGTTTTATATTTGGTTTTAGGTTTGGTTTATAGTTTTGGTTTCAGGTTTGGTTCGGGTTGTATTTAACATCTATTAAATAAGCCTTTGGACTCTTATTACCGCAAAAAGGACACAAAGTCCAATTCCAAGCATTTTGCCTGAAAAGCGTAAGCGTGGGTGCACTTGTAAAGGGGTTAAAAGTTAGGGTGAGCCTAGTTTTTTATTGAGACTTGATCATAATTCAACGTTTAATGTTGTCGACGTGCGTGGCAGGCGTTCTGCTCTCGGGGTCGAGGGATGGCTCTTTTGCCCTTTGGGACACACGATTGCATCAGGATAAACCAGAATCGCGCGGCTTGCACAGGTGGGTTTGTGGCATCATGACGCCCCCAGCTATCTAAAAAAGCTAGCGAGAGTAGCTACAGCTGTAGTCATTTGCTATTCGCTACAGATCGTTCATTGTACGAGCACCCCGCTACACGCGGTGTACGAAAATCAGGAACATTCTAGGAATTTTCTACATGCCAGCGGGGAGTGTGTCGGAAACGCGGCAGGTAGGAGTTTTGGTTCGGTTCTGTGCTGCGAAATATTTCTCTAAAAACGGACCAACGAGTCAAGGGTTGGACCCATTCTGCGATTCGATGGGGCGCGTTGTCGGGTAGATGTCGTAGACGTGATATAGAGACATGATGGACATGGCTAGCGCATGGTCCGACCCCAAGCAAGGGAGCAAGCAGCAGCCGAAACACCGGTCCTGCCCGCGCTGTTTCACCAGCTCCTTGACTCAGAACGTTCACGAGCTTCGTAGAGCTGTATCCGTGTGTTTATCGTTGACAACACCGTAAAGGCTGTGCGTAGCTCGATGCCTCAGCAGACGTTAGAAAGGACGCGCTGCATGACTAGCGTAATGGCTTAAAGGCTCAATAGCTCTGTAGAGTTGTGCTTCTAATGTTCTGTGTAATTGACGTCATCCCAAGTTGGTCTGACTCGTAGACCTTGAGTGTTTCGCTCTTGTCGTGCCGAAGGAGGGCGATACCGCATAATAACACACGTGTGATACTCGTACTATTATTTATATAATACACCCCCTCGGCGGAATGTGATATTGAAGGGATACGTACTCAAGCTCATTTTGTCGACAGCGGGGAGAGGGGAGAGTACAGACACCGAACGATGCCTGTAAGGAAATATCTCAACGAGACCTTTCCACACCCATCATGCTGGTCGCGTGTGCTCCCCTCCCCTTGCTTTGTGTTGCGTGTCGTGTGTTGTGTACACTATTGGCTCAGAGTGTGTGTGTTATCAAATCACCATATCACCTGGTTACAGTATACGGGTACAGCTCGCCGCGTAGGTCCCACAAAAAGACGCCACAGCGGCAGCGGCCGGCCGAAAATTGTATAAAGCCCGTATCGTGTTCAGCCGGCCTGAAAGGAAGGAACAAAGCACTACTCCCTCCGTCAGGGGTGGTGCGTTTTCGAAGGAAGGGCCCCAATCGTTGCGTTGCGTGTAAGCAGGAAGCAAGTCCCAGTGCAACAATGCGCGTAAGCGTCGCTCACATGCATCGGCCAGGGGGGGGGGGGGTGTACTCATATCGTGCACGGCCGTAATCGTATGACCATAGACCCTCGCATCCCTACAATGCCGGGAAGGAGCACGTTGGGTTTTCACCAACCAGGCAGACATTGCAGGCACCAAGCGCGAAGCGGGGTGTACTCATGTCGTGCATGGGGGGGGTATCTTCGCCTGTGTGCTTGTCGTATATGATAACGTAGTTTTCGTGTTATCTGACCCACACCGTATCTCGCAGCATGTTGCGTATCGTCTTAATCACGACTTGGTCTACGACTTGGTCTGCCGATATGTCCCGTGTTGTCTGATGTTATCTCATGTTGTCTCCTGTTGTCTCCTGTTGTCTCATGTTGTCTCATGTCGCCTCATGTTGTCTGATGTTGTCTGATGTTGTCTGATGTTTTCAGAACCACGGCGGCGGAATACTTGGCTTTGGCGACGGGTCCCGCGAACAGGCTGCAGAACCGCTTCCTCGCGCCGTTAGAGCAGGTGGGCTTGTCCGCCAGGGAGAAACGCCAGTGTACCTCGCCCTGCCTTGCCTTGCCTTGCCTTGCCTTGCCTTGCCTTGCCTAGCCTTTTTTGCATTGCCTTTTTTGCATTGCCTTTTTTGCCTTGCCTTGCCTTGCCTTGTGCTTTGCCTTGCCTTGCCTTCGTCTGCGTTTTGCATGCGCTTTGCATACGGCGAATGAGACACACGCCTAGGCACTTGATAGCTTGCTTGATAGCTTGTTTGATAGCTGCGTTCCGCGTCGGGCGGTGGTGTGGTGCGCTCCAGCTTGTGCATCTTCAGTCTAAATGTCTCGCAAACTCTCGCGTAGGGAATACTGTCGCAGTTGACTCTGTCTTATGTTGGCGCGGTCGCGGTTGCCGGCGTGTCGTCTCACGTCGCTCCACTGCGGGATGAGTTTCGCTGAACGCCGCGCTTCAGGTGGTATCCGTCCGTTTGTGCCCAGTGTGGCGGGCGTGTACAGCGTGCTATGTTGACCCCTTTAGGACCATCGTTCACCAAGTACAGTAGTTACGACGCGATCGGTTGATCGAAGCGTTCAGGCGAGGGGGGGACGACGGTTACAGCAGCGGCCACGCGAAGCGGCTCGGTTTACTCGTTCCGTGAAGTGTCCAAAGCAACCTGCAAGGAGTTGTACGACACGTGCACAGCAACCTATATTACATACATGCATACTTCGTACTCGACTTTTGTTTTGTTAACTACTAAATAGCTGTACTATTAGCACTAAACGACTGAGGACACCAAAGCCGTCATTGTCAAATCTCGCTACCCCTTTTCCTCTGGGCCTTGAAGGGTTAAAATGTTTTGCTTCAAACTTGGTCGTTAGTTAGCGAATAAAAAGCAAAGTTTGAATGAATTGCTGCAGGGTAGACCGTCGATGCTTCCAGAAGTCGAAGTAGTGATGTTGCAGCTTCCTCGTACAGTAGCAGTAGTCGAAGTAGATATAAAAGCTGATACGACGTAGTAGCAGATAAACGACAGGAGTTGACTCCCGTGGCAGGATAAGTAGCCGATTTCATCCACGGCCAGACTGCGTGATGCCGCGTTTGTTGGTCTTCTCTCCCATATTTAAAGTGGGCGAGGATGAGTTCTCCTTCCAAGTCTTAAGTCGTGCTTCCGCGTGAAAACGTAAAGCCGATGCTGGAAAAGGATAGCAGGAGGTAATCCCCCCGATGCTACGCGGAGTAGCAGATTTGTCAACGACCTGGCTGTATGATTCAGCAAGTGTAGGTCTTCTCGGCGATGCTTGCACGAGGACGAATCTATGAGTACGTACTTCGCGCATAATAGCTTGAAGAAACGGTTTTGATAACGACCTCACGCGTTTTTTATTAGCGTGAAACCGGCTCAAAACTAACTTTGGTGGTGATGGCGGAGAAACAGAAGTCTTGTAACGTTTCTTCGTGCTTTACAGCGTGGAAGAAGTGCGGAACTTGCTTCGCGTGTGATGAGCAGAAAGGGTTTTGTGACTTGTTTCGCGCTTACAGCTTCAAAGTATCATAGTATCGAAAACAAAGCTTTGCGTGTGATGTTACAAAAATAATCGGAGGCTTATTTTTGCAATCACAGCATGAAAACAATGTTGAACGTACGAGTACGAGTTTCCCGCAGAAGAGCGTGAAACCGGACTCATTACTCGTACGTGCTACCCGCGTAAAAGCGTGACAGCAGTCTCCTTACCTGCCTCGCGCGTAGAAGCGTGAAAGCAGTACTCCTTGTAGTAACCCTACCGAACGAGCTTGATGAAAATCGATGATGAGAGTCGATGTCGATGCTGTCGGGTAGATGATAATCTTCTGATTTTTGGAGCAAAAACCGTATTCCTCCGCAATTGAAAACTTGAATTTTCTTCGAATGTAGAACGTGTCGAGCTCTCCGGGAGACGTCGTCCCGTGGTGCCAGCCGGTGCGTAGACCAAAGTCGAGGCTCATAAGCTGAAATAATGACGCGTGTGTCGAGGCTCTGTCTCTGTGGAGAGAGATGGCAGAGGTGGCACCAAAGTGTCTGTGAAGATCACTTGAGAAGAAGAAAAGTCATAGTTTGAAAAGGCACTTATTTGGCCACACTGGAAAGAAGATTGACCTCAGGGAGATCAATGGAAAAGGAAGAAGAGAAGAGAAGAGGAGTGGAAAGTGGAGTAGAGTAGAGTGATCGAGGTGGGCGATGCTTGCACCTGATCATCTCGGTACAATGCCCATGCTACGGACAGTTACATTCTACCGTAGTCGGTACTGTTCCCTGTAATGTTCTCTACAACGTTATAGTAACGTTCTAGCAACGTTCTCAGCATCGTTCCTGATGAAGATGCTTTGGGCATACAACAGAGCGCACTAAGAGTAAGACAAACTCGTAGTCTATCCGCATATTGCAATTACCCGAATATCTAGACTAAGATACTCATATACTCGTATCAGTGCGTAGTGACTGCACATCACAACAGATACGTATGGATCTCAACGTCCATATGCTAACACGGCTGGCCCGGGGCAAGAACCCTCCTTTCTTTTCTCGCCGACCCCTTCCGTACTTTGACTGGTGAGGCTGCTATACCGCGTCTTACCTCTTCCGATGGCGTTCGTGTGTTACGTGTGTTTTCGGTGCGTGCGGTATAGGTCTATCGCGCGAACATCCCCGCAGGCAACCACCGCAAGCGGCCTTGGTCCTACGTGGGCGAAGCGGAGGCCAAGCCTGCCAAGAGCAAGAACTTCCACCTAGACCTGCCTTGCCAGAGCAGCGTCACGGCGGTGGAGTGGATGCCTGACGGGCAGAAGTTTCTTACGGCGGGCCAGGACGGGCTAGTCAAGGTGAGCCCCATTGCGCGGTAAACCGGGCTCTTGTGTCGCTCATGGGATACCAGCACGCCGCCGGATGCTGTCGGTCGGTGCTGGTCGTGACTCGCGAGGTGGCGCCTTGTTCATGGCGACGGTTACTGTAGGCCTGAACGAGGAAAACGAACACCGCGAGCAGAACGCCGTTGATCTGAAACCTCGCCATTCCTAATGCGTTGTTCTAAAATAAGTGCAGAATATTCAACCATGCCACTACAGTGCGGTATGCCACTGCACCCCTCGTACCAGGTATTTCGTTGTCCAGAAACCGCCCTGTGATCTCCCCCTCAACCCCAATTTTCATCCCCACCCCGCCCATGGCGCGTCTCCTCGCAGCTTTGGGATACCCGGTACGCCCTCCGGCCCCTCCAAGCGGCCAGCCCGGCCCTAGACGCCGCTCCCGCTGGCAGAAACACCGACGCCGATCCCGCAACGAGTCCGTCGTCACCAGCATCCCCCCCATCACCGTGGGGCCTCCAACCGGCGAACTCCTGTGCGGCACTCGGTGGGTCGGGATCAGGAGGGAGGCGCCTAGCGACGGCGGCGGGGGGGGCGACTCGCAGTCGCCGAAAGGGGCGGGGGGGCGACGGTGCGGGGGGCAGCGATCGGTGGAGAGCGTACGGGAGGGTCAGTGGCGGCGACGCGGTGGCCGAGGAGGCTGCGTCAGACGGAGGGAGGCCGTACGGGGTGTCGTCGGTTCACGCGTGCGATGACGGCTCCAGGATCGCGGTGAGTGGTCGGCTAGCGGAAGGCCCGCGCGCCGCGTTATCCGCACGCGTATAAAGGCGCTGGTGGTGGGCTGAAGTGGCGACCAGAAGGGCTGTGCTAGTGTCGGGGCGTGGGTAAGGTCCTAGTTGTAGTGCGATCGGCTTGAGCGTTTTCGGAAGGGGCGACGTTCACGCAGTCACTACTGTAGCTATACGGCAGTACTGCTGTTGAAACGCAGGTGCCGTTGGGGAGGTCTGACTTACTCTTCGCCTTCGGCCCCACCCGATTTTGTTTTTGCGTCTGTTCGTTGTCCTTGTCCTACGGGTTTGGCATCCTCCCCCATCTTGCCTGCCTTCCGCGGCCGGGTGCAAACTACTGTACTGTACGAGGTGTTGCCGCGTGCCGGGGCCACCCTGATCACACCCTCTGTTGTCTTTTTCGTGCTCAACCTTGGTCGATGAATTGTATTGAGACTGTTGCACACATGGGACATATACCGATCTAGATCGTCTAGGTCCTGTATTTGCCGTTGTGGTGTGTTGTGGCGCAAGAGCCGCGTCATACAGATCCCACGGAGCAAACATGTGCGCAAGAGCTGTGTGATACCGATCATACAGATCATACAGATCCCACCCGGAGAAGCTTGATCTAGATCGTGCCCGAAATATGTTGGTAGTCTAGTGGGAATCTGATCTGTCCGATGTGTGAGCAGTTGGGCATCAACAACGACGGTTTCCTCACCTTGTCTAAACGTGCCGCCCCCCCAGGTCTGCACGGTGAAGAACCACATTTCTGTCTACGCCTACGCCTCAGGCGGGCTCCGACCCGTCGGCGCCTTCACTGGAAACGAGAACAACTCCTCCTACTACATCAAGGCCAAGCTGTCTCCCGACGGCTCTCTCTTGGCCAGCGGCGCCTCGAACGATGTGGTGTGCCTGTGGCAGGTCGACTGCCCCGGCGCGCCCATCGGCCGCCTAAAGGTGACCAGGCTGCCCGACTCGGAATTTGATTGACCGTGCAGTGTTCGCTGCTTGATCATTTTTCACTCATCTTGGTTTGAGGCGGTCGTGCTCATGTGTTTTTTTTTCATCAGGACAAAAAAAAACTGGGCTGCGGTGGTGTCTCAGGAAGTTTCAATGTGTTTTACGCAGCTTGTCTAATGTGCTTGGGGAAAACTGGGCTGCGTTGGTGTCGGCGCTTGGTTGCTTTGTTGCCTGCTTGTTGGATCAAATTATCGATATTTTAAAACCCGCCTCTGTTTTGTGTAACCATACGCGTGCTTGATTGTCGACACCATTGGCGCTGGTTTTTGTTTTGCGACGCAGGGACACGCTAACGAGGTCACAGGTGTCGACTGGTGCCGCTCGGAGAGGCTGAAACTGGCCAGCTGTTCCGACGATGAGACCGTCCGAGTCTGGACTCTCGACCCGCTCCTCGTCGCTCGCTGCAAGTCGTCGCCAGCTGGCCCCCACTGTCGAAGGAAAATCGGAGATGACCCAGGAGCGGCGGCTCCAGCTCGGGCAGGGCCAGAGACGGCGGAGGAGGACACTGCTGCGGCCGCAGGTGATCACCAATCGGGTGGCGCGAGTGGGAGAGGGCCGGCGTCCGGTGCAGGACTCGACGGCGGCATTGAAGACGACGGTGCTGCTATCCAGGGCAAATTTGGACGCGGCGTAGCGTGCATCGGGGAGAGCGGGTGGTGGAGACGGCGAGAGCCTGGCGGGGCGGCCCGTCCCACGGGGGTCGCGGGTGCCACCCCACCGCGATGTACCCGCGGGGCTGCCCCGGGAAGCAGCAGCGAGGGCCGCAGCGGCAAGGACAGGAGTGCCGACTGCATGGACCTGTGCTCGTCCCCGACGCCCGCAAGTTCTGACGCGTTGTCGGGCACTCCTGAGGTCGCGGGAACTGCCGGCTCGAGCTCAGCTTCAGGAGCATCAGGGAAATCGGCCGCGTGGCGGGGGTTCTCGGTGGCTGCGTTAGACGAGAGCGTAGGCACTGCCGCTTTAGTGACCGCCGATTTCGGCGGAGAAAGGTCGTCCGTGGCGCTTGATTTTTTCCCGCCGGTTGGATCCGGGTCGACGCAAGTGTTTTCCCCCTGTTCGCCGAACAAGAAAGCTGGGATCAGACCGCAAGCTCACGCGGAGGGTGGTGCTGCCGCCGGTGGCGACGTATCAGACTCCGGGATCGTTCCGCGTGAAGCTGGACGACGAGACGGGACCAACGGTGCTAACTGCGACGAAAATGCGGCTCCTCCTCTTGTTGGCGGTGCTCCGGCAGATCCGCACTCGATTTCGGAGACGAATTCGAGGTCCCGAGATGCTGCCCCCTGTGCCGCGGAATCGCCGGCCCCTTCTCAAGCCGGAGCTGCTGCGAAGCATCCGTATGCGGAGGCTGCGATGCTTCGGCAGCAGAGCGTGCTAGCACCTCCGGGTGGCACCGGCGACGACGCTCGGCAAGGTGACAAGAAACCCGCAGGCTTGGATTTCCTTCGGGGCTTGCCGTCGTCAGCGCGGGCGGCTGGGAGCGGGTGGCATGGGCGTGGTGGGACTAGAGAGTGGCGGCAGCAGCAGCATCAGCAGCAGCAGCAGCAGCAGCAGCAGCCGCAGGAGCAACAACAACAGCAGCAGCCGCAGCAGCCGCAACAGCGGCGGCGGCAAAGTTTGAGGCTGGGATCAAGGAGACGAATCAGCTATGTTGAAGGTGCCCCCTTGCGTGGCCAGCACCCCACCTTGATGGCCTTTTGGAATGGCGCTCAGGCTCAGGGGGGTTCCTCGAGCGAAGCCTCGGGCAAAGCGCAAGGGGGGATTGACAGGATGACGAGTTCGAGCTAAAAGTCGTGACCCAACCTCGTGGAGTATGATTGGGTGGTGTGGCGATGACTATGACATGTCTGAGTGCTTGCGTATGGGGCTTGCGCGAGCGTCGGGGGGTGTTTCGGCATAAAAACCCTGGGTTTACCTTGCGCGTTGTTTGCGTGTTCGCTTGTTGTCCCCCCCCCCCCCCCTTGGCTTTTGTGTCGTCGATGACGTCTTCTCTTGTAGGCGTGTTTCCTGCTCCCCTGCAAGTTGACTTTTACTTCCTTCTGTGTCTTGATCGGGTGGAGCTTCGTCTGGAGGCTCGCATAATACGGGGCTTATCGTTGCTGCCCACGAATTGTGCGTCATAATATACACGGAACGAGTGCCTGCTTTTGTAGATATACGATTTGTTGTTTGATGTTTAGCTGGGGTTATGATTATAGATTCCGGGTTTCTTATTCCGTGCCCCCGTTTTTTTTGTCTTGGGGGGAAAATACGCCTCTACGTTGTAATGTATCATGTTGGTATGACACCACGTTTGTTTGCTTTACATATCCCGAACGCAGCATTCACAGTAGTTGCCTCATATTGCCTTGCCTCTACAGCAAGGTAGATATCTTATGGTAGTGATCGATGCTTTGGTCACGCGAATGTCCGCCGTTTTGAATCGTTGTCGTTGTTGTTGTTGTCGTCTGGAATATAGATTGCGTGCGTGTTGTCCCGAAACTCTAGCTCTGTGCCGAAACCTCAACCCCCTGTGGCCAGATTGGCCTGATCGGGATGTACCCGGCACCGGGTGTGTACGATGTACTGGTATGTGTTATTATACCAAAGGGGGGAATTGGAGCGGGGGGGGGCGGGGGGTTGTACTCATGTCGTGTACGGGCGTAGTGGTATGACCGTAGACCCTCGCTCCCTACAATGCCGCGATGGAGCACATTGGGGGAGGGGGGGGGGGGGCGCATGGGGAAAAAGTCGATACATCCTCTCGTATTATAGATGAGTATGGTTCCGGATCAGACATGGTCAGCGAATCACCGGTACAGTATTCGATTTACCTTCCAGCCAAACTGGTTTGTTTGCAGAATGTTCAACAAAGAAACTACAGTGAACTGGGGAACTTCATTTTCAACGTTTCACCCTCGATGGTGCGCCGCCGGTCGCATGAGTTCGACAACGGCAAATCTGCATTAACAACTGTTGTACAGTATATACACGCCGGTGACTCTCGCCTGATAGCGCCCTCACATGAAGCGGAGTAGGCGGATATATTATTTTTGGGTCGCCAAACGTTCCCATTATTACATGGCGAAGTTCTTGGGCATAATTTCGTTTTTCCATTTCATGTATGGCAGCTCCGTCACGCAAAGTCGTCGGCCAAGCGTTAACCAATCAATGCGCACCGTTGTATTAGCTGTCACGGCCAGTCGGTGCTATACGGCCACACTACGGCAGTGCCGTTGATCATGCGTGTCTATTTTTGGCTGGGAAAACAAGGAGACTTGCCGGGACATTGCAGTTGCGGGTCGCGAGGAATTGTTCATGGGGGAAAGTGATGCGACCACATTTCGTTGGCCGCAGGAATCATGCTGCAGACACAGGCATGTTTGATATTAACGGCAGCTATTTTGTCTGCGCTATCATTATGGCGTTGCTCCACTGTGCAGAGGCGCGGATCACGTAGCACGATGACACGCAAGCACGAATCCCTAACTTGTTGCATGCATTTTGTGATGACTGCGTTCGCAGTCTCGAGTGTGTCTGAGAGATGCAGGACCCCCAGCATGCTGCATCGTTTTATCGAGGATTTTCCTTACGACAACATTACTACTACTGCAGTCCTGGTCATCGCTTGGTACTGTGCCCAGCACGTGTGTCGGGCATGCCCGGTGCAATTTGAAGTCTCAGCTTGAAGTATCAATGTGGAACACGGGGGCATGGAGCCAGCCAAACTGTAGCCGGTGCCACAACGAAGGCAACGCGGTAAGCTCCGTCCGTCTCGTGGCAGCAGCGAATCCCTGTTCATGGCCTCCCCAACCCCCCGTTTTTATAGCACATCACCAAGCAGTTTTTTACGTTTTGAAGCACTCCCCTGCATCTACATTGAGCTGCGTTACCAGCTTCAAGGCTCGTCGACCGACCGACCACTTCGCCGGCTAAATATCGACGAAAGGCCCGCAAAATTCGAAGGAAAAAAAAAAAAAACGAACGCATGATGAGCGCATTGGCGCCAAAGTGCTGCGCGATACTACGATCCTAATCCTACTGCTACTGCTCCTACTGCTACTGTTGTGGTTCAAGACCACGATCCGAGATTGAGAAACTATCACGACGGGAGAACGGACCCCCCGCGTGTGCTGTGGCGGAAATGTCACTATGAAGGGTTCGCCATCCCCATCGAACGCAAGAATACCTGCTGCGCGATAGCGCGATAGCGGCAGCCTCTTCCACTCGCGAAAAGGAATACAACCATCGCGGCGTTGATAGCGCCGTTGAATAGAAACCAGCGGCGGTCTCCGAGAGGACTAGGACGGGATCGCGAAAAGAAGGTGCACTCTACTGTAGACTTGTTTCAACACCCTACTGTTAGTAGCATTGTTTCAACACCCTACTGTTAGTAGGATTTCTTCAACACCCTACTGTTAGTAGAACTGTTTCAGCACCCTACTGTTAGTAGGATTTTTTCAACACCCTACTGGTAGTGGGATTGTTTCAACACCCTACAGGTAGTAGGATTGTTTCAACACCCTACTGTTAGTAGGATTTTTTCAACACCCTACTGTCAGTAGGACTGTTTCAACACCATACTGTTAGTAGGATTGTTTCAAGCCCTATGGTAGGAGCGTTTCAAAACGCTGGGGGTATTCCAATACCCTATGCAGTAAACTACGTACTGATTAAAAGCCCTGAGATTGTTTCAACATCCTGTGAACAGGAGTGTTTCAACAACGTATGAGTATTTCAGTAGCTAATCTCTACGCATCGCGGTCGGTGCTGCTCCGCCACATCTCGCTCTTTCTCTTCCTCCAACCGCTGCAGGCAGGCGTGTGAGAGTCCGAAACTCACAAACAAAAATCGACACCATAGGGAACAACACCGATACCTACATGTATATACCTGGTACAACAGCAGTAGGACTTCAACAGGATACCAACACAAGAAAGGACTTTAACAGGACACCAAAACAAGAACAAAAGGCCAGCCGGTTCAACACGAGGGGCACCCCAGGCAGACAGAAACCGAGGAGAGGATAATCTGTCAATAACCCCGCCCCCAATCAATCCGTATTATTCCCAAGGGCGTGCCGACTCTGTTACGTTTAGAACTGCGCCGTGAAGACCGGGTTGTGCCTGCGGAGATATTTTGACGAGCACATCGGGCAACAAGCCGGAAGAAAAAGGGCGGGTTCGACGGTTAAAGGGACGTGCAAGGCATTTCTCGGATCGGTCACGTCTTCAAGCGTCAGCACCAAAACCACATTGTGCGCCGCACAGCTCCACAAATATACAGACAGCAAACGCGAGACTGGGGCTCTTCCCCACACCCCGGCGAAAGTTCAAACCCAACAACGAAAGGGTTGCCCCTCGTCCGGTACAGCCGTCCGGTACAGCCGGAGGTCATTCTTTACACGGTGCACGCTTTGCATTTCATAAGAATCTACGCAAAAGGAGCCTAGAACTCGCGAAACAACCAGCGCGTCTCGCTGTACAAGAACCATATTGTATGCCGGTATCGCACAAGCGCCAAGTCTCACTCAAGCACCGCACGGCAAAATGGCACAAGCAGCACGGCTAGTGAAGAACCACGACGGAATATCGTTTATATAGACACATGAGCTGCACTCGTTGGTGGAGTGCGCGTTCGGTTAAAAGCGCGGGCGGCTTACTCGTACCTGGCAATTCTGGGCCCCTCCTCTTCGTACTGCGCCTTGGTGCAGCACACCCGGTAGAAGTCCGGTACAGACGCCACCAGGCTCCCGCCAAACCACACGGCGTACCTATCGCGACGGAGACGTGGGTTCCAAGATAATCAATACGGTCGGGTAAGGCGTGAGGTGGCGAGGAGAGGGCGGGACTCAGGGGCGGGTGCAATGCATATGGAAGACTCACTCTGGGCCAAGAGGCAGGACTCGGGTGACGCGAAAGCAGAGTGAAACGCGCCGCCAGGGCATGAGGGGCATGATCGCCGGCTGCTTGACGGTACCAAACCACCGCTCACACGCGTGCAGGAGACTATGTGTTAAAAACACCTCGGCCCGGATTCCCTGACGCAGGTTTATCCCGCTGCACACGCCCGCGCCTGGCCAAACAACGCTACTCACTTATTATGCATACTGGAAGTATGATACTACAGTAGTAAAATAGGTACTAGCGCCTGGCCCAACAACGCTAGACTCATTATACATATTATACAAATAAGGAACAACTAGCCTTATCCCACCTGCAGTAGGTAACAAATCTTGTTCATAAAAAGAGGTAAAAAAGTACCTGGTAGGTATTTCTGTGTACCGTAGGCTCCATGTACCATGGTCCCCCGTAACAATATATAATAACTAGAATACCTATAATAGCCTTTTACCCCACCTAGGTAACAACCGGCAACAAGCTTGGCTTTATAAAGCTCGTGCTAGCTACGGCAGCCAGCTACGAGCAAATCGCTACAGCAGCACAGATCGCTCACCTCTGAGAAGCATGGCCGACCACGTTAACCTCCATCGGCGAGGCCTGGACGACATCCTTCAAACCCGCCTACGAGCGTCACGGAGACAAGGGGATGTTGGAAAACGTAAAATACGGTACTTGAAAAAAACATGGGGGTATCGTTGACATCGAAACGAACGCTAGTTGCTGCCGGAGAGGGGTTGCCGGAAGGCTGGGCGGTGAATGAGGTTAGATCACACGCGGCCGGCAAGCGCTACGTAGCATCATCACATATTTTATCACCGCCAGGCGGCAAAGCATATACACGCAAGGTGCGATATCAAACTAACTTTACAGGATAATTGAGGGTTTGGAAACCTCTTGATCCTTCGCTGCGTGCCGAGGTCAAATGCGCGCCGGGTACATGTCAGAGCACTTAGAAGTAGCAGGCAAAGGAAATCGACACGGGCGCTCCCAACGTAGCGTTTGGAGTGCCGTCATTTCAGGAAGGGGTTGGACCATTCGGTCACCTGCATGGTGATGCGGCGGTTGACTTCCATCCTGGCATCCGCCCTCCGCTTGATGTCCCTCTGGAGACGCCGCCCGAAGGCCTTGAACATCGTCGACCCGCCCGAGAGAACAATGTTCTGACGATGGGCGTATCGATGGGCGTATCGATGGGTGGATGGATGCCATGGAAAAAAACAAAACGGCGCAAAGCGGAAGCGGGGGGAGGGGCGACGATAAGGACAACAAGCCCTGAACAAGCAATCGCTGCCAAGCGCTTGGGACAGGCCACGGTGGCCTTTCTGGCTGAACAGCGACAGTAGCACAACCAGACGTAGAGGACCGGGAACACATCACGGCTCCGATTACGGTTCTGTACCCAGCAGTAGCCAGCACTCGCTCTATGTGTGAATATCGCACATGTTGCTTTGGACACGTTTAGCTAGAACCTGCTCCCAGACAGCAGAAGCTTCGCACAACTTGCTTGCGACACGCTCGCTCGCTCGCTTGTGCCTACCGAGCTCTTACGTACAACAACAACAACAACCCCAACCCCAACAACAACAACAACAACAACAACAACAACAACAAAAACAAAAACAACAACAACAACACCACCACCACCACCACCGCCACAAAGCAAACACAGGCAACCGCAGGACGGAGTAAGAGGGCCGCGTGAACCGACCTTGTACAAGCCTCGGCGGGAGTCGATGGGGCACTTGAGGATGGCCTCGTCGACGACCTGCGGAAGCGGCGTCAGGAAGTCCGACGACACGATCTCCGGAGAAAAGAACATCTCCGGTCCCAGGAACCGCTCATAGCCCACGTCCGCCTCGTAGTCGGTACCGTTTTTCTGCGTTCGGCACAACCCCAAGAAAAAAAAAGTTGGGTGTCAGGTGCGTAACAAACTTGGAGCTCCCGAGTTTCAGTCTCGACCTTCGGCTGTTCCAGGAATTCGAAACCGTAGTGTCACGGGGTGGGAGGAGACCCCGGGCTTGAACCTCTTAAATATTCGACAAGTAAAAGGTGCGGTAATAAACAAAGGGGAAGACCTGGAAAACAAGCAAAAATAGGAAACTATTTCTCCGAAAGACATGGCAGAAAAATGCACGAGAATTACCTGTGAAACTTCCAATCGCGAGACGTACACCAACGCCATCCAACATAAAATAGCTACTGTAAACTTTCCAGTCGCGAGACGTGCACCAAAGCCATCCAACAGAACATAATTGCGTATCGAACACGTGTGGTCGCCTTCCGGTGATCGAGATGGACCACGAAACGTTGTTGAACAGCAGTACGTTGCCATGTGTGCATACAGCACACTGGGTACTGGGAAGAAAAATTCAGAACCCTGCGCCAATCGACTCGGTTGGCCTTTTGGGCCAGGGTCGCGGGTTACGCTAGGAAGGTGCAGCGGGGAGCTTTACGGCCGTGAGCTGTGACACTATCTCGTTATCTCTGCCTCAGCTAAAAGCTTCCCACTATTTTTGGTCGTGCAGACCCTGTCAAGGTCTTCAATCTTCAGCACTCCTACCCCCCGCCCCCCCTCTACGACCACGCCTCACCCGTTTCCCGGTGTACTTGCGGAAGAATTTTCTCGGGTCGGTGTCGTATTTCGAGTACTCCTTCGCCAGGTCGGGAGCGCAGTAGCAGTGCTGCTCCTTGATGCGCCTAAATACGTGGAAGCGAGAGAGAACCAAATCCGCAGGTGGAGACAAACAGAGAGGGACATAATGAGAGATAGCGATAATTATACAAAAAAAGGGACCGTGAGACGGACGCCCTGATACGTGCAGTAGTGCGCGTTGCTGCGAAATCGCGAGCCCTCATTGGCACATTCACAAATGCACCATGCAATACCAAAAAAAAAAGAATCGCATTACTTCAAGGCATAGAGACCATGTCCGAGGGGGACACTATAGTACAGAAAACAGAGTCAGGGGAGAAGAGGTACAAGAGAGAGGGAACTAGAGATACGTAAGAAACATGCTGTGTATAGCAAGACCACCTCGAAGCGTGGTGCAAGTGGCGGTGGAAACAGAATATGCATCTAATCATACCTGCCAAAAGAAAAGTACTTGTTCTAAAACTAGCTTTCTCGGCGCATGCTCCACTACGCTTTGCAATACCACAGCAGGAAAATGTACTATTAAAAACGACGCCTTAGAGCGTTCTCTGGAGTGTTACTTTGGGGCGTTCTATTGTATGGATTAAAGACGACGCCGTAGAGGGTTCTCTGGAGCGTTCTTTGGGGCGTTGTATGGAGCGTCCTTTGGAACGTTCGTTGTACCAGGAACGCACCTCGCTGCGTCGAGAAGGTCCTCCGGCGGGATGGCCTCCTTCCGGTCCCTCAGCATCTCCATGATGAACTGGGTGATATCCCTGCCGTAGACATTGCATTCCCGCGCAGTGAAAAAACATACTTTCAGCATTGACTACAGTAGGTAATAGAGAAGTATCAACTATACCCGTAGTAAATAGTGACAGGCGACTACGATATCGCCACGACGTTTGAGGGGCGCGTCCATCGGCCACCGATCACGACTAACCTGCCGGCGAGCGGGATGTGCTTGATGCAGCTGCCGATCACGTAACCCTCCGCAACCGGGATGATGTGCGTCACTCCGTCTCCGGCGTCAATGACGGTGCCAGTCAGGGTGCGCTCGGCGAGCTGCCAAGCGCCGTCCAATTCGATAAATGCACGACACAGTTGGGACAATTTCATTGGGTGGTCACGACGCAAATGAGAAACCTCACCGACCACCATCGACAGTTAAAAGGCGAACAGCATTATCGATGGCTAAGTCAAGATTTTCCAACCAAACCCTATCCGCGCCAAAAGTGTTTGGAAGAGCTCATTTACGTTCATCGTACCGTACGAGCGCTGCATCGGGCTTCTGTAATCCTATCCGCGCAAAGGTGATTTGAAAAGCTCGTTCACGTTCATCGTGACAGCATTTAACTCTCCAGTCCAAAAGCATGCTGCGCAGTGTACGACCCACCACAAACATACAAACACGAAGAGGCGAGGCCAGATCTCAGTTCTTACCTCTCGCGCTCATCCCAACACCAAGCGTCTGCCGTACTGAGCCGAGCAGAGCCAGTACACAACAACAAAAACACACTTGCCAGGTAAAACACCACGCGCGACAAGTCGCTAATGCGGCGCCGCACAACAATGCTACCGGCAGTATCCACACACCCTTCAAATCGTACAACTATCCTGGCAAGAGTCGCGAGTAAACTCACAGTACCATAGCTCGCAAGCAACAAACACCGGCCAAACAGACGCAGGGTGCGTTGATACACTGCCATCATACCGTCCAGCAGTACAGCAGGCAACCCCCGCGGGTGACGACACTCACCGACTTGGCACTCCAGGAAGCCGCGAGGGCCAGGACGGCCTGCACCGCAATGTACAAACCCGGCACGCCGAAGGTCTCGAACATGATCTCCGCCGTGTACTCCCTGTAGAAACATCGGTAGGGAAGCAGGCACAACGACAAGGGAGAGTGGTTTCGCTCAGCCAAGCTGCAACAGCACACTACCTAGTGGTGACGTTCCCGTACTACCACGCCCACGCACTGCTGTGGAGGTACTGTTGTTGGAGGGGCGAGGCCTTCTATACCTACTTTTCGAGGCTAGCAAAAGCGAACAAACAGCAACAGAAAGGCCGAGCCGAGGAACAGCAGCCGAGAAAAATACACTGGGCCCGGGGACGGCGACAAGCGTAGACGGCGAACATAAGAGTTTCTCAACCACTGGCAGCGCACAGCATCACGATTCGACATGCCACGATTCAACACACCACCAAAAATCGACACGCTTATGGCTTGGCACAACATGGCTCGACACACCCCACCACATGGGTTCAAAACGAGCATAATTTACGCGTCAACATCGTGTCACACTCGAAGCACGGCATGCTACCGGCCCCGGCTGTCGTCTTTCTCGGGAACAGCGCGCCCGCCCCCCCTCCCCGACGATGTGACGCCGTCTTTCACAGACGATGGAAGGACGAATGCGCACGACGAACACTGCCATCGTCTAACCGATCTCCCTAACTTCAGGGCGAGCTTGGGCTGGCGTTCCGACGTTCTGCTGAGGCAACCACACATGCTCTGTGAGCTTCACAAGGCGCCACCTCTACTCTACAACTCTACAGAAGGTGGCTTTGTCAAAAGCACGAGCCGCACAACTGCTACAGTAGATTAACAACCCGTGTGTCACATCTGATGGCACTGGCCGTTGCACAGACTCCGATGAACAGGGGCCCTCTACACAAAGTGTCACCGCCATCACGAAGCGAACGAAACGAAAGTCGCCACGGAACCCGAAACAGCAGCCAAATCCACGGTGCATTACTATGAATAGTATATACAACCGATGCCACTTACCCAACGTGGCATTCCCATAAACACCCATACTAAATAACTAGAGTAACACAACCTCTCCATCGAGCACACCTAATACCCATGCATACCTATGCCGTATAGGTTGTGTACAACGTCTCTGCCGAGATCGATGTACTACACCCTTTACTCTTTACCTGTTCTCGGGCGTGTTGAGGGGGGGCTCGGTGAGCATGACGTGGTGCTCCTCGGGCTCACACCGCAGGTACTTGAACAAGCACTGCTGCCACATTCGCTCCATGTTATCCCAGTCCTGGGAGGAAACAAAAAACAACAACCACAAACGCGGGTCCACAGCGAACGGGGACAAGGTGAGCGCGCATTCTGCCGCAAGGCTCCGGTGCTTGGGCTTGCTAACGTACGAAGCCGAGGGTCGTAATTAACCACATCGCACACGGCATCGTTCGTCTATGTTGTGTACTACGGCGGCACAGCATGCGCATGTAAACATCGTCGCTCGCCTGAGTAAACTTGTCCCCCGTCATCTCCGCGTCAGGTATTTACAGTGGTACCCCCTGGCGAAAATCTCCTATACAGCCGAGTTGTACAACGCCCCCCCCTTAAGCTTGGTGCCCCGTCTGAAGGGGCTGCACGTGAAGCCGCCACAGCAGGCACCACTTGCAGCCGCTTCAGGCGGGGCACCAAGCCGTACGTGTAGCCGCCAAAGCAGACAGCCATTTCCGCGCCAGATACAGAGGTACTACCTGGTGACTGGTGACAGTCTCGTTTACAAACCGAGTTGTCCTACGGCCTCCTGGAGTCTGCCAGAAACGGCTGCACGTGTAACCACCAAAGCAGACATTCGTCTCCACACCAGATGCAGTGGTGCTCCCTAGCGAGGTTTTCGTGTATAGCTGAGCTGTCCAGCGGTCTCCTGCAGCCTGGCACCCAACCTGAAACAGCTGCATATACAGGTAAAGCAGCTGCTTCAGGCGAGACACCAGGCTCCAGGGGGGCACTTGATAACTCGGCTAAACACGAAAAAGAGCACCAGTACCATTGCATCTGGTACGGACACGACTGTTTGCTTGAGCGGCTGCACGTGCGGCCGCAATAGGCAGGGGCCGAGAACAAAGGGGGCCCTTGGACAACCCGGTTTGTAAACGACACTTCCGCCAGGGAGAACCTCTGTATATCATGCGGAGATCGCCGTCGGCCGCTCGCTCGCTTGCGACTACCCATCACCGCCCGGTCGCTCGGAACGTATGTATGACGTCGATATTTTTATCACTCTTCAAAAAAACTAGGTGTTCGTAGCCATCGCATCCTGATGTAACCCGCCACACAAGCTAAGCTACTACAAGTAGCGTTACCACCATCTAGCCCCTGTTGGTCTCAATCCTGCGCGAAGTAGAGCCTCTACAGTGGTAAGTCGGCGACGGAAACCCAGCTACGGATACTGTACTGTGTCTACTCTAACTGTATCTACTGTACCGTACCTACTGTGTGTACTGTATGAACTGTATGCACTGTACCTGTACCGTACCAACTGTACTGTACCAGGGTAGTAAACATACCTCGATCAAGCCGTGGCGAATGGGGTAGGATATTTGGTGTGTCGTGCTGTGCTCCAGGGCATCCTTTCCCATGTAGAAGTCCAGGTCCTCCAGGCCATCCCGCTTTCCCTCCTGCCCTCCCTTTTCAATCGACAAGACCAAGCGAGAGAACAAAGACGCAGCAGATACCGACCGCGTGAAGCCGCATTTGCCACCCAGCAGAATGTGACGGCACCGGCCGTCGGAAACGCAAGGGGTTTTGAGTGCGCAGATACAACAGGAATGTACACAGACAGGTGTATCATACAACTTAGCGTGCCGCACGGCCAGTGATCGTGAACAGCGAGATTATTTTAAACAACATATTGGGAGTGCATGTTCTGGCCCGCGCTGCATACCGCCTACGGCAGCATCAAGGGAACTCCGCAACACAAGGGGCCGCGCCCAAAGACGTGTTGCTTTGTACTGCCTCGCTTACCCTTTTACAACTGAAGCAGTATACCAAGTATATGTGTATCTACTGTAATTCAAAGAAATAAAAAACTCAGGGCCGTTATTATCGAAGAGCGTTTTGTCAAAACAAATCCTGAATTTCCTGACTTTTGTTTTAGCCTAAAAGAGGAAATCTATCGTTAGCGTTCCTGATATTTTACCCTCTGATATTTTTCCTGATTTAGGAAAAATGTTTCTTGTTTTGTTTTCCTCTTTTTCTTTTAAAAGAAAAAGAGGAAAACCAGGAAAAAAAAAGGTTGATAACAATAAAACAATGGCCCTGAGGAGGTGGTGGCGGGCATGGAGCCAGCAAGCGCGCTTTGGCTACAGTATACTCACTGCTTACAAGCGATGCTAGGTGTTGCGGTCCGAAACCAGGAGGGCACGGGGGTGCGCCACGAGCAACGACATCAGTGAATTATCATGCGTCCAACCGTGCGCACGCCCCATGCGGGCAGGTCCTCCCAGGGGGAAAGGGGGAAGGAGTGCCGACAATGTTACAGCTGTTGCGATACGTGCAACAACGCGTACGCACTCTGCTCGCGCGTAAACGCCGAATCGAACAAAGCGTGCGAAATTGCCAAGCGGTACACATCAGGCATACGTAGCGCAAAAAAAGACTCCCCTCGAGTACCACAGCAGCTGCCATATGCTGTCTTCCAGATCCCACCGCTGTGTTCGACAACCGAGTTAAAATTGGCACACAAAAATAAACGGGCCCGTGGTGAGCTTAACCCATTCAGAACTGAAACACTATCCCACACTAATTACAAGTAGTTTTCCCCCAAAAACTGGGCGACCGGTTCTTAAGGGGTTAACCTATACTTCTCGATGCTTACCCGTCCGCCGGAGAACTAAAACAAAACTGACCACTGGAAGAAAAAAAACACTATTCGGTGGGCCGTGTTTGGTGAGTGTGTGGTGTGCTGTACCTGTGTACCCTTGAACCCCGCAACGGTGGGCACGATGTACTGCGGCTCGTCGTTTCCAGCATAGCCCATCTTGGTGTAGCCGGTACCATTGTCAATGACCACCGCCGGGCGCCCGTACGCATTCGACATGCTTCGATGCGGTCCTGGCCGGGACAAGAGGGGGCGGTTGATCTAGGTTGATCTGGTGTGAGCGTGAACGGTCAGGGCGGTGCCAGGTGCTGCACATTGCACAACATACGCTATGTACGACGAACTACGATTACGAGCGGAGCGAGTTGCAAAAAGTAACCCCCCTCGCCCTCTCGACCAGGATAAAGCCGAATATCCTATACCAGTATATACGTAACAACACCTGCAGTCGGAGATCCTCGTCGTCCCGGCCGAAAATCTCCGTTTTTTTTGTGATTTGAGTGTTTTATGCATTTCACCAGCGGACATGCTTTTAGTACAAATTATTACCAGCGCGGGTTCCTCACGAGATCAAGGCATGCCCTATCTCCAAATAATTATTAATATCATTAATATTGTTACCTACAGCTCTAGCAATCGTACCGCACTTGGGCCGTGTCAGGGTTGCGTGTAGTGCCAATGCTCACACTGCTGCTATGCTATACTGCTGTACTACTACGGAGGACCATAGTAAATAGGACCAAAAATTGTAACTAAAAATAGGGGAATATACAGGTGTTTGTGTATGCCATAGGTTCTATTTACTGTGGTACTATACTGATGTTTGATATGTTCCGGCAAGCGGCAAGCGCTCCGAGAGTTATACGGAACCATAAGTAGGTCGGTGGTGGCGCGGTTCAAAGCGCAGGAATGCCGCCTTTTCTGAGTGTACTTCGAGGCTACTCGTACCAGCTGCAGGGTGCGCTCCGAGAGAGACAACACGTCGCCATCCTACTCGTATGAGTGAACTGCATGGGCGCAATCTACGTCTCGCGGGGTGTCTTTTAGTCCGCAAACTTACCGGGTGCGCGGGACAAACAGGCGGGTACTCGTACTTAAGACAGAGCGCATGCCAGATACGATAACGGCGGCACTGACACCGTGGTTACGATATATGCCAATATAGCACATACTACGCCGTTTGATCTACAGTCATATTATAGAGTATTGTGCTGCTGTGCGATACCGTGATGCTGTGCGGTACGGTGCTGCATACTACTGCTGCAGTACACGAAAGCCGGCAGGATGTAAACGCGTCGCTGCATTGCCGACACGCGCCTGAGCAGTAACCCGCGAAGGAGCAGCCCATGACAAGGCCCTACTGGTACGCAATCGCCAACGTCCTACCAGGTACCTGGACCCTGGTAGTATAGTCTATGCTTATCCACTCTTCCGCCACAATCTGGCATGTGCTCCTGCCAGATCGTCGCCGTGAGATCACACCTGCTCCCTCCGCCGAGCCCGGTTCAGCAGTTCCACCCGCAAACCGTCGTTATGTATCCCCAATATCGCCCCCGAAGCCGCTAAAAGGTGCCCAGAGGTACTTCACCAACCGGTCCGTAACGCTCCCCGCTTCCTGGTGTCCGACGCGTTGAATACTGTCGCGAGCAACGGTGGAGGGGAAGGGTTGGTCATACACCACCTACCGACACCACCACCTACCGATACCACACGCTGTATGATATGATATGATATGATATGATAGCACAGGAACCACCGTCCGCCACTGGGATCGAGAAGACGGCGTGAGGTTAACTCCAAAACCGGCGAATGCCCCAGGCATGCCTTCGAAGGTGGCAGGTGGTAGAAGACCAAATAACCATACAATCACATAGCCAGGGCTGCTGCTGGGCTTTTTTGTTACCTTTGGCGTCAACCGTAACCCTTCTCGAGCGCAACCGTGACCGTTGTCCGGCGGAACCACCAGCTCTGAGGGCGTGTCTAAACTTATACCAGAGGCTATATGGTTACAAGAGGTCTATCCATGCAGCCTATTTTCCTATTCTACCTGGTACACCTTAAAAAAAAAACAGGAGAACAACGGAAAAATAAAACGGGCAACAAATAGCATTTCGAAAAGGGAAAACACCTGGCTTGCTCTTACGGCATCCAATCGAAACTTCCGATGAAGACAGCAGCCAGTACCGACTCTTGTGTGCTGCTTAACCATTCCGGCAACCGTGTCCAATTCTTATTCCAACTATGAATACGACGCTGTCCTCAAAATGTGGGTGCAACACTTGTAAATAAGGAAATAAAGGGTGTGCTTGCAGAGACACTAAGGTCCAGCACCGATAGACGAATCAATCGGAATACGTGAACATCGTGGGGGGGGGTGTACTTCATTTTCATGCATGGCCGTAGTCGTATGACCATAGACCCTCGCATCCCTAAACACCGTGGGGGGGGGGGAATTGTGGAAAGCGGGCGCGGTTTTCGGGTCTGCTGTGACTGTACTGCCCCCCAACGCGCTTGTTTTCTTCGGTCGTTTGGCGCCAGCGGGCGCGGGTACCCTCGTGAGTACTATCGATGTACAGCAGTACACCACGACGGTATTAATGGGTGATACCAGCAGGTAGTTGGCAGTTGGCAGTGCGGCATGACCGAACGATTTACCAGGTAGTACGGCAGTGAGACCACCCACAACTCTCAACACAACTATTCGTGAACTCACGCATAGCTCGGAGTCATCGAGTGCACGGAGTTGGACATGTAGGCTAAGTGGCCAACACCTGCTGAACGCTGTCCTACGAAAGAAGCTGGAAGCAATCTCCACTTGGGCGCCCTACGAACTCGTTCGGAATTATGTGAAGCTTCGCACGACACGTACTCGCACACTTGGGCTTCATGCTTGTTCGTCCCTTTCACTACGTATACTATACGTATCGTGCGGATACTGCGAGTACTGAACAAACCACACAAGCAGGTCCAACTGCCGTGCTGCTGTACGAGTACATACATGAACAGCAGTTCAAAGACGTCATCCGAGCTTCCCTGATTGTACAGCAGCAGCAGCAGTGGATACAGCAGGGTACTCGTACGCAGCAGCAGTGCAGCACCCTGCTCGCTGTAGACTACCAGGCACTCGTACGTAGAGGGGAAACTACAGACAGCGATTGGTACCACCGAAAAGCGACCGATCCGACAATGCTCCGCCTCCCCAACACAACAGCAGTCACCATACGAGAAAACGACTGCGGCGTAAAGTACAAAAGTGAGGCATCGCACCAGCCATCGTTTCATCGTAAGGCTGCTCCATTAAATATGGGGGACCTCCATCACACGAACTGGCTGCTGGAACTACGAGTACAGACAGTAGGCAGGCAAAGCGTGCTTGTTGCTTGTTGCTGGAATTTGGTTCAGGGTCGTACGTTCATATCTGTTGCGTACCGTCGCATCGATCCAGCAGAGGGTGTGGAACGTAGAACACACCCTTGCGTTGTTTTACGAATACCCTCTCGGTTTTGGCATGTGAAGACGAGAACGTTTGCGCGGAAAAAGAGCGCAAACAACACACTGACGCTAACACTCGTCGGCGAGTGATCAGAACGAACCAGGACAACAGACCAAGCTCCTTGGCAAGGGCAGTGCTTCCCTAGAGTGCAGCAGAGCAGTGCGGGATAGAGCATCCCCCTCACGAGGAACCCAATGTTATGAGCTTGAAAAACAGAAGAACGAGGATACAGCCATGTTCCAATACGCTGCGAAAGGCGGTCCTAGACAGTACATCAAGCGGGCTCTCACTAAAGAACGAAGGCAAAATGTCTCGTGCATAGAGGGGTCACTCCGCTCACCTCTTTGGCACCCTGTCGCCGTACGAGGACACAAGTTCTCTGCTCGTATTCAGAAGCTCTAAAAGAGTGGAAGCGGTGTTCATAAACATCTAGAAGCGTTTCCCCAGAGGGTTTGGGGTCATGTTTTGTCGGTTTCAGAAACTGTGAAACCGTCGTTTTTTATGTTGTCCCGTTTCGACGAGGATTCTTATACGACTTCACGAGTACACAGCAGGCAGTGTTGTCCTCGCCTTCTTTCGTGCCGAAATCCGGGGTCGCACAGCAGCCCCGCTTTCTCTCGAATACGGCATGCACCTCGGTTTTATCGCGCGATGGAGCTATTATTATCCTTATTATTTAATACGCTTCGGTAGTGGTGACGGTGGTGACGGTGGTGTCGTTTGGGATCTTCAGGACTATGCCGGTTTCGGTATGCTCCGCGGGAGACCGGCTCTACCGCGCGCCACCCAACCCCGATCGGCCCCGCACTCGCCCCCGGCCCGCCCCACGCGCCGGCCCTCGATCGGTTGGTGCGCACGTACGTGGTTGGGTGGGTCGGTCGGTGGTTGGGTGGGTGGGTGTGAGTGATGTGAGTGTTGATAAGTATGTGAGAGTGGGTCGGTGGGTGGGTGTCGGTGGGTCGGTTGATACGTGGTTGACTGCGTGTGTGGATCGTGACCCAGTTCTGATTTTGTATTTTTGTTTCTGTCCGCTTTATACCGGCGCCGCCCTGGCGTGGTTCGGGGTACCACTAGTTACTATTATTATGGCTGGGGGTGTAACATATATTAAGAATCACTGGCATCTTCTTCGTGTTTCAGTTGTAAACGGATGGTCCACGAATGGGCGAATGATCAACGAGTGGGCGTGCAATAATACGAGTAGGAAATATGACAGGAAACCGAGGTTTGGCCCCTGGGTTTGACTGCCCCCTACACTTAAAACTCGTGTGTTACAGGTCAGAAACGGCATCACACACAAAAGGTCAGCCTCCTAGAAACAGCATGTTTGCAGAATAGGGTGACCACCTTCCCGATCTAGTCTAGACCTTAATGGGTTACCTCTCGCGAAGCAAGCTTGTGCGCGATTACTACTGTAGATTTAAGCAGTAGTATCGTGCTTCGCTCACCATATTATCGTCTTGCAGCTTTTTTCACGGTGTTGTACTCTGTAGTGCGGCGACTAAACTCACCAGCTTATCATTGGCCAACCAGGCAGTGACCGATACTGCTGTAGTCGTCATTGATATCGTCCTTTTTCCCCCCTCTCAAATCCCAAAGGGTTACGATCAACAACACCAGGGGGGAGGGGCACGATGCCAAACAGCCCATCACTTTCAGGCAGATGTGAACCCCTGGGCGTAAAAACTATAAATAAATACGTACGGATGTTTTTTTCCGTCGTAAAAAGCTCAAAATTAGACATGAGATGGTACTAAATGTAGTACCATAATCAAACAATGACTGAGAGGCACATGGGGGGGTCGAGGCAGTCCGAGGATGTGGGTAACAAATTGTGAGCCGAAAAAAGACCACGGACAAGGAACGGTCATGTGCACCCCCCTAGAGCTGGAAGAAAGCGTTTTCCGTTTTGATCATGTTTTGTACCTCGTGCAGCGCCCTACTGACTGTAGTTGCGGATAAAGTCCATCTGGGAGCGACACTTGCGCTCTCAGGGAAGCTCAATGACTAACCGCTCTAAGCTGTCGGATGACCAAGCTGCCCACCACCTTACATGCTCATACCATAACCCTAGACAATAAAACGGAAAAACAGTTTCCTGCCACAGCAGCAATCTCTGCCAAAGCTTATTCAGCGACCGTTCATGACATGGTGCGAAGGCCCGCCTCCTCTGCAAACAAAACCCTGTCTCCTTGAGGTAGAAATGTTGAACCCTAGCGCGTATCCTTACCCAAACCTTTGGGGCTTAAAAGGGTTTCGTAGGTGGTGACGAAAAATGGCCATGGCACGGGTCTCGGCCACTGTTCGGTTGGCGGATGATGAAATGGCAAGGACGAACCACAATGTACCATGCGACAAGGGCCCACCATGGTCCCTATCCTACTCGTACTGCTGCGCTCTCACACTGTCCCTATCGTAGTCAGACACTCAATAAAAACAGACAATAAAACCTACTGCTTGTAACTGTCATGTGTTTCGTCATTTTCTCTGTGCACCAAGAGGGTCATCCGAGCGTTTCATAAACGCAGCATGCCCAGTCCGGCCGTGCGCCCAAAAACAAAAGCCATCGATCCACGGCAGCCCAGCGCACACCGCCCTTAATCTTTGCAGCCCCGCGCATGCAGCTGGTATGGTAGTTAATCAATCCTGGGCAATCGCTGTGAGCACAGCGGCCCTCGCGGGGGTGTCCTGGAAGACAGCCCTGTTCAAAGTTCAAAGCGACGGGCGAGGCAGAGACGACACGCAAACCACGTCAAGGAGCCAAAGCTGGAGGGCGAAGCTGCCAGCAAGATAGACGACCATCGTCGATCACTGTTCCAAGTGCGGAGAAACGACTCCCAACAAAACCCAATAACGATGAAGCCCCAACCAACTACAGCAAGCAGCAGCAGCAGCATCGTCATGGGAGAGTCAACCAACGCAGCTGGTTTGGTGGACAAGCTCGTTAGAATAGTCCCCGGCAAGTTCAACGGACTCAAGTGCACGTATAAAAGCGGACGGCACAGTCTGTCATGGGCATACGTCGCTCCAGGGTACCATGGGAAATACTATTGAGCTAGCGCCAGGGCAAAGCAGAGCAAAGCCGCGCTATGAGCAGGTGCTTGGTGTGTTGAGATACATCCACCACGCACATGCAACCGACGCAAACGGAACCCGCCCCAACACGGTGCACGGGGGGGAAACTCGGAGGAGGGGGGGTGGGGGTGGCAACGCGTTGTATATGCCACCCAACCGACCGTGATCAGCGATACGATATGACATCCTTGGAATTAACAGCGCGGCAACAATTGCAGCGCAAGGGGAAAACACACACACACACACACAACAATATCGCACCAATCGCATCGGCCCTTCTTTTCCACAGACAAAACTGTTGATCTCGCCCAAGAACAACGCGGGACGATATCGACTGCGAACACCTCGCATCTACGATAGCCAATGCCGAAGCTACATGTTGCCTATATCGCACTATCATAAAACCAGATCCGAAAGTCAGGAGACAAGCATTAGCATTCCCACCTGATCAAGCCGCTGAGCTCGTCCGCACTCAAGGGTCGGAAAGCGTCACCCTGCAGCCTCTCCCCGATCGCCTCCAGTCCTAACTCCATTATCTGCACCGTGCAGGGAGCCAAAACAATGTGCAGACCGATGGAGGGAGGGGGGGGGGTCGCCGTCTTGCCCGTTGCAAGCACCTACCCAAGTTTGCAACCCGTGAATGACGAATGCTACGGTAGAGGTGCGCCACGTTTTTGCCTCATAAGGGTGGTCACTTGAGGAGCTCCATACCTCACCCGAAAACCGATTTAGCAAGAAACCAAAAGTGCTACCCGACCAACAATCCCATGAGCTAGGTATACTATGGAAAATATGGCAACACAAGAATGACACATAGTCCGACCAATTTGGGTTAAGGAGCCCGATCATTCAGAAACCTTTTCAGCCAAAAAGTGCTACCTCGATAGTAGCACGCGTCGGATCTGGATTTACAGGGGCTGAGACAAACACATCAACATTTCGCAATTTGTCCGATATTTCACAGGCGTTACAACGTGCTGAGACAAACACATGTCGTACGAGTAGTTGATGGCGGTCTCGAAAGCATTGCAACGTGCGGGCGAACAAAACAAACTCGCCTCTATAGTAAAGGTATCCAACGGACACAACATGCGACACGCGAGGCACAAGGCCAAAGTCGCGAGAAACAAGACGAAAATCGGCGAGCACCGTACGGGTCGCCCATCCCATCTCTCGCACCGTCAGCAGTACTCTTGAGCTCAGCAATTCCTTGAGCTCATTGTTCAACATGACGATACCACAACACCAGAACACGGCAATACCACAGTACCACAACACTATGATATAGTAGCACAGCACCACAACACCACAATATCTATGACAACACTACAATATCACAATATCCCAACACCACAATACCACAACACACACCGCCATGGCACCTGTATAATAATATGAATAGTGTAATGGTGTAATACTAGTGTAATACTATTATTAGTGTAATAATATTACCATTTTTTGGAACAGTCTTTGGAACAGTCCTCACCTGGCCAACGACGACGGCCTTGGTCCACCCAGGTGTGTGCTGGTCAGCCTCTCCGGGCGTGTCAAAAAGGTCATCAGCCTGACACACCACAACAACAACAAAAACACGCAAAGAAAAAGGGCGCAAATTTTTTAGATGTGTACATGCGTACCTGGTATATATTTACTGGGGGGCCATACGTACTAGTAGTAACCAGTAATAGTCGGTGATAGTCAGTCACAAAGGTTTAGGCCAAAATGATACCCCTATGGTAGCACTCATCCGTCCGATGTGTGCAAACGGTGTGTGCAAAGCCACCCTTAAAGTCGAAGGTTCACACAACTCACCGCCTCCTCCAAGGTCTTGAAAATCCTGTGCAGGGCGTACGTCTGCTCCTCTCCCAGGTCTTTGGCGCCAAGCACGGGTGTGCAAACCTTGCCCGCCACCAGCGACACCAGGGCGCCCATGACACGCGTGTATGCCCTGTCGGGGAGCACCTTCCACCACGCCTAACAAAAAAAAAAAAAACAACAACAACAGCAACAACAACAACAACAACAAGCCCGGACAAGCACAAGTCCCGACAGACGAGTGTGACAACCGCAAGGCATGTAAGACCTGAACGAGTCAGTCGTAGGAACCGTCTTGAGAATTGAGAGGCAAAACATGGCCATACAAATTACTATAAAAAGGGATCATAAAAAGGGACTATCACAGTAGTAACGCCCACTGCGAGATTGGGGAATGATACTATACAATGATTGGTGTCCTATTAGTTATATTAATAGTTCCAATGGTTGCAATTGTTACAAGGGTTGCAATGGTTGAAATGCAAGGAGTCGTACGGCACGGGCACAACATGGTCATCATCTTACCCTACCCCTACTTGTATTATAGGCTATAGGCCCTCGTTATACTGCTCGTAGACGGTTGATACAAACACCAAAGTAATTAGTGTTTTAGTCGATATCCCTTCTATCCCTTAGGCCATATCTTACGGATGGGTTCTGAAAACTGAAAATGAACGTTTTTTTCGAGCGTCAAAACCAATTGAGAATTTTTCAGTTGACTATCTTATCATGACCCTAGAATTAAAGATGATTTCTGGGCAGCAAGTTGTGACAAAAAGTGTACAGCAGCAGTACGAGGAAGACGGTACTACTCGTACGAGTACTAGTATATACTCGTACGCGAAAGCGCCTCCGAACTATTTCGCTGCCGCCCTGGACTACGGGTGATCGAGGTGTTCGTCGCACCGGAGCACGCAGCGCAGAAGCATTGTACCCGGCGGTGGCCGGGACAACGGAAAACACGACGGAGGGGTGTCGTTAAAAGTTGTGTTTTCCTCCTCCCTGTCTGTGTTCCTCGTTAGTCGCAGCCTATAGGTCGCAGCTGCAAGGGCAGTTGAAAGGCTCTCGTGGCCGACACCATCACAATCCGATCCCATCGCATTGAGGTGATGTCTGAGGCACGCGCGGGTGAAGACCGTGGCACAGCAAGCAGCAGCAGCAGTACACCTGTATTGTTGCTTGCTTGGCAACAGACGCGGCTCGTACTCAACTGCTGCTGTTTGCGGTACACTTGTACGCGTGTTGCCTCCAACGATGTGTGGAAACCCATAGATTCCAAATCCAATCGCCAGTTTCAATCGTGATCTCGATCGGAAATGGGGCCCCATTTCCGAGTGGAGGCCGACTTGACAGTGATAATTGAAAAACTTGATCGGAAATGGGCCCACTTTCAACCCCGTAAGAGAGCCAATCGGTTTTGAAAACTGAAAACGTTCATTTTCAGTTTTCAGAACCCATCCGTAAGAGATGGCCTCAGAGAGACAATTGCTTTTGAAAACTGAAAACGTTCATTTTCAGTTTGAGAACCCATCCGTAAGGGATGGCCTGAGACACAGATGTTGACCATGACCTACGCCCTCTAAAACTGTTCGTAGGGAGTAAATCTGACCATGCAACTGGATAAATGTCGTCTCCTGTAGGGGTTAGGGTTAGGGTTAGGGTTAGGGTTAGGGTTAGGGGAGTCAAGACAAAGTAGAAAGTATACCACGAATAGTATTGCAACTTAAAAAAAAGAAGGAACTGTGTGCAGTACTCGTACGTACGTAGTGCTCTTGTAGTTTGTGCCCGAAGGAGCACACTTATTAATAGTAGGCCTTGCACTTCTACTGCTGCGCTGCTGCTGCTGCTGCTGCTGCTGCTGCTGCCGCCGCTGCTGCTCCCGACAACTGGAAGTTTTTTTCACGCCACGGTGTCGAAAAAGGGAGGGGGAGACAAAGGCCAAACGGGGGGGCGAGGGGAGTGTTCTCAATTGTCCATGCTGGCCATAGTTGAATGGGGGGGGGGGGTGAAGAAGATGAGGCCAAAGGGGGGGAGGGGGGGTGTTCTCATGTCAAGCATTTCCGTAGTCGTATGGCCATAGACCCTCCCATCTTTACAATGCCGGGACGGAGCACGTCGGGTTTTGGATACAGAATATCTTGGATTCGTACATATTAATAGCTGGTGACAACCGTGACAAGCCTGGTGGTCATCCTAATATCCTAATGCAGGTGGAGCGACTGCGTGCTGTGCTTGCTGCTGTCAGCGACGTCACCGCGGTTATTACGGAGGAGCATAGTAAATAGGACCTAATATTGTTAGCAAAACTAGTTACGTAAATGTGATGGGTTTTGTGTCTACCGTAGGTCCCTATTTACTAGTATTTACTGTGGTCCCCCAAAATAGTAACATTATCTACGTTCCCTTTTCGCGAGTGGCATTCCACTGGACGGCTGTCCACGAGCAGACTCCGCGCCTGCTCGTGAGGTGGACCAGACCGGCCACGATGATTGGACAACACTTGCCACGCGTACGTCCAGCAAACAGATGGTTGATGAGACCAACAATTCGATGTATTTGGTTGCTTCAAAATGATCAATTAAAACGGATGAATGTGAAAGACAACACACAACACAAATCAAGCCTGTAAGGGATAGGGTTCGAGCACCACAAGTCGAGGTCAAGCGCGACCCGTTCGACCACGCGCTGCGCAGGTAGTGGCCATTCCTAACGAGCGCAAAAACAAATACATACAACATACAATTCCTGACTCTAGTAACTGGCGTTGTTTTACTGTATGTCCCGTTTTCCAAAAAACAGATCACGTCTATTTATCATGAAACACGACTGATATCAATGTTTCTTGATATTTTCAAAATCACGATTCACCACAAATGCCACGATTCGCGACAAACACTTGCGATTCGCGAAAAAAAATCACAATTCGAGAAAGAAAATGTCGCGTTTTGTTTTTGCTAAGTCAAATACCACGATTTGCGTCAAATACCACGATTCGCGACACATATCACGATTCGAGAAAGAAGAAAATGTCGCGTTTTTTTTTTGTCACGATTCGTGACTTTGATTTGCTCTCTAGTACAATACACGCCTCCTCGCAGCGCTGGGCCATCATGGTACCAGTGTCACTGTCCCACGCCCCATTTACCTCTGCGCCGCCAGCTCTCGGAACAGGGGGACGGTGTCGATCATGGTAGCCGTCTGGTTGGCCGGCGGGGGCAGGCCCCCACGGAACTCATGCCCCAAGGTAACCATGTGATGCGCCAGATAGAGGCAATCGTTTTGGAAAACCGCGGCGATGCGAGGAACGCCATCGAGGGCATTGGCGTGCTGGACAGGAATCACCTGCCCAACAAAACAAAAACGAGGGGTCGTGTTTGAATTTACAGCCTTCAACAAAAAATTGCACCTGCCTGCTGAAAAAAAGCAAAAGTGCGGGGCCGTGTTGAAATGTTTAGAGCGTTCAACAAAAAAAAATGCATCTGTCTACCCAACAAAACAAAAGTGAACGGTCGTGTCAGAATTTAGAGCGGTCAACAAACAAATTGCATCTGCCTACCGAACGAAACAAACGAGGGGTATGTAGTGTTTGTATTAAGAGCGTACAGCAAAAAAACAAAACAAATAATCTGCCTACCGAACAAAAAACAATGGAAGGGGCAGTGTTTGCAGTCAGAGCGTTTATATCTATCTATATCTATATGGATTTTTTTTTATGTGAGATCGAGGATTTTGTCGAAACTCAAGAGCGTATATACGACAAACAGACTTTACTTTTGCATCTGCCTGCCGAAAACAGAAAAAAAGGAGGGGCCGTGTTTGAATTCAGATTGTTCAACAAACAAACAATGCATCTCCGTCTGCCAACCGACCCAAAAAAAAAAAGGAGGGCCAGTGTTTTAATTTAGAGCGTTCAGCAAACAAGCTTCACATCTGTCAATACTTTGCTGTTCCTCTCCCACCCTTCCGGCGCCCAGAATGAGGACATGGAGCACGTGAAACCACTTCAGAAACTCGGGTGTTCTTATTTCGGTCAGGGCTCAAGTTATTATGAGACAGGGTGTCCTCCAGGTTCAAGTTCTTATGAGTCAGGGTGTCCTTATTTAGGGCCGTGCTCAAGTTCTTATGAGAGGCAGGGTGCTCTTATACTGAGTCAGGCTCAAATTCTTATGTAACGCCGAGTGTGACATACACGAAGTTCTGTGTACGTAAACAAAATGGTTTTCTGATGTTTGATGCAAAATCCAAGCCAAAAAATATTACTCGTATTATTAAATAATTCCCAGTGTGTAAGTGCTGTTGCGCACGCTATATCGTACGGCATCCCATCTCGTCGCCCCACCAGCGCCGCCCCCGGCAAATATCAAGTGTTCCCGCCCCTTGCGCCGAAGACACCACAGCACTATCATATATACTTCGTAGTACAGTAGTATGTACCAGGTACAGATGCCAGAAACGCCGTCATAAGAAAGTTGCCATAAAAACGCAGAGCGAGCAATGACGATAAACCACTGCGGTTCTCGCCTCTTGCTTCCATGAATAGAGGTATGATCAACCAGTATGCTGGTAGGGGCGGGGCGTCGGCTCTAAGAGACAAGGTGCTACTCGGCAGGCACGGCGCTCCAGCAAACGATAACGCCGGTCTCTACGTGGAAACCCCAAATACGGTCTCTACTTGGAGGCGCGCAGCAGGCTGGGCGAGACACCGCTATTATCGGGATGTCCATACCCCTATACGTATAACGCTGTCGCGGGTACATAGGTAGCAGTCAAATAACGACGGGCACCCACTGTGAGGGACTAAGGGGTAGGGGATAGCAATGAGGGACTGCAAAAGAGGGGATAGAGGGCAGCAGTGAAGGGCTGTAAAACAGGGGATAGGGGACAGTAGTGGAGGACTGCACAAGAGGGGAAAGGCGACAGCAGTGAGGGACTGAAACATAGGGGATAGCGGAGCAGCAATGAAGGGCTGTAAAATAGGGGATAGGGAAACAGCAGCTAGGGACTGCAAAATAGGGGATAGGGGACAACGGTGAAGGACCGAAAAAGAGAGGATAGGGGACAGCAAGGCAGGGATTGGCCGTCATTTCTCACCGCCCTGAAGAGATCCAACATATCCCGAGCCGTTCGGAAGAGCTCCTTTGCGCAGTGAGGAGGTACCTGGCGTTGAATATTAATATTGGGAGGAAATCAACACACGCGCGAAAAAAGATGGTGGCCTCGTCAGTCCAGCAGCACGGTATGCGCGCCGACTGATACGTAAAAACTTAGCGCGGTGCTGGCGCTCATCGTTGGATAGCACGGCGCCTGACTCGAGGCTACCCAAATAAGGAACCCGAACCTAAAAAAAACAGTAAGCGACTGGCTGGCAGTACTCGCGAGCTACATACGGCATTGTATCGTATACCCACCGTATGATAGCTACCTCAAGACACGGGCAAAATAGCATACACCAGTGTATATTTACCATGAATGATTCACATAGACCAGAGGGGAAGCTATTTATAATGGCAGCAAAGCCTGGCGACCGCTCGCTGCTAACGCCGCAAGGAGTCACTGCTGTAGCATTGGACTGCACTGCTGCTAACGCCACCAGCGCCGCCACGGCCACTACCGTCAAGCGAACCACCAACCTAAGAGCTAGCTCTCCGTGGGTTGACTTAGAACGCAGATTTTGATATTTCAATACTTTGCCGTCCACCATATCCACCAACGCATTCATGTTGACGACAGTTACATACATCATCCTGAGGGAGTTCCAAGGTAGTGACAGCAAAACCATCTTATGAAATATAAAGAAGCCTTGACGGGCCAAAACTGGTAATAGTCTTAGTCTGGTCGAAAAGATAAGGGACTTTCAGGCATCCTTATCACCTTCTAATGTCCTACGTGTTTACGATCAGACAACTACTGTATTACCGAGGACCATAGTAAATAGGACCAAATTTTGTTACTAAAAATAATCAAATATATAGTTTTTTGTGTGCACCGTAGGTCCTATTTACTAGTGTTTACTATGCCCCCCTGTAATAGTAATGGTAGACCGTCAACTGATACTTTAATACGAATAGTAGCGGTGCGGACGGTCCGTACAGCTCTCTCCTCGTCCCACGCCGATAAAAAAAAAATGGCAAAATTGTCACCTCATCAGAACACGCCTCCGTGAGGGTGGCGCGGACGAGAGACACAAACGCCTTCGCCACTGTAGAAACCTGGCAAGCCTCCAGCCGGAAAGTTTTCACCGCGGAGGAATCCTGCCCCCCCCCTTTCCCCGCAAGGCCCGCCACCGACACCTTCCACGCGATGCAAGCAAACAAAACGGGCAAAACGTACGTCACGGGGAAGAAAAGAAAAAAAAAAATGCGGCCATGTGTTAGAACCCGTTTCAGGACCACAGTAGTAGTCCGGTTTTGGAGACAATAGGGGATACAAAAAAAATGGAATTAGAGGTAGATACATGGTTCTGTACATCAGTGCACAACTAAACAGACTGAAATGGTTTCAAGGGTTAATTAAGCTGGAGGCCTCTGTCGGATGCCGTCCATTGTCGGGGGCTGTCACCGGAGGCGATTCGTTTACCGAAACAAATCATGAAAAACCAAAAACCAAAATAGCCCTGATCCCGAGAAACAAATTTGTACCAGTACGATACGCATATCGTGTAAATAACGGTCAGTACACAACTCCGTATATCCCCCCGATGCATCCCCCTATGTGTACGAACCATATTTGGCTTTGATTACTATGCTCCCTAGTAGCAGTCGTGTAATACTGCTGCGCTCTCCCACTAGATAAGACAGCATGTGACCAAATTTTAGTATGCACACAATAATCAAGTCAAAAGGGTTAACGCGACTACCACGCCACACTACCACGCCATACACACCTGCGTAGGAAGCACCACTGCCGCCGAATCCTCACTACCCTGGCCTTGTCCTTCCAATGCATCCGACACCTGAGATCAAACAGAAAATAAACACACCAACAAACAATATATAAAATACTTGTATATACCGGGTATATCCTGTAAATGATCGGGCACTAATGCTGTAGAAGTAGACCACCTGGTACATGATAAGCGGACATCGCCATCCGTAGTCTAGTCCGTGCTCACAAGACAGGCCTGTTTTATTGTTTCATCCCCCCTCGCTTGGAACGGCGAACACATACGCGCTGAGCAAGCACCGCCCCTCTACACGTACGTACATACATGTATACCCCCACTCCCTCCTCAAATTGCAAAAAAAAAAAAAAAGGTCGCCACTACTACAAAGGTCCAAGGTCGGCGAGGTTAACAAATCCCAGTATCGTCGTTCGCACCGGTATATAGTGCGTAGACTATTAGATAGTCCCGTAGTTTGTTTTCGATTTTGACCTTTCTAGGAGTGTGGTGTCGTGTTGTGTTTTTTTGTCGTGCGCCCCTGGAGGATGTCGTAATCTCGCAAATACCCTGTAATACCTGACAAAGAGATTGCCGGGTGCTACTTCAGACCTGTAGCGCAAGCTCCCACTCAAGGAGAAGCACAAGATAGGGCATGTCTCACGCTCGCTAGATCCTCGCGCTGGTGGGTATGAGGGGCAGCATTATCGAATAATTTTTCATTTTTCCCCTGATTCTCCTCTTTTTCTTGAAAAAACACAAGAGAAAGAAACCAAGAAATATTTCCTAAATCAGGAAATTCAACAGAGGGCAAATAATCAGGAACGTTTCCACTTTTAGGAAACAAAATCAGGACAACCAGAAATATCAGCAGACAAAAAAACACTCGAATCAGGAAAAACAATCAAGAAAATCACGAAAACTAGGACACCCCATTCTTCCAAAACAACAGCCCTTTAGTAATTGTCGTCAACTGTGTGCGCTGGTAAAACAAAAACCGGAAATTTTTGGTCTAACGGCGCGAATGTCAGGCTTCAGTAATGTTATAGGACCTCCCGATCCACCCACAGCTAAATTGGCTCCAAAACATTGAGGGAGTCCCTATAGGGAAGGCGGCCCCAATATGATATAATAAGGGAGTCCCTATAGAGTTTAGGAGGCCGTGGAACATACACCCGCTTCGGTCGAAACAACTACTCGTAGTCGGCCAGAAAACAATGGCTATTATTGACGCGTCCACGAAACGCTCAAGGATAAAAAGGTTCGTAACATGAACAGCCACCTGCACAGTGTTGTGGTAGTCCCCGAGAGCCATGTCGCGAGCCTGAGCGAGGAGCGTTCTTCTTCGCTTCGCGGCGAACCTGGCCATCATAAAATCGAAACCCGGGGATGGGGGACATATTAATCATGCTATTAATAGTATTAATAGTAATATGACATAATATTATCAAACCACACCGGCATACGACGAAAAAGGCGGCTTTGGGAAGGTCTTACGCCTGTGACTGTCGTCTAGACCTTTCTATAGACGAGTCGCCCGGCTTTGCACTCTCCCCATTGACGAGAAAAGCAGCACAAGACTTGAGAGAGCTTAAGACAGTTTAAGACTTAAGACAGCTTAACCCCTCTTAACCCTTATAGGACTGGAGTCCCGTTTTGGGGACAAATTACTTAGAATTAGAGTGGTTTGTCCCCAAAACGGGACTCCAGTACTATGAACCCCTTAAGAACCGGTCCCACGTATTTGGGGACAAACTACTTGGAATTAGTGTCGGACAGTTTTCCAGTTCTGAAAGGGTTCAGACAGCTTACGACAGCTTACGACAGCTTGAGACAGCTTGGGACAGCTTACGACAGTCATTCGTCCAAGGGGGTGCGTAATCTTAATACACAGTCATGGCCATAATCTCGTCACTTCGTGGTCACAAGGCAGGCCCCAAGAACTCCGTACACCTCACAAAAAATAAAAACGCATATGTAATTGAAGCACACCGTGCACTTCAAACAAGAAATAAAAGTGAGGTCAGAAACAGCCAAGGCGTCAAACCACTAGGTCAGAAACAGTTTAAGGCACCTGCCGTCGAGGGTGTCCACGAACCGTGACAGGTTCCCCCGCACTGCTGAAGCTTTAGACCCCGGCGCCTCCGCCCCATCTCCGCCTCGGTCTCCGAAGTATCCCATGGCGTCGAGCCGGGTTTCGAACTCTCGGCACGCGTCACGGGTTCCCTGGATCAAATTGCGATGTTGATACGTACGTGCACGGAACGAAAACGGGCTTGTTGTGTAGCAAAAACAATATTTGTATTGCAAAAATCACTGTACTCTAATTCCAAGTAATAACACTACATTGTCCCCGAAAGGCGGGTGCGGTCGTGAACGGGTAAAAAACTGGCGCTTCGGTCGTCGTGCTGGGTCCCACCCGCCAACCACAAGCCGTTACCAGCCAATTCAACGACGTGGTGCGATATGTCAACCCAACGAACAGACGGCACACACACAACACAACACAACACAACACAACACAACAAAAAACAAAACACCACAACTCAACCCAACTCAACCCAACCCAATAAAACAAAACAGAACACAACAAAGAATACAAACACACACAAAAAAAAAAAAACATGACACAACACAACACAACACAATCCAATCCAATCCGAACCCAAAAAACACTATATATCACAACACACAACAAGACAACCCAAAACACACAACGCCACACAACATAACGCGACACAACACAACACAACACAACACCACACCACACCACACAGACGCCCACCCCCAACCCGGCCAGCTCACCCTCTCGAAGTCGGCCAAGTGCTGCGCGCTGTGCGGGACGTGATCGTCCAGCTTTCCAAGGAGGGCCTTGCTCAGTCCCCCCGCTTCGGGCAGCAGCCTATCTCCGAGCACAGCCGTCAAGTGCCGCTGGCCGCCCAACACCTGGAATCACAACACGCCCCCCACCCCGACCAGAAAAAAAAGAGGCAAGCAGGCAGGCAGGCAGGCAGGCAGGCAGGCAGGCAGGCAGGCAGGCAGCGGCGAAAAACAAAACGAGGGTCTAAAAAACGAGGGTCCAAGGGTGTTTATACTGTACTGTAGAAGGGTAGACTGTAGACTATAATAGCTCTAAGTATAATAGATACTCTGGTGTACTCGCGGGTACCAAACGTGTTTTTTTTGTCATAGGCGGGTATCTACACCCTGGGACCAAGCCTGGTTATTTTTAGTCGTACCTGGGCATTTAGTCATACCTGGGTATCATACCTGGGTATCTACCCGCGGGTACCCAACCTGATTATGTTTGTCGTACACGGGTACCTACCGCCGGGTACCAAGCCTGGTTTTGTTTATCATGCGCGGGTACCTACACGCGGGTACCAAGCCTGGTTATATTTGCCATACCCGGGTATCTAACCCTGGGTACCAAAACCTGGACATGTTTGTCATACCCGGGTATCTACACTATCAAACCTGGCTATGTTTGTCATACCCGGGTATTATACCTACGCCCGGGTAGCAAACCTGACTATGCTTGACATGCCCAGGGATCTACACTCGGGTACCAAACCTGGCTAGGCTACGTTGGTCATATGATACATACCCGGGTACATCCACAGTGTATATATATACCCTACCCTACTATTTATATTAAATACACACACTGAAACGCTCTGATAATTATGGTCCCGTAATATTAATACCAGGTAGTACTACCAGGTATTATATGTTCAGCCCGAAAGAGGCCTTGACGAGCCCTCAAAATGGCATTAAAACTAGAATATTGGCCAAAAGATTAAGAACTGGTCCCACGTATGTGAGTAAAAACAACTTGGAATTAGTGTAGGACAAGTTTTTTCAGCTCTGACTGGGTTAACACACCCAAAAAGAGCGGTCTCCCAGCACTCTTAATGGTAACCGTCTAAGGTTTCTCTCTTAGCCGGCAAAGCAAACCCACTTCTCCCCCCGCCATCAACGCACTCGGTATGAGAGCAGAGTAGCGGCGTAGTACAACGACCCACGCATTATTTTTCCTAGACCTACCGAAGCGTCTCCGAAACACCTCGTACATCGTCAATCAAGACGATGGACGCCCCCAGCCTCCCCTCGCTTCCTTCTCCTCTCCTCAAAGCCTTCACCCCGAAAAAAGTATGCCCGAAACTAATTATCCCCAAAAATAAGCATCTCCCAAAATAAGTACGCCCGACAACAGGTATCCCTAAAAATAAGTTGCCCGAACCTACGTATCCCCAAAAATAAGCATCCCCGAAGAAAAATATGCCCGACAATAGGTACTCCAAAAAATAAGCATCCCCGGAAATAAATATGCTCGGCAATAGGTATCCCTAAGAACAAGTATGCCCGAAAATAAGTATCCTCGAAAATATGTATCCCCGAAAATAAGTATCCCCCGCCCCAAGCGATCACGCCGCCAACGCTCACTACACCAATACACTCTAAATTAATTACCCCCTCCGCCCCCCCCACGAGTACACCCCCAAAAAGAACCACCCGCGGCAATTGCCCCCCTTCCCCTTCCCCGGAGCTTTGCTTACCTCCGTCTGTTGCAATGCAAACTCCATAGGACCACGGAAACGCGAGCGAGGAGGATGGTCCGTACCACTCCGATGCTTTCGCCACACGAGGTAAGTCAAACGCACCCCCCCCAGACCCATCCGCGCCTCCACCACGTACCACCCACCGACTACACACTCACAACCACCACCAGCTGGCCGCAGCTTTGCCATCGCGTTAGGTTTGGCCGGTCCTGCAGGCCCCGCGTTGTGGTCAGCAGGGGCGTTATGGACGTTAGCGACGCCATCTCATCGATCGTCAGCGCTGAGACGACCACTGCACGGCACACCCACACCGCGCGCGTCGAAAACACCACAGGATCGCCATTATGGGAGGGGGGGGGGGGGGGGAGAGGGTTGTGGGGGCAAGAGGGTGGGAGGTGACGGTAGGGGGTGGGGGGTTATTAGGGCAGAGGCAGAGGTCGGGGGCGGAAGCGGGAGGCAGCGAGAGTGGGGGGGCGGGGTGTACTTCGATACCTCATGCATGGCCGTAGCCGTATGACCATAGGCCGTCGCATCCCTACAATGCCGGGACGAAGCATGTCGGGTTTTCACCGACCAGGAAGGCATTGCTATAAGTAAGGTAAACCGGAAAGCGGGACCATTTGAGACGTCCTAAAGCGGTATCCCACCTACGTACTTCACATGAACATTCTCGGAGCGGCGTTCCTTGAGCGATGGCACCATGGGGGCGACAACAAAAAAGGAGGTATTTCCCATCAGCAGCGACAAAGCAATCAGATACCCGCCATCCCCGAACTCCCCCCACCTATTATTGTTCTTCAAGCTGCTACCCCTCCTACCCCCAACCCCCTATCCTCTATCTGCGAAATCATCTGGGCGTTTTTACGCTAGCCTGTTTTGTAACCACGGGCTAGGTTTAAGGGAACTGGGCTAATGTCTGAACGTCATCGCCATCGCCGTTATCATCATCATCACCATCAGCATCGTCGTCACCATCATCATCATCATCATCATCGTCATCGTCATCACTATCACCATCACCATCACCATCATCATCATCATCATCATCGTCATCGTCATCACTATCACCATCACCATCACCATAATCATCATCATCATCATCGTCATCGTCAACATCGCCAATATCATCACCATCACCATCATCCTCCCCATCAGCATTGCCATCAACATCATCTGCGAAGCTACCCTACCTCTACCAGTTGTAAATCCGATCACCTTGGGAGGCGGTACGTGTCGAGCCGACAAGAGGGGACCTAAAACCTCCTCCCTCAACCTCTTCGACATCTCCGAGAAGAGCTGGTCCAGCTGGCCGAGCCTTCCAAGCCCGTCGAAAACCGCGCCGAGAGGTACCGGGGACCGAAAGTATCTCTCGCACAAGTAGCCCGAGAACATCTGCAGCACAGCAAGGGCCAGAAAAATAAAAGGTACATGAAATTGCTCACATTTACAACAACAACAACAGCAACAACAACAACAAAACGACAGCTGTGAGATAGGGGATTTTGTCGATAATCCTCTTTTGCAAGTTGCGCATGTACTACTTCGTATGGTACTAATATTACGGAGGACCATAGTAAATAGGACCAAATATTGTTATCAATAGTGAAAATCCTTATTATTTAATACGCTTCGGTAGTGATGATGGTGATGGTGACCTCGTTTCGGATCTTCAGGACTATGTCGGTTTCGGTATGCCCCGCGGGAGACCGGCTCTAACAGTGAAAATAGGGAAATAAACAGCTTTTCGTATGTACCGTAGGTCGTATTGACTAGTATTACTAGTATTACTACTGTAGTATTTACTATGGTCTCCGGTAATAGTGATATAACACGATAATGATATATATGATACTTACATATATACCCCTTACTGAGGGGAACCAAATCTGAAACTGAAGCTGCGGAACTCAGGGAGTGTATGTGTGTATACAGTTGGAAATATGCAGGAAAGTGCGCGGCGTCAACACCGGGAAAACAAACAAACAAGATTAAGATTAACCCTTTTAGGACTGCAGTCCCGTTTTGGGGACAAACCACTCTAATCCTAAGTAATTTGTCCCCAAAACGGGACTCCAGCCCTATAAGGGTTAAGATTGCATACCGTGCGCTTTAGTATAGGGTGAGGTATACACTATACAGTATACAGTACAGTACCTCATGGGACATGGGAGGGACCTGAGCAAAATGAGAGAACGGTACCCCCCGGATGGGTAGAATGGTACCACTTTACACTTTATTCCAGTAGAGTTACGAAGATTTTACCACTTTTTCGACACTGCTGTGGTTGGCGCACACTGTGCACTATGATTGATTAAGATGACTAGCCCCATATCATCGTATACACAAGCCCTGAATATGTTGGGCTGCTCATGGGTCGGGTCAAAACTCACGAGTTGGGTAACGGATACGACAGGACGCGGGAGATTTTGAAGACTTCCTGACACGACTCGCGGGTATTATGAGGTCACGACCCCGTGAACAGCCGTGGTTATATGTGTACCAAGTATATGCGTAGATGCGTATAGTCAGCGTTATCGGCGATGCTGTCAAGGGTACAAGCCGAAACTGGTTTTACTCCACCGGGGGGGGGGGGGTACTGCTGCTTGCTGTTTCGACAAAATGGTGTTAAGTGTCGAAACCAAAAGAAGTCACTATCTAGACGTACCACGATCTAGATCCCACAGATCATACAAACCCCACCCGGCAATACGATATACCTGGTACCAGATATAGATCATGCAGATCAAAGAGACCCCCCGCCGGAAGATCTAGATCATGAACTACAACAGCAGTAGTAGGGATCTGATCTGTCCAATGGATCAAATGCTGTTACGGGGAACCATAGTAAATACTAGTAAATAGGACCAAATACAGTTAGTAAAAATAGGTAAATATATAAGTTTTTGTGTGTACTCCAGGTCCCTATTTACCATATTTACTATGGTAAATAAAAACCAAATAGCAGGTAGCCGGTCGCCCCGGTGGTCTAACTGGTAGCCACGAAGCCTGTAGGGCCGGATGTCGAGGGTTCGATTCTCCCCATGGAGGTTTTTATTCTCAAATGACACCGACTGTCGAGAGCGCATATATTATAGCGTGGGTAAGCAAAATTCGACGAGAGTTGACGAGGGAAGAAGGTGCTGAAATCTTCTCGCGATAAAAATGCAAGGCAAGAACCGTAGTGGGGGAGGAGAGAGAGGAGCCTACTTTGTGACCCCAGATCTGAGTTACGACTAGGGAGGGAGAAAGACGGAAGTGCGAAGATAATGAATGGGATGGAAAAAAAAAAAAAAAAAAAAACAGTACGTAATACTACTGTATACAGTATAGATCTATCTGCGTTGAGATATCTAGGTCATGAAATAGGGACCTGAACTGTCAGATGTCAGACATAGTCCAACTATAGGTCAGGGATCTATCTGCCGACAGAGATCAATGCAGGATCATTAACCAGGGATCTGATCCGCAAAAGCCAAAGTCACCTTCCTACACCGGATCGTGGTACCGTCCTTCCCCAGCTCCACCGACGCGTTGGCAAGGTCCCGAAGGTGGCTTTCCAGGCCGGCCCTCCTCTTCAGCAAAAGGCGTTTCAAAGCTCGGAGAACCCCGTTATCTCCCCCCACCCCCCCTGCAGGGGCACGCGGTGACCAAAGGCCGGACTCGTTGTCGTTACTCACGCACCATATTAGTATTTCGTGTGCAAAATTAAACACATTTCGCGCAAAACAAAACGAATTTCGCGCCAAACGGACATTTCGTGCAAAACGCACATATCGTAGCAAAACGAACCTAAAAACCTTTTGTCCGAAACACGCGTTTCGTAGCAAAAAACATACCTCAGCCTTCCGTGCGAAACAAGCATTTCGTACATAGCAAAACGAACCTTAACCCTTTTCGTAGTGCGCTTGTACATAAAACTAAATACCACTCTAATTCCAAGTGTCTCAGTTCCCACAGTGGGACTGCGGTCCCATTTTAAGGGCTAAAAGGGATAACCTTCCGTGCAAAACAAATATATATATAACATGTAAATTTGAACAGCAAAACAGTAGGCAGCCGTCCCCCCTATTATCGCACACCGTATCATACCATACCATACCGGCAGAAATCCTCCTGTTCTCTTTGCCAACGCCCCCGCCGCCCCCCGCAGTCCTGCCGCCTCCTCGCGCGCTCTCCGCTTCAGCTCGCTGGAGATCCGCTAGGAGAGCGTCAGCGCTGGCAACTGCGTCGGCGGCTTGTACGTACTCGTTTTTCGCCAGGAGGTGATGAGAGGAGGTCAGGTACTTCTCGGCCTGGCATGGGAAGGGAGCGATTAAAGCCGTAGTATTAACGCTTTGTCCCGCAAGAATTTTCCAGGAAATTTCAACTCGCTATTACTGTAGTATCACGAGGGAAATCGTGGTCCGCAAATTCGGAGAGGTAGGGGCCGCGCGGAGGCATAAACTTCCAAGTACAGCAGTAGTGACCCCTTTATAGTGACGGTATGCGCCAGCCAACAATACCGGCACTACATGTAGCGGCAACCGGCACTGCTCCGCACACTGCCACACTAGTTGATCTCATCTGCGCCAAGCGGGTTATCAGGCATTATAGCGGGCAGTCGGCACTACTCAACCGGCATCACAGAGGGATCATTGCTGGAGGAAACTACGGATGGAGGGTTGTTCCGGGATCGATATATACGAAGTATATATACAGTGGGTACCCGCGCCAAAAAAAGGTAATGCTGCTGTACCCCTTTCGAGCTGGCTGAAGCCGGGTTATACTGTCAACCGAGATTAATCGAAACGCACACACGTTGACGATAGTTACAAATGTCCTGCTGCGCAAGTTCCTAGCGACAGCTGTACTATCTTTACGTAGCGCATACAATATAACTATTGAATGCCACTCTGTTGTACTAAAAATGATGGTAGCGGTTTAGCATCACCTGGCACAGGCCACTTAGGACTAAAAATGATGGTAGCGGTTTAGCATCACCTGGCACAGGCCACTTAGGACTAAAAATGATAGTAGCGGTCTAGCATCACCTGGCACAGGCCACTTAGGACTAAAAATGATGGTAGCGGTTTAGCATCACCTGGCACAGGCCACTTAGGACTAAAAATGATGGTAGCGGTTTTGCATCACCTGGCACAGGCCACTTGGGACTAAAAAAGATTGAGTGGTTTTGCATCACCTGACATAGGCCGTCGAGGGCGCTGATAGCAGACTTGCACCTCGACGCTTGGTCCGCCAGCCTGTTGACGTCCGCCAGGCTGTCTGCGGTGAGGGATGCGAGAGATGACCCGTTTCCGTCCAGCACCCTTGCGAGGGTTTGCACCTCCCCCTTCAGGTCCTGTTTAAGGTTCACGTGCATGGTTTTTATGTTAATGGTTTTATGTTTATGGTTTTATGTTCATGGTTTTATGTTTATGGTTCATGTTCGTGGTTAATGTTCATGGTTCATGCTCATGGTTAATTTCGTGGTTTGCGTTCATGTTCATGGTTCACGTTCATGGTCCATGTCCTGGTCCATGAATCATGGTCATGTGCATGGTTCATAGTCATGGTTCATATTCATGGTTCATATTCATGGTTCATATTCATGGTTCATGGCACCGACGCATCACGGAGTAATGGACACCCTAGCCCTAACCCTACCCCTAAACCTAACATATACAGCAACACATACTGGAAACCCTAACTCTGACCCTAAGGGAAGACTCTGTAAGAAACTAAAAAATAATGCCGGTAGGTCATTGTGCGGGCACAAGCACCCGAGCTGGTGAGTTTCCGTCAACCCGTCGTACTATTGATGCATTGATACTATTAAATAGTTGGTGTAGTCGTATAAACGTATAAACTGGGCACACCGTACACCTCCCTGTTGGTGCTCTATTCTGCTTCTAGATTGTAGAGAGCATGCCAAAGGCTCAAGGGTGCTATTGTGCTATTACATACTTTAGTTGTATACAACGTAGGTACACATCAGCATCTCTATATCCGCACATACCAGCCACGAATAAGAAAGGACCTATATACGTAATCCTAGGTGTTTCGTGTTTGGCGGGCAAATACTCTGCACTCTATACTCTACACTCTACACTCTACACTCTACACTCTACACTCTACACGAGTAATCGTGCAGCAGCTGCAGTTATATAGCAGCATGATAGTGCAGTGTTAATAGTATTAAGAGTACAAGTAGTAGTACCCCAGGCCTTGGGAATATGGCATAATGACATAATGACACCCTCGGATACCTGGCAGTTTTTTACTTTTTATTACGATAGACCTGAAGACAGTACCGGACACCTATTTTAATAATAAGAAACAGGAAAGCTATTTCAGGCTGGGTTTCTTATTTAAGAATAGGTGTGTTCTACGAGTACATTCACTTCAGCACAGTAGCGGACACGTGATAAGAAACAGGAAAGCTAGTCCAGGCTGGATTTCTTATTATTATTTGACCATGGGTGTGTTCTACACTAATTTCAGTACAATGATCCCCGAATTTTGTATTTCCCTGCAAAGCCTTCCTTTCTTATTGTTCGATTTCTTATTTGTAGGTATACTGTTCCTGGTTCCTGGTATGACCACACCTCAATTTCTTATTTTCCTATCAGTACGAGTAGTGAATCTCAGCCTGACATCGTCTCGTTGTTCGTTTTCTCACGTGTACTCGTACTGCCGTGCGCACGCATGCACGCACTGCTGCTGTACCGGTATACGTGCAGTACGTATACAACAGCAGCAGCAGCAGCAGCAGCAGCAGCAGTACTGCTGTAGTACGAAGTACGCGTTAGACTATACCAAAATACACGCACAGCGGCATACGTATATATAAATACAGCAGTACTACTACTGCTGTAGATGTCAACCGAAGCAGAACATTGACATGTGCCCGGCGGCGTTGCCGACTGCTGCTTGCTGACTCTGACTGCGGAGACTCGTGAACTCGTGAGCTGTGCTTTCAAATGCCCAACGGTCCACGTTCAAAGTGCATTTGAAAAGACCACCTAAAGCAGTACGCCGAGATGACTGATCAAAGCACAACTACAGACGGCATTCCACAAGGGTAACCAGCGCAATCCAACAGCAGTGGGACGACTCCAACCAACCCCGAGCAGTCCCATGAGACAACTATCCATCACCTCGAACTTCCTCTCAGCATCCCCGCTGCAGTCGAACGCTCCGGATGCCTCGTCTATGCCTTCGTGCTGCTGGTTTTTTATAGATAGCTGCACAAGCGAGGCCACCGTTTGCAGCTCCTCGCCGAGCTCGTCCAGGCGCTCACGGACCATCTCCGAGTCCATGGATGCTTGCATGGTATCCCCGACTGGGTCGCCGAACCGTGGGTGCGCACACGCACACTTGTGTGCTGCACAGAAGTAGCAGCTGCTGTCTGTCTAACGCAGGTCGATTTTGGGCTTGGGTTCTCCGGTTTCGATACCCCTGTCCCCGGGTAAAAGGGGAAGAGGCGTGTTGCACATCTTTATCTCCGAAAAAAAAAACACTTCAAAAAATAAAAAAGGGCGTTGTAGTTTGCGATCGCCGCAGCATCAACAACTTCGCGTGTCTTCTCTGTTTTTTTCGCTGTTTGGATCACGAGGTCTTCTTATTCTGGCGGCGTGTGCCTTGCGCGTTAGCTTACAATACAATGCACCGTTCAACTAACCATACGGGGTGGTACTGCTTCAGTGCGTACGAGCATACCAGTATGATCATCGTGTAATGATGAATAAATGTGTTTCTCGTAGCACAAAATCGTCCACAAAGTTTTTACAGATTTACACAGCTCACGCATCATATTCATGCATGCATTCCGTCGAATACATCTGCTGCTGCTGCGCAACTACTCCTCCTGTGACTCTGGAAGGTCCAGGATTATTAAAAGGAACATATATATATCGTACAGGGAAAGGGTGGCGTACTACTGTAGGCAAACTTCGTATACTACTGTACATACAGGGAACAGAGGGGCTGGGCAGGGCAGGAGCCGAGAGTGCCTGTTCACCAGACGCCGTCGCACCCCGATTTGGATCATACACAGCCGCCGTCATACAACCAACCTTTTTTACATCGATCGCTTCTTCTACAGGGTTCACGAACGATTTACACCCCGTTTTGCGTGCCGACTTCCATATAATACGTACCTAAGTACACGAGTGTTCTTACTGTGTGCCGGTGGTTTGGGGGGTCGCTCCGGGTTTTGTTTCCAGCTTTTGACTGCCTGTTGTTCAACAAAACGCTCAGCCACATTCGGTATGTTGGCCGTTTTTTTTACCGTTTTTACCGTTACTGTACAGTAGCACAGAGTAGTTCACACGTATTTTCTCGTGTTTTGTCCAGCCGCCCCCCCCGCTCATCGCCGTGGGTGGTTCGGGGAATGTGGCCGCCCATACTGAAGCATGCAGGACTCCAGTTTTCGTGTGCGCAGGTGCATTTTTGTAACGATAGATGCACGCCCCCCGCCGCCGCCGCCGCCGCCGCCGCCGCCGCCGCCGGATGTAGGGGTTGCCAACGTTCTTCCGCTTGCATTTTCGCCCCCACCCTCTGCCTAGGTGTTCCGTCTCAATGGTCAAGGGTCAATGATCAAATGACTAAGGAAGGTAACAAATGAGTACCCCCCCCCCCCGCAAACACAGAATGCATTACTGTCGAGCTGGTAGATGAGATGTAACGGTCGCCTCCTTCGTCCGTCTCAGCCACAATAATAGTATCGTGCCCCCTCTCCATGTGCGCGTGCTGAGGATGCGTAGGGCGAGTAGCTTGCCGTTCGATTACTCGGTCACAGGATAACCCCCCCCCCTCCTCTCCCGTCTCGAAAAGGGTGCTGGTCAATGGTCAAATATATAACGCCGCAAGCTACCACAAATGAGTACCACACACCCCCCCCCCCGCCCATTCTCTGGGAACTGTAGCGGTACGAGCGTCGGTGTCTGACGTTTTTATTTCCCCTTACGGCAGGCTTCTTTCCTTTTCCCCTTTTGACGTTGGTTGACGTTCATTCAGGAGTTTTCGTCGCCTGCAGGGTAAATAAAGGTGCGGGAGTAGGCTTTGAGGAGCCGCATCTTCGTCCCCAATGAATGTTTTACTGTTTTACACGTGGTTCGTGGAACCGGCGTTTGTCCGAATCTCCCACCTTTCTGCGTAGTATGTATACGGTTTCTTGCATGTTTCTTCGTGTGTATACTGTTGAAATAGCTTAAGGCGGAGAGGGCACCGGAAAAGCCGAGAGCTAACAACGCAGGCGGTGCGTGTGTGCCATCTATCTATATACTAGAATCGATTTCCATCTTTCGAAATGGCTTCACCCCCGTAAACACAAAAAGGCGAGAGTCTCACCCACGCCGGGAGTGCGAAACGGGGGGGTTCAATCAGATAAGACAGACGGACCAAAACACTTTTGGATCCAAAAGTGTAAGTGTTTTAGAGACCCCAGTAGAGACTGGAGAATACAACAAAAAATATCACAAAAAATATTACGGGAGCCTGTACGCACCCCGCAATATGAAGATGTTCTTTTTGTTCCCCTTTTGTGAAAAAAAAAACGGCTTCGTTCTTGTAAATCGATCCCCAAGGCTTGAAAAGCAAGACAAAAAAAACGGTAACATTCCTTATAAATCGATCCCCAATACTTGTTCAGCCCAACCGGCAGCCCCCATCTCTGCCCCCGCGAGCCCACGTGAACCGTTTGCCTCAGAACCCACAGGCGAGGCACCTTCGCGGTGCCAAGGAGTGACAGACAGGCTACCGCCCCACAGGGACAATGCCGCGGGCGAATCCCAATCGACACTACCCGGGCTACCGCCACTGCCGAAATCACCGCGACCTCTCGCTCCTAAATTTGCCGAAGAAACGGGGGTTCGGGGTAAGCTCGAGGGCAACCCGAACCCGCCGCGCTCTTCCGTACTCCCGGTTCCGGTTGCAGGCAGCGATTTAGAGTTTTGCTTCCCCCGGGGCAGTCTGGCCGCCGCGTGATACCGGTGTTTTCTTCTCTGCTCTCTCCACATCTTCTGGAAGGGGTGTCTTTGTTGCTGGTCCGCCGTAGCCACCGCAGCAGCGGCGTCTCTCGAGGCAACCGGCTCAAGTGGTCCTCCTTTGGTGCAGGCCCTCCCTCCGCCTCTTTTTCTCGCGTCGTTTTTTACTGCTACCTTATCGCTGTCTACCCCCCGCCTATTATTTTCGCGGGATGAGGTAGCCCCGTCCCTCGACCGCGCAGCAGGCGAGGGCACTGCCACATCTGCCGAAGGTGGACGCGATGAGCCCAAGGACAGGCTAGAGAGGGTCTTTCTCAGCGGGGACGGTGGGGCCGACCCTTGAGGGGGGGTGGCTGGCTCTAGTCCGACCTGCTGTCCGGAAGAGTAGACCCATCGGGCGTCTTCGTCTGGCGGCGGTATGGTGGGCATCAAGCAAGGCTCGCGCCCGTGTTCGGCGGCCACCTGCGCGACAGTACGTACACAATCGAACAAGAAACAGCAACAAGAAATGCATCGCGATGATGTTTAAGCCTTTTGTGACTACAGTAGGTTGAACAGTAGTGTAGCGACCTAAAGTCCGAGAAGTGCGGTCTTATCGGTATCTCACGCGTCGGACAGATCGTCTACAGATCATCTACAGATAGATCATCGATTCCCACTTCGTCATGATCTAGATATTTCAAGGCAGATATATTCCGGGTATCTGTGTGATCTAGCTCACATTGCCAGAGCCATACAGTCGACATGATCTGGGACACATTTCCTGGGATGGGTCTGTCCCATACAAAGCCTGCACAGCACCTTACAACGGCAGGTTAGGATCTAGATGATCTAGATGATCTATCTGTAGATGATCTATCCGACGTGCGCAACCTTCGAGAACCTTCGAGAACCCTCGAGAACGTTCTACGGTAGGCAGCCACGCTACATTAGGGGTTGCTTTTTTCAGCCAAAATTAGTTTTCGCTGACAGCCTAATATCGTTGGGTCCGATGCACTTTATTTCACTAAAATATTTTAGTGAGTTACTTATTAATAGCCAACGGACGGGATTGTGTCATTTCTCCATCGGCTGTAGGAGATCCTATACTTTATTCGATAAAATCAAATAGCACAGGACACACTCACTATAAAGCAAATAGCACAAGACCCACTAGAAGACGAATAGGACAAGACCCACCCACTAGGAAGAGCTTCCAATAGCAGTGCAAGTGTCACTATGCTGCGCTCGTGTCGTTGTCGACGCGTTTTCCTTCCCTACTATAATTCAGGGCATTTCCTAAACGAGGTTCACCCTTTTATTATTAATAGTGCATCGCACAGAAACATACACTGGTATCTAACTCGAATCTCTAGATGATAAATCTAACCCTAATTCCAAGATGATATATCTAACTCTAATTCGAAGATGATGTATCCACAGTAGTTAAGGTTAGTTAAGGTTATGGCCCTTAAAGAAGAGCGCAGTACTAAAGGTGCCTATTCATAAACGAAATAATAACCGTTAAGGTTACACACCGAGAGACCAAAGGGCGTTTCGGCAGAGTGCCGCTCTCAGTACAACTGTTTACATAACCATCTGACTTACTTCAAGTGGCGCCATTTTTGTTTTTCAACATATGGGATCAACCAGTGTGGCAGTGTGCGGAGTAGTGCCGGTTGTCGCTATAGTGCAGGTTTCGTTGGCTGGCGCCTACCGGCGCTAGAGAGGGATCACCACTGTGCCGTATAGCACGCAAGATATTAACACCAGCTTGGATGCATTTTATAGCCGAGTTTCTGCTAAAGGTGCCTTAGAGGGGCCATGGCTTATTAATACAGGGGCACACACATCGAAAGTGGTGGCTTTGGAAAATATCTCAGTGGAGATTTAACCATAGACGGATCACTCGGCCTTTGCGCTCTCTGTCCTCTACACTATATAACTATATAACTTTATAACTATGTAACCTTGTTCAGATTAAATCAGCACAGAAGTTCGTATTATTAATAGTGTAGGGGGTGTGCTATACTATTACCCCGTGTGCTACGGTAGTAATGCAATAGTGAAAGAGTGTGCACCCGACCTGACTCCTTCCGTCGCGAAACGCAGTGCACACACTATGGTTTGGGCAGCTTGGAGAGAGAGAGAGAGAGAGAGAGAGAGAGAGAGAGAGAGAGAACGAACCAGGCTCTGAAACGCACCCATACCATAGGCCACGTCGGTTCGGTTGACGCTCTACTAAATACCAGGTAGTAGTTTTGACCCATCAAGGCATCTTCAGACTGAATATTCTACTCTAAGTGCGGATAGTTACTTGACGACTGTCCTTGACGTCTATAATTGACTATTGTCTTTGACCATACTTGACTACTCTTATTGTCTTTGACTGCCGTCCTTGACGGCTTCCTTGACGGATGTCCTTGACTACTGTCCATGATTACTATCCCTGACGGATGTCCTTGACATCAAGGAGCAAGAGTGCAGTCGACCGACATGTTCGGTCCATACATAGTACGTAGGCTACAGAGACCGGGTGACACTGGGAATGAGCTGTGTTATATGCTATACGAAGTATACTATTAGTAATATTAATAGTATTGGTAGTATGAATACTATCAATGCGGTAGGGGTTGCACGTTTGAGCCGAAGCGTTTATCACTGACGGGCCGGGCTCCTCAACCATTGCAACTCGACCATTGTTAGTCGACCATTGCAAACCAACCATTCTCATTATAAGGCAACCTCTGAAACTCAACTATTGTACATATAACCATTGCAGCTCGACCATTGCAACTGAGGAGAGGATCTACCCAATATATTGGCATCCGGTGTGCAATATTGCCAATTCCACAAGTATAGATTCGATAGATACCTAAAAAATATTGCCAATTCTACAAGTATAGATTCGATAGATACCTAAAACATATTGCCAATTCCACAAGTATAGATTCGATAGATACCTGAAAAATATTGCCAATTCCACAAGTATAGATTCGATAGATACCTAAAACATATTGCCAATTCCACAAGTATAGATTCGATAGATACCTAAAACATATTGCCAATTCCACAAGTATAGATTCGATAGATACCTAAAAAATATTGCCAATTCCACAAGTATAGATTCGATAGATACCTAAAACATATTGTCAATTCCACAAGTATAGATTCGATAGATACCTATACGTTGCCCATGGAATTGGGCGTTGGGCATACTACGTCGCTTACAGTAGCTAACACTGTTTGTCAAAGTCGGTTGCTGGATGAGGTACTAACAGTATACTCGTACTCGTAGAGCCGCACAAGTGCCGCACAAGTGCCGCACGAGTGAAAAGCCCCGCCCTCAGAAACAACAGGTTCGATTGTGACCCCTAATACTGTACCGTATACGAGTACGTAGCACAATCGAAAGCGGGAAAAGTCTCACATGAACGCGCTCGAACGACGACAAGCTGTGGGCCCGGTTGATCGCCCCGATCGCACCGCTCCCTTCCCCCTTGTGCAGCACATGCCGCCCCTCCCGCACCCGCGCTAACCGCCTGGCTTCGTTGTTTTCTATCGTGCTTAGCTGCTCCGAAATGCAGGACTTCAACGTTTCCATCTGTGTCAAGGTGTCACGGGTGAGATTGGGGTACAGTAGTGGGGTACTCGATTTAAGAGCGTCCACAACAAGAGAGAAGTTTTACTACTGCACTGCACTGCACTGCACATAATCATATATATCACTCTAATTTCAAGTAAATTGTCCCCAATTGTCCCCAAAACAGGAATGCAGTCCCACTTTAAGGGCTGAAGGTGCCTAAAGGTGCCTAAAGGTGACTAAAAAGGTTAAGAGCGGTAAATTCGGCTTGGCATTGAAACTTGGATAACCAGGTTTCGCCTGGCCCTTCCTGCGTTACGAGCCTTTTCCTCTCTTTAAGCAAATGTGTGTCCCGATTTATGAGAAAATATCGCTCGTATCCCGGGATGACATCAATGCCCCCCGTATCTCCTGGCAAGACCACCGTTAACTTGTAGAACGTGTGTGTTTTCCGTCGAAAAAAACGGATAGTGTTTGGACCAAGCCACGAGTAAAAAGTACTGGGTGCGGGTGCCAAAATATAACTCGGGCATCGCTTGCCAGCTCTAGTGGTGCGACGTCGGGTGTAACTATCAAGAGTAAGGGGGGAGGGAGGAGGGGAGTCTACGTACCTGTGAGCGCCGTTCTTGGGTCCGTTGTTGGGCCCCTGCCCGCATCAGGGCTGCCCCCCTGCTCTCCGCTGAGCGCTGGCTCTCCACTCGTTGGTGGTCGACGGCGTGCCTTTTGCGGGTGGTAGGTGACACAACAGACAAGCACACACACATGTATGCGGTCGGTGTGATAGTAAGGAAATTACGGTATAAGCAAAGGAAGCAAAGGGTGGGTGGTTTCCCTTGGGCACATTGGACAGACAAATCATCGATTTCCACATCATAATTGATCTACAGTAGATCTTTCAAGGAATATACTGTACACTTTATCGATTTCCACGCCATAATTGATCTAGATCTTTCAAGGAAGATACTGTACAGATCATCGATATCCACATCATACTTGATCTAGATCTTTCAAGGAAGATACTGCTGTACATTCTCCTCATATATACTGTATGATGTAAAGTGGCTCGTGTTGCCTGGTAGGATCCGTACACTCTGCATGATCTAGGACATGTTTCCTATATTCCATCTGCACCACATATATCCTGCACAGAATTTCCTAACGTCAGGTTAGGATCTATCTGTAGATGATCTAGATCGCGATCTATCTGTCAAAGGTGGACTCCCTAGGTGTTCTTCTTCTTTCTGGGATGATTAATGTTGATGAGCCATCGACGTTGAGGCTCGTGCTTGAAGCTCACGTATGCGTGTTCACATCACATCAAACTGTCCTTTCTACCCGTCGACATTCAGCACAACATCTTCATCCTAGAGAGATACAAGCTCTGCGGTCACTAAACTACGATACAGAGAGGAATACCCTGTGGCGCGCAGTATGGAGAGAAGACGATGCAATGAAATGCCATCGTTCTGGGTACGACAAACGCAACATACGCACGCCAGCAATCCAGATACATCGAAGATCGTGCTGCACAATGACGGGGGGCAAGCACTACACACCCCGGACAGCTAATGAGCCACTTCTTATAGCTCACCTATCGCGTAAAGCTCACGCCTTCAAAACAGGTGCATATGAGCTACCTCCTATAGCTCAAGCGGGGTAAAACAACATGTGCTGTGCACTTCATGTAGCTCACGTAGCTCACCGGTGAGCTACTCTCGAAAAGACCTGCAATAGCTCGATTTACAGCAGTAAAAATACCTATCTGTCCGGGGCGTGAAACGTTACGGTTTAATCAAACTACTGTACAACTCTCTAATAGGCTAATGTGTTCTACGTACAGCATTCAGGGGAACACGAGATAAAAATCACAGAAAAAGACACCACAAGCACCCCCATATTATGATAGAGTGGAGAACAAACCATTGGAGTGGGCATAAGTAATAAAGTCGTGCACGGGATTAGGCTTTCTCGCGAGGGTGGGTGGGTTGCGCACAGAGGCGCCATCAGGCAGCAGGAAGGAGGTCATCAGGCACAAAGCATTTCGTAGTATTCCTCCACCGTGGATAAGTTGTCAGTACAAAAAGGCGCAGCAGTAGCAGAAGTAGAAGGTAGTAGAAGCGCAAGGGCAAGTGGAAGGGAAAGTGGAAGAAGGGGTCGAGTGTCTTAAGGCATAATGTGCGTCTGGTGACGGTTTTTATTTGCCCACCTCGGGCACTACTTCCACTTCCACTTCCACTCGCACCTGCACTTCTGCTACCTTCTACTTCTTCTACTGCTACGTCTTCTTGTACTGACAACTTCTACAAGGTGCAAGAATCATACGAATACTTTGTGCCTGATCATGTTCTCCCTGCTGCCTGATGGCGCCTCTGTGAGCAGGACGCTCATCCTCGTGAGAAATCCTCATCCCATGTACGAGTGAATCCATTACACTAGTGCGATGCGTCAACGATTTTCGTGCGCGGGCGACGTATATTACACAAGGGCCCTGACGAAAGGCATGGTGGGATACCCACCAGGGTGGAAATTCTCTCACTGGAACTACCTCACCGACCTGGAATGCTCTCCACAGTACATGAACGCAATCCATGTCTACGGAGTCGAACTGTAAAGGCGTGCCTGGAAATGAGCAGCAGCAGCACAAGACCAGAGAAAGACCGCCGACGCCAGCCACACTCAAGCTGAGGCACGAGCAGATTGGGGAGGAGCGCCAGCCCAGGAGAGTAGCGCCCTACAATCTAGCCAAAGCGACTTGTCCGAGCGTGCGTCGGTTGAGAGACTCTCGGTATTGTCAATGCGACAGCCATCGTCGTCTTCGACGCCACCCAAGGCAGAGGACACATACCAGGAGGAGCAAGCACAGGGTCAGGTTTCGGTTGTACCGGAGGAAGGGCGAAGGGGGGAGGGGTAGGAGCAACTGGTGGGATACGAGCAGCAGCCACGGGCGACACCGCAGTAATCTGCACTGCCACCGCCACCGTCGCCGTAGTAGCAGGAGAAGCAGGAGCAGCAGCAGCAGCTACCAGCCATGGCAGCACCAACGCCGTAGCCACCACCACTGTTGCAGGAGTACCCAGCTGGACTGGACTGGATGGTCCGATTGCGAGACTGGACTGTTCATCCTGCTCCGTGTAGACGAAGCATGATGAGACTCCCGATGACGTCGAGCAGGCAGGAGCACGGAGAAGAGCGACATAAGGTGATGATTGAGGAGGAAGAAGACGGGTGTGATCAAGAGGGTAGCGAGAAAGCGGGGCCGGAGGTGAAGTCACTGCAGCGGCAGCCGGCGTCACCGCTGTCGCCGCCGCCGTCGCCGCAGCAGCAGGAGCAGCAGCAGCAACAGCTACCAGCCATGGCACCACCGACGCCGTGCCCCCCGCCATCGTTGCAGCAGTCGCCAGCTGAAATGGATGTCTGTTCGCGAGATTGGACTACGTATTCGTTATGTTCCGCTTGGGCGTGGGAGGATAAATCGTCCAATGAAGGGGGGGCAAGGAAAGAGGGAGAGACAATGGGAGAGACAGGGGATTGGTACGGGGGTGATGTTCAGCATGTTCGTGAACTGGGGGGAGGAGCCGGAGGAAGAGAAGGAACACACAGGGAGTATGGTTGAAGTTACATCTGGTCGCATTATATTTTCCAGTCATTGAACATTACAGCATTTGTTTTTCCGACACTAACTTTGTGTGCTTCGGGATCTATTTTGTATGTTTTTCTGGGGGTATTTTTTTGTTTCCCGACACTCTCTTTGGGTCAGACTAGAGAGCGCGGGGTACTGTAAGGTAAACACGTCAGCCTAGAGAGCGCGTTGACTCAGTAGTACCAACTGTATGGTAAATAGGTCATTATACCCAACGCTATGCCATCGTTAACTCTTCGCATTGTGATCCTGCTTTATTACGAGGGAACGCGAGTTCTCGAATTTTGATCAAGTCTCTCGTGATAAGGGCCTCTCACAAGATAGCCGAAGCCGTTTTTCACTTGATTAAACAGTTGGTTCTGTCTGCACTTTTCATCAAATTCTCAGATTTTATTTGTCTACGTTGTCATCGCATTTTATCTGTCTACGTTATCATCGCGCGGAGAAACTCTAACAAAACAAAAGAAGAAGGTCGTGAACACGGTCTCGAACCCGGGACATACGTGTTAACACGTCCCAATCCCACCTGTTGCTCTACTCGCCCATTTTGTTTACGCAATCATTTATTTATTTTTTCTGTAGTAGACGTACTACAACTCTAACGAAAAAAGAAGAAGGTAGTGACACGGAGTCACCCGACCACTGAATTCAAGAAACTTTGAACGTGCAACTTGATGTCCTATGTGCTTACTCGAAGGTATACAACGAATAACATGTAAAACACTATAAACACTATTAATAATGGTGTTCCAACAATACGGCATGCCTTGTAAGGCGTATGCCTTATTCGGTAGAGTTCCTCGGTTAAGGAGTTGCACAATTATCGCAACATGCGTTGCCTGAGTTCGCGCACAAGTCTTCGGGGGGAGGGATTTTACTTTGCTTGATCAACCCTTTTGTACAGCTGTGAGTTGGAACGACTTTACTCGCCAAATATTAATAGTTATCATTCGAACCATTTCCCGGAGGTGTCGACTATTTGCTATTCGACTAAATGGGTGACCATACTTTTGGGAAGGACTGTTGATTACGGTAGACATTTTCTCTTTATTGGGCGGGGCCCCTCTGCCGGGGGGAGGCTAATTTGGCTCGCCTCTTTCGCCCGACTTAAGTCGACAAGTCGGCTGGCCGGCAGCTGGCTTCGCTTGCCGGCTTGCCGACTGAAGCCATTCACTTGGCTAACGGCACCTACCGATTACTGGTAGTTATTAACCGTATAATCCTGCCGACTCACAGCTCTACCCTTTTGGGACTTGAATAACTTGATTATAGTATAGAGCAAAAACATGACGGAAGCAAATGACGGTTACAGCATACGGTATCAGGCACATCAAGCAGCCCGGGCTAGTCGGGTGGGGAGATGTGTCTGTTCAGGTGTGGTTGTTACACCCTGTCTAAAGCGGCGCTAAACATTGATCACAGACGTAGGTGTTCACGCCCTGATATCTTTATCAGCGTTCAAACTGCAGCGTAGGGAGATAAGAGGATATTGTGTGTGGCACGCGCGCAGCTATGGACATGATGCCACTTATTCTGCTTCACGCTGTTGCTATCTTGATCTTGTAAGGTTGATAAGATCATTGCACTCGTCGTTTTGCACGTGGGCATACAATAATTATGTTATTCAACTTTTTCAAGTTCATCAAGTTCATCAAGTTAATCAAGGTCATCAAACTTGGTGAATCAAGTTAATCAAGTATAGTCAGGCCACAAAAGGGTTCATCACCAAAAAAGGCTCTCAACAGTGCACCGCTTTGAAAGATTGGCAAAACCCTGCAGGCTATACGTATACGTATGACAGCTATTACGCGTAGTAGTATTCTACTGCCATACGAAGCAATAACACGTAGCCCATGTAGGTAAGCCCAGCTTAGCAATAACTGCTTGCCTTTTTCGACCCCTTTCTTGAGCCTCGGTGAGGCTAGCGTTCCGGCTGATAACGCCTGCATTCCTGGCAAGCTTGGCCGTCAGCCCCGCCTCCGCCTCCCTCCGCCGATTAAATTTAGTCCTACGGGTGCGAATTTTGACGGCCGCGTGCCTCGGCTGCACCAGCCGCGGGTTCGCCGTCTCGACCACCTGCCGTGCCAGCAGCAACGAACGAGAGGTGCCGGGCATTGTCAACGCGCTTATGGCGGGGGCACAGTCGTTACCCCCCTAGCCTCCAGCTTTGGCACTACATGTGTACAAACGATCGCCGTCTGCAGAGTAGTACCCTCCGTTGGTTCTTCGATAGCTGCACACATCCAACGGATCACGATATACGGGTAGATAATCTACAGACAGATCTTAACCTACCGTTTTGGTGTGTTGTGCAGACGCATGCTACGATAGAGATGCACCATGTTTTTTCTGAGCTCCTCACTTAAAGAGCGTTATACCTCACCGAAAAAATGATTTTGGAGGAAAATAAAAGTGCTGCCGGATGAGAAATCTCATGACCGAAGTATACTCTCAAACATGTTTCGTCACAAAAATGTAAGTCCGACGAATTTGGGTTAAGGAGCCCGATCGTTCAGAAAACGATTCAGCCAAAAAGTGCTACCTCTATCGTAGCACGCGTCTGCAGTAACTACTGTACAGTACAGATCCAACCCAGGAAGCCTGTGCTAGATTATGCAGATCATGCGGATTCCACCCGGCAACAAATACTACAGATCATACAGATCATACAGATCATTCAGATCAGGAATCTACATCAAGCATCTGCTCTGAAAGGTCTAGATCATGAGCCCCTTAAGAGCTGGTCCCACGTATTTGGGGACAAACTACTTGGAATTAGTGTGGGATAAGCTTTTTTCAGTTCTGAATGGGTTATGTGGGGATCGGTGATCTGTTCGGTGTGTGGGTAATTGTGTCCCGCTTGCGCATGACGACACGAAAATAGGAAGGCGTTCCTGTCAACACACCTCTGACAGATCATCGATTCGCACTTCATGATCAAGATCATTCAACGCCCGATCTATTCCCGATCTTGTATGATCTGTGTGATCTGTATGACCTGTATGATCTGTACGATCTGTGTGATCTGTATGATCTAGCTCATGTTGCCGGGTTGGACCCATATAATCTGCACGAACTACAGTAGCACGTGTTTCCTGGGTTGCATATGTAGTAAGCAGATCCTGTACAACCTCTCACAATGACAGAGGAAGAACCAAATCATCTACATACAGCACATGATCTATCTGTAGATGATCTATCTATAGATAATTTAGATGTAGACGACCTATGGGTAGATCAACTATCTGCAGATGATCTATCTGTAGATAATATGTATGTATATGATATATATGTAGAGGATATATCTGTAGATGACCTATATGTAGATGATCTGTATGATCTGTATGATCTGTATGATCTGTAGATGATCTGTCCGAGGTGTGGAAGCTTCGAGCCTTTTTCGCACAACAGAAAGCAGCGACACTGGGCACTTCACGCACGCACCTCGTCGTCAGAAGCGGACAATCTACCCACCAACCACGTCACGTCACTTGTCAGGCAAGTCAGGCAAGTCAGGCAACTGGGGAGTGCTATATCGTCTCCCAAAAAGCAAAAACACACATACTAAGTCCACCAGGTATGTACAAACTTGACGCATTAACCTATTCCCGCAGACAGATCACAAACATCGGGCAGGCGGTACGTATTCAGACTCAGATTAAAAGTAAACCACAGAGAATGCACGGTAGTAGCATACAAAATCGATGTCAGCTTGTGAGGAATGCCGTAATTACCTGCGCCTTCTGCAAAGTCATGTGCAGCAATCTCTCGTGTGGTCCTAGAGCTGACGCAGAGGGCCCTTCGATGTCGCCGGTCGGGTTCTTTCTGTCCCTTCGAGCTTGCGCTTTGATGTGTTCCAGCAGGATGCACGGATCCAACGGAGGCATGACCTGTTCATCATCCGTGCAGCAAAAAAAAAGAGCGTTTCAACCCGTCCATCATAGTGAGGCGCGCGAGCGCGAAGCTCGTGCTTTTTGTTTCGATTGTATTCCAAGGAAAATACTTCGTGTATAAATTAATGCCTTGATCTATTAATAGTGTGGATTAATTAAGTTTGGCATATATAGGAGGGACACGATAATTGTTATTGTTATCTATGCCTTCTTCTTCTTCTTCTTCTTCCTTTTCTTCTTCTTCTTGCGGCCGAAAAGCGCATGGCAGATCTCTGTCCCCATCCTTATACTCGTAGGCACGTATTAATGAGAATTATTGCCCCTTCAGACGCGCGATCATGCTGATCTCTCGACCTTCATCCGGCTAGCTTTCCCACACGACTGTGGTTCTGCATAGGGGGGTAGACAGCAACAAATCAACGTCTACTCAACGCTAAACCCGGCAATCTCTAGTCCGGTCAGCTCTTGAGAGGCCCTAACTCCCTTAAACCATTAACATCTACCAGATTGTGACAGTGAACGTCTCACCCTACTCATGGAGCTTCGGTCCACAGTGTCATCTGGCAATGTGCAGGATATCATGAGTTTCAACATTGATCACTCAGAAACACTATACGAGTAAGCACTTCGAAAGAGGAAAACCACATCTTCGAGACAAAAAAAATACACCCCAAGCTGTGAGATGGAAAATGTCGTCTAAACTAATAGTTTGGTATGCTTAGCGAGCTTGCGCTTTGATGTGTTCCAGAGTAATATGCACGGATCCAACGGAGGCATGGCCTGCCCTGCCCGCCCATCGTCGGTCCAGCAAACACTATTATCACTATTATAGCATTATAGCGTTTCAACCCACACCCTTCATACGTGGTACCACTTCTTTTTTTCCCCTTCCCATTAACTCTCGTCGCTGTTACTTTTTCTCTCCCTCGTATGCATTAATAATCGTAACTTAGATCCGGGGTCACATGCGGGCGCCCCTCCTCCTCCTCCCCACTGCGGTTCGCGCTTTCACTCATATCGCGAGAAGACTTCTTCTTCCTCATTCTTCAGCCCTTTCTTCCCTCGTCGACTTGCGTCGACTCGCGCCGAATTGCGCCTGCTCACCTATAGAACTAACAGGACTAGCAGGACTAATATAATTAATATAATTAATAGAACTGATACAATGAATAGAACTACTAGAACTAATAGAACTACTAGAACTACTAGAACTAATAGAACTGATAGAACTACTAGAATTATAGAACTGCTAGAACAGAATCCCCGTTCGGACTTCTGTTTTTTTCAAATAATCACTTTAACTTTTCTGCGCTACTCGTAGAGGTTTTATCCCCAGCGGCTTTCTGGACAGGCCGTAATCACAGTGTCTTCCTTCTCTCTCCCCCCCCCCCCCGGTAATAAACATGCCATCACTACTATCACATCGCGCAGAAGGAGGGTCCCGCATTGTAGCAAATCCACTGCTCGCCAGTATTTTTTTTATTTTTTTTTTTTTTTTTTTTTTTTTTTTTTTTTTTTTTTTTTTTTTTTTTTTTTTTTTTTTTTTTTTTTTTTTTGCGTCTAGTTTTTCATGGTCATGAGCGAGAGCGCGTCCGATTTGCGTCCTCTGCTACTGCATTGAGATATCTATATGCGCGTACTCTAGGGAGATCATAAAGAGCCGCGGGGAGCGACTATAACGAGGCTAACCGGTCGTATAGATACTCGAGGCTGAGAATATCTCGTGTACCGGGTGTTGAGGAATACTGAGAGAGGTATATATCTATATTTTTTCTCTTTGATGCTTTCCAGCGATCAACGCAGGCGCCGAAACCAGCACTAGTACAATGCTTGGATGTAGATCGCGATGAGAGAGCGCGAGATATATCTATCTAGTGATGATCATGGGGGGAGCGGAGGGGGACGTCCATTACGGATTGTGCGTGCGTGTCAATTGAGAGCCACGGGCGAGTGCGCGTGTTTCGAGACGGAGCACCGTTCCTACTCCTAATAGAGACACCTCCAACACTTGGGCGCTCAACTACGTTGTTTCCATATATTACAAATAAACTTTTTGCTAATCTTATCCCCTTCCTGTTTCGCCGCCTGTGGCCACCATCTATCTCCTAAGATAGCGATCGTTTTCTCGCTACTATTTAGTGTACCAAACTGCTCTATGTCACACTCGTCTATTTTCCTCATCTCCTCCTCTAGCACATCCCTTTCCTCCTTATACCTTTCACATTCTCCCACTATGTGAATTCTACTCTCTATGGCTTTGCCACATGGGCACATCTGTGCATCTACTTCCTCCTCCTCCCGGCTACTGGTATACCTCCTCCTTCTTTCTGGCAGGTCCAGGTCCCCTACACGAAATCGCAGTTTCAGCTTTTTCGCGAAGTCCATTGGGCCATGCAGATACCTTTTCATTCCTATTCNTTTCGAGACGGAGCACCGTTCCTACTCCTAATAGAGACACCTCCAACACTTGGGCGCTCATTACGTTGTTTCCATATATTACAAAAAATTTTTGCTAATCTTATCCCCTTCCTGTTTCGCCGCCTGTGGCCACCATCTATCTCCTAAGATAGCGATCGTTTTCTCGCTACTATTTAGTTGTACCAAACTGCTCCATGTCACACTCGTCTATTTTCCTCATCTCTCTAACACATCCCTTTCCTCCTTGATACCTTTCACATTCTCCCACTATGTGAATTCTACTCTCTATGGCTTGCCACATGGGCACATCTGTGCATCTACTTCCTCCTCCTCCCGGCTACTGGTATACCCTCCTTCTTTCTGGCAGGTCCAGGTCCCCTACACGAAACGCAGTTTCAGCTTTTTCGCGAATCCATTGGGCCAATGCAGATACCTTTTCATTCCTATTCGTGGGTACATTCCTAGTTCTGCTCTCAATACTGTATTACTCGTCGTACTTGAGCAACCTAATACTTTTTTAGCTGCTGTCATCTGTACTGTTTCCAGCGTGTTTTACGAGCTTCGCTGTTCCCTTCCCATACTTTCTGCAATTCTAGCTTTGGATACAATCACATTCATCAGTATACATCTCTTAATTCTAGTATCGAGGTGCGAGTCTGTTAGGACTGCTTCCATCTTGCCTACGTGTGCCTTACCCTTGCCTATTATTTTATTTATGTGTGCGTCCCAAGAGCAATCTTTGAGATCATCTACGCCAAGGTACGTATACTGGTCTACGATCGGTAATCATCTTCTCCCCACTTCCACTTACAAGTTACCGGACTCTCCTTATCTTCGTTACATACAACTACTGCGCTACTTTGTTTACGTTCGCGGTCACTCTCCACTTCCTGGTGTACTCTAGTGCCTTCTCTATTTGTTCTGCAGTCCTTCGGGTGTTTCTGGATGCAGACGAAATCATCCGCAAACATCAATCCCGACACCGTATCTCCCCCACCATGACTCCCTGCGATGCTGCTTCTACTGCTACTACATGTCATTAATACATACCTTGAATAGGTTAGGTGATAGCGTACATCCCTGTGCAACTCCTTGTAGGGTATCAACGTACTTCGATATTTCCTCCGTCCAACATCACAGCACTTCTCGCACATTCCGTCATCTTCTTCATCATTCTCTCACATCTTTCCTCTTATCCCTATTTCCCACAACTTTTTCCACAGCCCATTTCTCCATACTGTATCGTAGGCCTTTGTACATCTAAAAAAAACAGTACGTTGTTAGCCCCGCGTCTTTCCTGCCTTGGGATTACTCTTACCTAATGTGTACACATGGTCGACGCAGCTACGGTTTGGCCTAAATCCTGCTTGCCCTTGCTAATTTGTTCTTCCTTCTCCATCATTGTTCCCATTCTATCGTTCAAAATCTTACAGAACGTTTTACCTACAGTGCTTAGTAGCGTTATCCCCCTATAGAACCCGGGTCAGCCTTGTCTCCTTGTCTTAAACAAGGTTACTACTACTCCTTCTCTCCATCTCTTAGGTGCTACTCATTTTTCCATATCCAGTTATACAACTTACCATCATGGTAAGCATTCCTTCTCCCCCGTACTTCATAAATTCTATTAACTATTTGGTCTGCTCCCTGCTGCCTTTCTATTCTTAAGTTTAGCTACACACTTCTTTATTCTTTCTTGTGAACTCTCCCTGTAACCCTTCTGAGCCACTGTCTTCCCTTTCTGATGCATCTACGTTCGCCTCTACCCACGCGTTGATATCCTTCTCGAACTCTTCGTCGAACGTTTCGTTGGTTGTGGGCGTTCCTAGCTTGCGGTAATGCTCTACAGACTTCCCTTTTCCCCTTCGAACTACTATGATACCATTTTACCGTTCTGTGCTCTTAATGTAGCTATCCCCGTATCTGCCTCTCCTGCTTGTTTGCCTAGTATCCCTTTTATCCCTACCCACATCTGCTTCATCCCGCCATCAAAGTCTTCATTCGTTTTATTAACTACGTCTTTCCATACCCCCTTCTTCTTCTTCTCAACCACTTTTTTTACTTTCTTTCTAGCAATACCATACTCCTCCCATCCTGACGTAGTTTTGCTCGATGTGTATCTTGCGTGTGCCGGGGGGCGTACTCATTTGTTGCTTGCCTTAGTCATGTGACCATTGACCACGCATCCCTTTCGAGACGGAGCAACGTGTGACATCATGGGGGGTACATTAACAGAAAGGCATATATATCAGACGGGGACCATTGTCCCGGCCAAAATCGTAAAAACGCGTTGGTTTAGTGTTTGCCGTCATGTCCAGCCTTGACCCCTACATATTCCTGCACCACCCACACACGTTTTGGGGGCACATTACTTGGAATTATTGTGGGACGATTATTTATTATTACGAGTAGCAGTAAGTAAAAAAGGGTTGAGGTTTGTGTTTACGAATTTCCCCGACTTTTTTTTTATGTTCATGATTGGCGCGACAAGTAGTTTGTGCGCCGACGAAGCTAACCCGCCTACTTATGCTTACCGCTTTTGCTGCGTTCATCTCTTACGTTGCTGTTTGTCACACATCCTATTAGTGAGTCATTAGTACCATTAGTAAGCCACACCAAATCTGTTTTTGGAGAAAAATGGGCACTTAACTCCTTTGGGACTTGATCATAGTATATCATATTATATATATAGTATATATTATAGTATAGCGACCAAACTATGGTAACTTTGTGTTATCAGTATTAACAGTCTACGAGCGGCGTGAGCGACGAGCAGTTAAACGGGTAGGGTAGGGTAGAGCCATGTCGCCGCACCCGTGCCGTACGACTCATTTGCTTTCTCCCGGGTACAGGGAAAAAAAATGGTTCGGCGCTCGCACGCGCCCAGCGTACAACGGACAACGAACAGATGCTTCCTGTAAACGGCAGGGGTCTGCAACGCAGGCATAACAAGCTTCAAATACAGACGCTATCATACGAGACTGGCCATCAAGTAACACTGGTCATGTGAGACTGGTCATGTTAGGCTGGTCAAGTGAGACTGGTGCATGTGAGACTGGTCATGTTGGGCACGTAGAGGCCTTCATATTCTACGCAGTAGTTTTCAGGGCTGTTCACGGTTCAAGTGTCAGGTCAAACCTCGCGGGCCGGGCCGGGTCGGGTCGGACCAGGGTGACCTAGCCCGACCCGTGATATTTTCAAAATCTCCTGACCCGACCCGACCCGACCCGACCCAACCCGTGAGATTTTGGAAAGATTCGGAACCCGACCCGCGGGTCGAGCCATGAATCGTGAAGAGCCCTGTGCATTTTAGCGTAGGGGGCAGTCACCCAAGGGGTCGACCCGCGGTCTCTCAGGAGTATACTTTGGTGGAAATCTTCATAGACAAGGCACGCAAAGGGCCCATGACACAAAAAAAAGTTAAAAGCGTTGCACCTGTGGTAGCTCCTTCGTGATCGCCTCGTAGTCCAGCGATACCGCCGCATGCCGCTTCCTGCGAAGCGCGTGAAAGCTGTCCGCGCCAGGGCTCCGAGGCGGGCTGACCCTCCCCCCTACCCCGAAATGCCTGCTCTCGGTACGAAACTGTCCCGCTAGAGACCTTGGAGCGACCCCTCCCGTGCTTCCCCCAAAGGTGTCCCACGGGTTACAGTACGACCCGTCTCCGAACGTGGATGGCTTGTTTTTGGAGGGGTTGTCGGCCTGGCGGCGTTGGGGGCTTGAGGTTTGCTGGCGGTAGGTGTCAGTGGGCGTTCTGGCGGGGGTAGGGGCGTCGTCGGTGCACGTGCTGATGCCGAACCGCCCAAAAGCGGGACATAGTTCAGAGAGGGCTCGGCGGTACTCCGTCCACGAGAGGGCTTCGGCGCTCGCAGAAGGTGTACTCGTTCCCGTACCCTTTTTTTTTCACAAAAAAAAAGTTGCGTACAACGACGGGGGGAGGGGGGGTGCGGGGTGGCTGTTACTCGATGCTGTATCATTGTTTGCGTTAGAGGGGCGGTGGCCATAAGTCGACCAGTGCGAATGTTTTTTTCGTGAAAAGGTTTGTTCTTGAGAAGGCGCGATGGAAAAAAAGGTTCAGCTAGTCACCGCGATAGCTTAGCGTAGTGAAAAAGGACAAGGTGCCAAAAGAGATACCTGGCACATAAAAGACGGGTGGGTGCACCAGGGGTAGAATAAGAACAACACACTCCGGCATTTCGAGTATCCAGACAGGGGGTGGGGGGGGGGGCGTACTCATTTGTTGCTTTGCTTAGTCATTTGACCATTTACCACGCACTTAACTTTCGAGATCGGAGCGGGGGGGGGGCGCGGTGATACTAAAACCAAGTAAACAAATTCGACAAAAATACTCGAGAAAAAAAAACGTTTTTCGTCCATAAATCCCACCCCATTGGTTTGGTTTTGATTGTCAATATTATTATTAATATGTGAATATTACCTTTTTAGGGGTGTTGTATTAGTATAGGCTCGGAAGGCCGGTAATTACCGGTACCTCAATATAGGTAATCGGTCCGTTTTCGTATTCCTTGGACTGGCATTTCGTGTTCGGGGTAGTTCTAAGAACGGACGGACAACGAGACCCTTCCGGGCCAGATGCTATCACGGCTCTGGGGAATAAAGAAGCTGCGTTTCTCCCACGGTTGATTCTACACGAAAGTGAGTACCACCCAGGACATGCTTAATGGACAGACCCGCAGGGGGATACTCCGTGTCTCACCCAACCTTATATAGCAGTGTGGTGTCGTTTTCTGCTTTGGTCATGCACCTCTAAAAAGGATCGTGTACTCGTATGATACGGCGGTGGTAGTAGTTAGCGTGGGAGGGGCGTGGGGATACGCCAACCATTGCAATAGTTTACTATTGATACTGCAGGTGAACAAAAACAAATCGCGAGGGAGAAGGGCGGTGCGAACCAGCCGGTCGCTGCAACAACTTGTTTTTGTTCCAGCAGTGAAAAAGAACGGAGTTCCCAACTATTGACATCGTGTGTACGTTAACGACGGGGTGGGTGTTCACCTAGTGTTTACTGGCACGGTAGAGGGTGATGATGGGAATTTTTAGCCGAATGCTACGGTAGAGGTTGCACCATGTTACAGAGTTTTCTTTGGCTCCTTCCTTGAGGAGGTACCTGGTATATGTTGGTTATACAGCATAGTCCACTGGCCTACTCAGTCACCATGTTACAGAGTTTTCTTTGGCTCCTTACTTGAGGAGGTACCTGGTATATGCTGTATAACGAACAAAAATATATACTTCGGGGTTCGATACATCTCACCATATGCTGCATTGATCTCCGGGGCACTCCCCTCGCCACGTACTAGTACCCAGGAGCATACTATCATAACTCATAACCATTCATAACGTCTCCAGCGCGTACGCTTGAGGATACTTATAACAAGCAATACTACGTCAAAAACAGGTATTGTTGTTGTTTGTTGTTGTTGTCTTCACATTAAAAACCGTGCCGGTCTCTCTATCCAGTACCTCCATCTGTCCGTACTAATCCAACACTTGACACGGTCGATTCCCGTGGTCACAGGCTAACTTACCCAAAAAAGGTATACTGAAATAAAAGTGGAACCCGAAGGGTCCGCAAAGCGATCAAAGCCAGTCAAAAACAGATAGTCTGGAGCCCTCCGCTCCCCTCTACACGCTATGTGAAGGTAAAAATAAAAATGGAAAAGTCAACATCACCAATCGGGGGTACACGCCCCCTGATTCTATCTTGGTGTCCCTATAATGCCGGGGTGTTCCGTGCCGGGTTCACACCGGTCAGGCAAACAAATCGAGTCCTCCACCCCGATTATAAACGCAGACATGATACGGTATAGGAGGAAACTAAAAGTTATATATACCCGATGAACTATACATACACTGATTGTTTTTGCAACACGATAATACAGTTCTGACGATTTTGGGTTAACCCATACAGAACTGAAAAAAAGTCCCACATTAATTCCAAGTAGTTTGTCCCCAAATTCGTGGGACCAGTTCTTAAGGGCTTAAGGTAAGGAGGCTTTAATACTTTAATAGATCATTCCGAAAACGTTTCAGCCAAAAAAGCCAAAAAAAGGTGTACCTCTACCTCTATCGTAGCACTTGCCATCATGATTCAGCCAATACTGGCCATTTTAGCTTCTTTTTTTTCAAGAGACAGGCTGCCTTTGTTGGCGAGCGAGCATATTGTCAATACTGCTGTCCATTGGATTTGGTGGTGGACAACCCCACGGGGCTGTTTCGCCCCATCCATTAACGGAGCCTAATTTACTGTTTTTGCGCCCGTCGCCCAGCGAAAAGCAGAGCCGACCTACCATACGGGCCCATACATAGTAACCCCTTAGACTAAGAACTGTCCCCACCTATTTGGGGACAAACTACTTGGAATTAGCGTGGGAGAAGCTTTTCAGTTCTGAATGGGTTAATACAGCAGTCATAGCCCATACTTGTAGTAGCCCTAATCCTGTTTTTGCAATTAAGTTGTAAAGGCACCTACAATATGCCAATAACCTGTGAGATCGAGGATGCCGCCGAAACTCATCTTTGCAAGCTACGTGTGATATCATATCATGCTTCCATCGCGCGCGCTACGTTTTGCCTACAGCAGTATTAATAGTATGTCCTCATGAAATAATTACTGGTAGCAGTTGAGTGGCTTATGTCCGACCACAGGGTCAACAGCAGTAGGACAGCTTCACAAAGACGGCCAGCCTATCATTCTGCACACGGAGACACCACATAATAAGGCTGTTAAGGGAGACAGCATGCGAGAGCTGTGGAATTGGGGGGGGACTCCATAAGCCTGTTGAGGGAGACAACATGTGAGAGCTGTGGAACTCGGTGGGGGGGGGGGGGGGGGCATACCGCCAGAACCCGTATTGCAGGAGCAGAGTGCAGACAGGAATTGGGAAAACAATCGAACCATCTTTCTGCGGGCAATCATTACGCTTCGAATAACGCCCAGGGGCTGATATGCCGTCACTATTATATCGTACCCATGCCTAGTATTAGCTGGTACTGCCCGGCTGGCGTGGGAGATGCGGCGCTGCTTGTGGCTAGAGGGTGTTTACTTATTAGCTTATTAGTGGCAAGGAAGGGGTGCATGGGATACTTATTTTTGGGGGGTGAGAGTCGGTCCGTCATTAGATCGTGGTGGTACCGCCTGCTTCGCCGGGCACCATCATGGCGATCTGTTATGGCTGATCTGTCACGGACGATTCGGCCATCAGGCACACCGACACTTTTCAGATCAGCCCACGCACAACATACGGCCTATGATACCACCGTTATTAATGTTCATAACATACAATTCGTTCAGCAACACATACATGCGCGTAATAAAAGCCAACCTACAAGGGAAAACCAGCTTGCATCCACCACTATTAATACTTGTACGTAGCGCACGCATGCGCGAACTACCGAATACGAGTCAATCTAAAAGGAGAAAAATAAAACAGCTGCCTGGAATGAAAACACACATACACCCAACCGTTACGGAAAAAAAAACGTTACATAACCGTTACACGAAACGACCAACGATGAAAAGGCGACGCACCACAACATACAGGCAACTTTGACAACAACACCGATGACTATTAACACCAAGTATGCTATACCAGGGTATGTAATATATCATTTGTACGCGGTTTGACCCCTCGACTGATCGCCCCCCGCACACTGCTAGTGTCTGTGATGTGAGATGTGATACAGAGTAATACGGCTAAAAGAGGCCTCGGTGTGACTACCATAACCGGTCTTTGGCACCTAAAACTATTAATAGGGAACTAATGCGGAAATTCACACCTCAGACAGACCATGATCTACTATTAATATTATTATTATTATAGGCTGTGACATGCTGCGCAGGATCTGCATAGGTACAGTAGTAGTAGATCCAACCCAGAAAACATGTGCTAGGCCATGCAGACTATATGACTCCCACTCAGCAACATGAGCTAGATCATACAGATCATACAGATCATACAGACCATACAGATCAGGAATATATCTGTGACCCTTAAATATCTATGTACCTCAGCATGTATGATATGTGGAAATTGTCTATATATCATCCACAGGTACATGGTCTGTCCAAGGTGTGGAAAGTTACGAGGGGATTTGTATTTGACGGTAAACAAACATACCAGGTATACAACACGCCGATTACAGCAAAATCCACTGCCTCTTTGGAAGGCGACCATTTTATGTACCAGGTATACAGTAGTGTTATTACGTACTACTTCGTATGAATGCGACGTACAATGCAAAGAGTCCCGCGACCCGAGCAGTATAATCCTGATCATACTGCTACGCGTTCGCACTACATACGTACGAAGTCGTAGGCTGGTGATAAGACCAGACGTACGTACACATGGTATAATGTTTTCGATACTTTCGGTTGCTATGTCCGGCTCCCAAACGGTGCATTACCGGTCTACGCGGCTATAGGGTCGAGTCCTTACGCGCCCAAAAGACTGGTCGCCTTACGTATACAGATTTAGAGATGTAGGTGTGGGGTGTCCCGGAATAGCATCTTTAATTACTTTAACTTTGATACATATCATAGCCTGCTGCTGCAGACCAATTTGTCACGTTTGCCGCCTCTTGAAAGCCGTTGACAGCAGTCACCTCTTGAAAGCCGTTGGCGCTCATCCATGCTGTGACCGTCGCATCGTCCAGGCCGGGATCGAGAGCTTTCGCGGCTTCCGGAACCTTGGAAGAGTTGATGTACAGGCCGTCGGGTTGCGTAGGAGGTGCCTGCGCCAGCCTGCAAACGTAACGTAACGTGGTTGTACTTTGGGATATCTCATATTACGTACCCCTTTGTACTGTAGTAATGTATTGCATGCGGCGATAGCATACTATGAACCTTTTCCCTCTTCTAAGAATAGTAGAAACATGTCAAGTTGATGCCTTGGTGGCGATTCGTTCGACCAAGTGTAGTATATACGTATCGCGTTCAACAAGGTGGGGAGTCTAAAAGTGTCACATGCCGGTGTAAACTGTTTTGGTGCCGAAAATGCCGAGATTTGTTCGTTCGTTTTCGTACGCCCCCACCGGAGATCTGGTGGTGCCTTTATTGCGGGCGACCGACGGAAACACATCCTTTTAAACATCGGACAGGTCATTCATTCACCCCCACTCCATTGCTGATCGATCAAAATATCCTCCCGGCCAAGGCGGATAGATTCCTGAACTGTATGATAACTGACATGTATGTGTGGCCGGGTGGGGATCGTATAATCTGCATGATGATCTAGGGCATGTTTCCTGGATTGGACATGTACTACTACTGCCCTGTGAAGCTACTATTAATACTGTTACAGCTACAGTTGATGTACTGTACGTAGTATAAACTACAGGTACTACAGGTGTACTGTAGGATAATATCAGGTGGTGGTGCTTTTGTTGCGGGAGATCGGCGGAAAAAAACGAAACCTTCAGTTTTAGTTGACTTTACGCCGACGACTGTCGTGTACCTCGTATGCGTGTGCTCGTCTAGAATAAAGATCCTGCACAACAACACGTATGTATCTCAACGGCATGCCTACAAGTACTGACTACAGCTGTACCAGTATCCTACTCACTCGTAGGAGCACCTGTCTGACGCGCGAAACCTTTCCTCTTCCCCCTCATCTTATTATAATTACTGGTACACTGCTGTTGTACCAGGGCACGAAGCAGTAGGAAGTACTCAGTGCCCAACTCTTTAGGCTAGATTCGGTGATGTACCACAGCAGCCATTTCCGCACGAGTACGAGGAGCACTACGTACAGTCCGAGTGTGCACAGCAGTGCCCATGTTTCAGCACTTTTTTTGGAACAGCGGTCGTAGGTATACAACAACAGTAGTACGTATGAGATGCAGGGAAACGTACGGTTGTTGTCACCTCAGGAAGGAATCGCAAGCCAAGTACAACTGCTACGGACGTAATGCTGTAGTACCAAATAGTGTGAGTTCGCCATACAAACATGTGCGCACCTGCGAAAGATGGCCAACGCTTCGGCGGCCAAGCGCTTGGAAAGAAGCGACGTGTGCATCATCTCCGTCGCGGCAAGCCCCGACCTTCGAGCGGCACCGCCGCGATCCGATCTCCTCCCGAGAGACGGCATGCTGTAGCACTTCACGATGGTGGACACCACGCTCTGTCCCGCCGCCAGGGTCCTCGCCATACTCTCCACGCTTTTCCACGTCGACGAGCACATGTCAAGACCGTCCTGTTCCCGCTCCTGCCCCCCACCCGTCCCGCTCCAGCTCAGGACTTGCTCCGCGACTCCCACAAGAGTGTCGCTGCCATCTAGCGTCGTCGTAGTGGTAGCGGTACCGCCGCCGCCGTCGATTGATGCGTCGTACTTGCCGTTGTCTCGACGTTGAAGATGGTGGCGGTCGCTGCTGCTGCTGCTGCTGCTGCCATTGGTATTATTGGTGCTGCTACGGTAACAGCTTCCGGAGTTGTCGAGGGCTCGCGACTTGCGGGTGCTTGACCAGGGGGGCGACGCGGGCGCAGGGTACGCTGCAACGAGCGCGGTCAGCGCCCGTCGGCGCTCTCGTTCCGTATCCGCGCTTCGAACGCTCATTTTTGGCGGCGGCGGCCGCGGTGCGACTCCTATATATAGAGCCTGTGGCTCAATTTCTCAACTATTTTTTTACGTTCGAGCTGTTCGAGGTGTAAATCCTGGTGTTGGTTTGGTCCAAGGTGGGTCAGCTGGAGACACCGCTTGCTGCAGGCGCCGCATCCGCTTGGTGCATGCGATCATGCCAAAACGTCCTACATGCTGCTCTTCCTTCCCGTTCCCCGTGTCGAGAGCCACCGATCATGACAGAGAGAGGCAGCAGCGGCAGCAGCAGCAGCATCAAACATGACCACGAGAGCGACGGTTACAAGATTAGGATCTACCATTCATTATACTTATGTGATGATCTACATGATCTACGTAATCTACTAAAATAAGGTGCAGATCTACGACCATAACCGCCAAACTTGTGGTCACCGAAGAAAACCTCTATGTCCGGAAATATAAAGATCGTTTTGAATTCCATGTGGATATGAATATGTTACTTATATTTTCGGACAAAGTGATGTTTTTTTTGCAGGCCACGTGGTCTATTTGTCAATTCGAGCAAAATCTGATGACCAGCAGTACAAAAAGTATCACAGATTGTACACAACTCTCAAGAATCGAGATTATTCTACTCGATATGCACAAAACACACATGATGTTGAACTGAAAAAAGGCTGGTCGGTGCTGGTGCTGGTGCATTCCGGACGAGTGCACAAAAGAAAAGGAACTTCGAAACTAAACCACGAAAGCCGTCCTTGAAGAACCAGCGCGACCGCTCTCGCCCGGCGCAGGGTGCGGTGCGAAACAGCAGCAGCAGCAGCAGCAGCAGCAGCAGCAGCAGCAGCAGGCACAGCAGCAGCAGGAGGAGGAAGAGGCGGAGCAGCCGGTGTCTCTGGCGCAATCGGTGGAGGACTTGCTATGAAGCTTCGCAGAAATGGAGATTTGCTGGGACCATCTGGTAATATTTCATGTAGTAGCACCAGCAGCAGCCTTGCGAGCTCTGCGTGGTTGCCGGCGAACAGGGTGCATGGTCCCAACTCGGACATGAGCGGAGCTAACTTGACCAAGGATATAGAGGTGAGAGGGTATTGATTGACCTGGTCCCTTGTGTTGATCGGCTTGCGTGGGTTGGGTGTGTTTGCACTCTGGTTTCTCCAAGACCCGCGAACTGTCCGGCTTTCCCGTGTTTGGAGATTGTGTCGACGATCGGGGTTTGGCGCCTCTCTTCTGTAGAATTGGTACAAATGCAGCAATACAACAGCGATGTGCGGGAATACACGCGTATTATACCCGCCGCATTTTGCGTTTTGCGCCGTGCATGCCATGGCCACGACCATGATGCACGACTCCCACTTCCACATCATGCTTTAACTGTGCTGTCGTTGTTGTGTCGAGGCATCGCGAGTTGGGGGCGGTGATGGCTCGCCTATACCCCAACGCGAGGCAAGAGCAATTACAGCAATAACACGTTCATAGAACCGGTTCCTCGGCTCTACTCGTGCGGCCTCACGTACTTGACAAATTGACAGCCTTCTATTAATAGCTTCTATTAATAGCGCGTACGTAGTCTGTTTGACGGATGCAGCTTCCAAAAGACGTACCGCCCTCTACCTACACACAAACGAAGTAGTCGTGGGTTTAGTTGCTCCGCATCCCGCTGACCACCCTGCTGCTGCGGGTGCACAGCAGTGGTTGCTTCATGCCTATCTATCTTCCATCACGGATCACGGACCCCAGCAACAGCACAAGCCGTTCCGTGGCCCTCAGAAGCTCAGAAGGAGCGTAGGCAAAGTTCTGCTGGCCTGTGCCTCTTGAAACCACGAGTACACGAGAGTACAAAGTTTCAGAGTTTCGAACAGCAAACAGCAAGATGACAAGGAAATGAAATCCGCGAAATAGCGAAAAAATATCTGAAATTCCGTACGGTAAAATGGTCGCCCAACTACTCCACTACTCCACTCATCAACTTCCTGATGATCTTGAGGAGGTTTGCGTGTGGTTTGACAGGTGGGTACCTTGACGTGACGCATCGGCGCGTTCCCTCTTGCCATTTGGCTTCTGTCGTCCATCGTCTTGTTGACACTGCTGCGACAGCTGTGCACAGCTGAACTGTCAGCTGTGCACAGCTCCACCTGTGACGTGACCTGTGGATAGAAATACTACAACAGCATCACCTACTCGTACGTACGTATACTAAGCATGATGTCCCTCGTATGCTGGTACGCGGCATTTGGCATGGATTTGACATGTACCAGAGACTATACATTGGAAAGAGCGAGCGAGTTACTATTAATGTCTCTAATACCAGCGGTACAACACAATTCGACAAGATCCGCCTATACATATACTGGTATTATACGTACTGCTTGTACTGCTTTTGTTGTACACAGCAGAGTAGTCATTCTCGTTAGTATCGCCAGTACGGGGTCGTACATCGGTATCGATGTAAATGTGTTTGCTGTCTGCTGTCTCTGCTATCTGCTCGCACAACTGCAGCTGCAGCGTAACATGGCAACACTTCGTATATAACACTTGCAAGATTCGACATTCGCTACAAAAACACAAGCGAATCTCAAAAAGGTTAAAGTTAAAGTTTCGCAGTCCTTTCTTTCCAGTTTCCAGTTTTCGGTCTTCGGTCCCGCTACGTATATACGGGTATCATGCGGGTATACGATAGGGTATGGATACGGGAGGGAGGGAGGGTATCGACGTAGTACGTGGCCAAGACCACGTATTATGTTTGATTTGCTTGATTTGTTTGATTTGACACACTCACTCGACCTGGTACTGTTTGTACATATATGCATATTGCATATGCATGCAAGTATTATATGATATGGAGCACGGACGGTCTCGTATGTTGGGGCTTTTCAGCGGCGCACGTATTGTTATATTATTGCCGTTAGTATAATACTAAAGTTGAGTATCTACTATTCAATCGGTTGAACTCACAGCTGACGTATTTATAATAATTTTATTTAATACGTTCAGTACGCTGCACGTAATCTACACGGCAGTCTATGTACAACAGCAGTCAGTCTACGAGTACAGCAGCAGGGGCAGCGCACAAGCAGCACCCCCTGTGCACAACCAGCACCCCCTGTGTCCGTACGCCCAGTTAGTATTAATGAGTGTCCAGTGTCGAGTGTCCAGCATGTACTGGTGTCCAGTTTCCAGAGTCCAGAGTAGTTGACGGCCGCGCTGGGTGGAAGACCGTTCTTTTTTAATTTCTCCGGGCGCTCGCTGTACCATTTCTTCGAATGCATGAGGTACACGTTTCTTATTTTTCTTCGTACTGTATACAAACGACTGTTTGTGAACAGAAGCTCACACGGAATGATCACCCCCCCCCTCAGTATCGAGTACACCCCCCCCCTCACTAACGACAAGCCGAAAGCTTCACAAAGCGAATATTCCTGGGGGACCGCCCCCCGTCGTTGCTGTCGATTGGCCCACTACTACTACTCTACTGTACTACTACTGTAGTAGTCACTATTAATAGTGATACTCGTACTGCTGTTTCCTACGGTAGACAAGCAGTTATTGCTCGTTGCCCAGTTTGAGGATTGTTTCTTGCACCAATGTTTTACGTAGAAGGGCTGAGCCTTTATTTCTGAAATATGTGGCAGATACCAGGAGAGAGATGAAAATTATGTGACCACTGAACCATACTGATATTAACATGTAGATGAATAAAATAAAATTATTATAAATACGTCAGCTGTGAGTTCAACCGATTGAATAGTAGATACTCAACTTTGCGAGCTGCGTAGAATTTTTGTTCTATGTGTTATTTGTGGTATTGGTGTAGGCTTCGTGATGTACTAGGAACCTAGTAGTTAGTGCAGGACACGCGGTATTAAGAAACAGGAAAGTTCTATCGTAAGTTTCTTCCTTGATAATGGGCGTGTTCGACACTTGAATCAGTATAACGACTCCACAATTTCTTGTCCTGAAAATCACCGCGTGGCTTTTTAGTTCAGCAGTACCGGACAGCAAGAATCAGGAAAGCCAGTCGAGGCTGTTTATCTTGCTTTTAAAGTAGGTACCACAGGTAATAATCCAATTCACCGCAACTTTACGTATCGAGGTATGATACACCAGGGGCAATGACCCATTCAGAACTGAAAAACATGTCCAACACTAATTCCAAGTAATTTATCCCCAATTTCGTAGGACTAGTTCTTAAGGGGTTAAGTAGCTGCTGCGCTGATGCGCTGGGGCAACATTTGCGTCTGAAATGCGTTTTTTGCGCAACACGAGTTTTGGGGCGCGCAATAGGTTAGCCGCGGAGGCGAAACAGATTCATGCGCTGGTCTCAAAATTAAGGCACATTTTCACGTTCGCCGTACGCGAAAAAAACGTGTTTAGGCGTCTAAACGCACTTTGCCTATCAACGCATAGAAATGCGTTTTTTTTTTGCCCTCCGGCGACCCTCCGGCCTCCCCTGCGGGGGGATAACTGCCTACCGCTTGTGTTCCGCTGTATACGCGCAACAGACGCCGCAGCCCTAATTGATCCCCTCTATTATTAGTGCAAACTCGTACACCCTAAAAACGAAAAACAGATTAACTGACAACTTTAAGCCGGAGTACCTCACGAGTAGACTTGTAGAACAACACAGCAAAAACAAACCAAACAAGAAAATATAAGAACTGAAACTTGAAGAAAATACCAGAACGTGAATAATACAAAAAACTCACGAAAAGGGAACGAAACGAATCCTGAAATGAGACAGAAATGAGACGTAATGACATGCCAGAATAGAAGAACGCAAGAAGCGCACAATAATACAAAAACACCAAGTATACCCGGGGTGCGTATAACACTGCTGTGTGTTCTCCGTTCTCCGTTCTCTCTATATTCCCGTCGACTTCTGGGGCAGGACGAAGGACGAAGAATAACAACGGAAGGCAGACACCTGAGAGTATTTACAAAAAGAGAATTGAAATTCCAGGGATGCAAATACCGTCACGAAAGGGGCACTTGATAAACAAATGCGGCTCTGTTTTTGCTCAACTTTTGGTTCCCGCCAAGAATATTGAAACAAGAAAGAAGAGCTGTGAGCTATGATTATATATATATGATACGTAGGCCCGAAAGTGTTGCAACTGCGACCCTCGAGAAACGGGAAACTGGTCCAGGTATCATACCTCTCCGAGAGTCCGAGAGTAGGCTGACTCATTCCGAGAAGCGCCGGCCCGATTTCTTGCCTTCCGGGTCAAAAACTAATTCGAAAGCAAAGAAAAAGCTCAGTTTGCAACCTAAAAAAAAAAAGCTGCACAAGAAACGGCCTACGTACTATTATTCTATTAATAGTGCTGCTGTGCTGTTGTGACAAACAAGGTGGCTTGCACCAACAACAGCCAGTGCTTGATAAGAGGGGAATCATGTTATTGTTATTGTTTTCAACCCTCTTGGGACTCGTGTATAACTTAGGACCACACTTGACGATACACTGCGTGTTAATAGTTAATACAATAGTACGTACGTACAAATTGACGGTTACACCAGTAGTAGTAGTAACGGCCACTACGCGATTGGGGGATGATATCATACAATGGTTACAATGGCTGGTGTCCGAATTCCAATGGTTGCAATGCAAGGAGGCGTACGGCACCGGGGGCAAAGCGTGATCCTACCCCCCTAGTGCTGTGCTGGGCTATGGGGGATGACCCTCCAAAAACAGAGTAGGGTTATATATACCCCATATACCCCATATAGGTGCTGGGCGCTCACACTTGCTCGTACACGGTTGATAATACGATACCACGATAACACCAAAGTTATCATTCAGCTGGTCGCTATCTCAGGATCCCAATGCACCAATGCACGAGTACTGATGCTGATGCTGGGTCAAACCACGAACATATTATACGATAATAGGAATTTTCAAACTATTACACGAAGGCGTTATTTTTAATGAGACATTCTCTGAATTCAAGAACCGTTAAAATACCGAGAACCTCCTGTGAATTTTGAGAGCCGCGCATAAACTGGAACTGGGAACGTATACGCAACATGTCTGAATTGTGCCTGAACATTACCAAAATAAAACTACAGACAGTAGTACGAGTAGACTACTACTCGGCTATGGGCTACTCGTACTACTGTCTGTTGTAAGTATGACCCTTAAAACTTGAAAATGGATGCTCTTTATTACTCTGTCATAGCCCTCAGCCTCGAGGCAGCATCGAGCAACATGCATAGGTTTACGTCTCTGTGAGGTACTCCTATACTCCTATCCTGTTATGTACCTGGTATATAATAGTCATCCCGGGAACCTTGCCCACGATCTGCCATCTCCTTCCTTCTCTTACTACTCTTCCTACTCCCATCGACAACGGTATGAAGTTACTGCTGCTGCTGCAGCCGCGCCTCTCCAGGAAAAAGACATAATATATATATATATATATATTTTTTGTCCATCCCATTTATTATCTTCGCCCTTCCTTTCTCTCTCCTCCCTAGTCGTAACTCAGATCCGGGGTCACAAAGTAGGCTCCTCTCCCTCCTCCCCCACTACGGTTCTTGCCTTGCATTTTTATCGCGAGAAGACTTCAGCCTTTCCTTCCCTCGTCGACTCGCATCGAATTGTGCCTACCCACGCTACTATTAATTGGCGCTCTCAGCAGTTGATTCCGTTTTTCATTTATTTTTGCAAATAAACTCAAAAGTCCGACCCACGTGAGATTCGAACTCCAGACATCAACGTTCAGAAGCGTTCGAGGTTACCTCTAGACCATCGGGGCGAGCGAAACAAATACAATAATCGGAGCAGCAAGAATCAACAGGCAACAATCACTTACTGCCCATGTGTTAATAGTCGACTGGAACAGTGCCACACGATCTATTGAACACCATGTCCTTTTGCTTTCGTCGACAGCGGCATCAATACATTAGTCCATCAGTACATCAGTACGGCTGCCCCCCGCCCCCCCCCCCTTTCCCCTTGCCCCTGCCGCCACTACTACTACTGCTACTGTGCTACTGCCGTTAGCGTCCTCTGCTAAGCTGCTATTCATAAGTGGCGTACCCAGTGGCGGTAGTAGCCAGCTCCTGCCCGGTTCGTCCCCATGTATGCCATCATGCCATCTCACCATAAAACGGTCCGCCGCCTCGACGATCCCCCTATATCCTATAGTATATATACCTGGTGTATTTTATGTGCCGATACCACTTGCCCCCCTTTCTTGACTGCCACGGGCCACAACCTATGGTCTTATGATAGGACTACTACTGTCATATGGTCTACAGTAGGACTACTGTCATCATGGCTACTGTCATTATGGCTACTGTCATTATGACTACTGTCATTATGGCTACTATCATTATGGCTACTGCCATTATGGCTACTATCATTATGGCTACTGTTATTATGGCTACTGTTACGTATTTATGGCTACTGTCATTATGACTACTGTCATTATGGCTATTGTCATTATGACTACTGTCATAGCCCATATTGGCCATAACACCGTCTCTACAACAAACAACAGGGGATCCCTGATCGTTGGCTCGAAACACCTTTCCTCCGTCTACACGAGTAAACATTAGACGCAACTGGTCCTTCCTGACCGGCTTGATCGCGAATTCTCCCCACCTGCCATCGGCCCGAACATCAGCCGTCGTGTTAAATGTACAGTATTAGCTGCTCATTGTTTCGCTCGCTGTGTACGGCCCCCGCAAAGACGAGACGCCGATTTCGGATGGTCGTCTCGACGCCCTCGCCTTGTGCCTTCTAGCTTGAAGGTTTTGGCGTCTTGGCGTGCGTACGACACGCTGGAAGACAATTATTAAATATTTCGCAGGTACCAAGTATTGGAAAAAAAAATAGGAAAACAAAAAAAACTGAGCTGTGAGATCGAAACTGTTTTTTTTTCTGAAAACTCATATTTTGCAAACTTGGTGTGATCCTATTAAATAGTGATAGTATGAATAGTGATACTACTGTAGTGATACTTCAAGCGTGCTGCAGGGTGTGAAGGTTTTATAGCAGTGCATATCACATCACGGGAGGAAGTTACCATACTTTTGACACCATACCCAAAATACTTTTATTTCAACTTCTACTGGTGTATTTGTACGGAAGTCTTATCATAATCCAATAATCCAATACCCTCGGGTAGTGTAAGTACGAGTAGCTACTCGACTACAGCAGTATTGATAGCAAATCAGTCAGTACAAAAGGCACCCTAGTCTATTTCCAAGTAGTTTGACCCCGAAACATATGGGGTGCGTGCCGCTCGCATTCTTTTTTGTCCTGCCCATCATTGATCTGAGACGAACGGTGCCTGCCGAGGCGATACTCGCGCAACTACAGCAGTATGATATTCTTTTCCCTCTTTCGCTAAATTAATTAATTGTATTGTTCTTACGGTTTCAGATTCGTATTTTTAAAAGTTCAAAAGTCACCTCTCGGCTCAGCCGTGAGATGGCGAGATGAGATCCAAAGCCTCCTCGAAAGTCCTGCTTTACGTGAAACATACCAGGTACCAGGTAAGTGCGTGCAAGAAGTGTGTTGACACTTCGATCGCGCGTGCTGTATCATACGTGCGGAGTGCTTACCTGTAGGTTTCGCAGTGGTCTATTCTATGGTATCACGGAAGTCGTCGCGTACAAAACCTGTCGGATTTTGTACACCGCTTTACGTAAAACGTACCAGGTATCATATAATATGTATAAACAGCGTAACACGCTCGATCGAAGTATGACGCCAAGCTTGCAAAATTTGAGCTTTATGGGAATACTCGATCTCGCGGCTGAGAGTTTTTTTTTCTCGTTTTCAAAAATTTGGGGGAACGACCAAAAAAGACAATGCGACACCACACTCACTCCTGAAAAGGTCCAAATGTCAAAATAACAAACAAGTGAGGTGGAATTCCTGGACGAAGTAACGAAAAACGATTTTTTGTTTTTGTTTTGTTTACTTGAGTTTAGTATACCCCCCCTCTCTTGGTCTTGAAAATGGGGCGGTGGGGTGCCGTTTTTCTTTTCGTTCACCCCTGAATACATCTTATATGTCTATTGTCGTTTTTTTGTTTGTCATCCGTCAATCTGCAAGCAACATAAGCTTTGATGCCAATCGCTTAATAAACAGCTACCCGTATACAAAAGGAAAGAAGAAATGCTAGGGAAATCTAACAAGGGCGCAAGGAAACCCATTGGACAAGCCTACGAGTATAAATAGCTAAAACAGCGCTCCTTTCGATGCTTGCCTGCATGTAAATTTACGGCTATCATCGATCTCTGTATCGCCAATACTGGGGGGCATACATAGTACATAGTAATAGTAGTATAGTATGATAGTAATCAGAACCCAGGATGGGCCGAAAAAACAGGGTATTTCCTTATCATTGCTTGCACACCATTATTTGTTATGATTACTATTTTTGATAGCACTATATATGTTCCACCGTGATGGTCCCATGACAGGTTGGAGGAAGGAACACGCAAAGCAGTTCCGCTGACACCCGACTTTCGGACTTTTTCAGGAGTACACATCCTTCCCATCCGGCGGTTGCCCTCTCTCCGCACACACTTCTCTTACTATGACACGTTCATCGACGCTCAAAACTTAAAACCTATGCCAAAACTTAAAACCTATGCCGCGTCCAGGCGTCATCCCCAGGTATGGGGTCCTTTGCCACCCCCCCCCCCCTCCCCTCTTCATGTTGGCCTCTTTGCAACACCCCGTAGTTGGAGATTGTATTGAGACGACTTGCGCAGCGTGGCGTGGTAGACACGGTTAATACTACTGCACTGTACAGAAACAAGAATCTAACTCTAAATGCAAGTAACTTGTCCCCCCAAAAGATGGGTGCGGTCCTGAAGGAGTTACAACCAGGTTTCCTAGGAATTGTAGCTGCTGGGCTGTGCGGGGGCCTGGTTCCTGTTGCCGTGCGCCAGGAGCATGCCAACTTTGAGAGACCTTCGAGCGGCGTCCTCCTCTGTCCCGAGACGCCACTCCAGCCTGCTCCAGCCCAACATTCAGGGACGACGCCTGCCATCTCCTTTCTTATTTTTTGGGACGCACCATGTTTTATAGTCTTCCGCGAGCGCCCTCCTACCCGGTTTAGTATTCGATCCACGATTCAGGTAGCCCAGCGTTCACTGCGTTCACTCCTTCTCCCAAAGGGTGCCACACCTCTCCTTCCCCCAAACGGGGTTTCAGGTGTAATGCGGCCAACCTCTTCTTTCTTTTATCGATTTTGCACCTTGGGGACAATATGCTTGGAATCAGTGTAGGAGTTTTGTTTTGCGGGAACGACGAAAGGGTTAATTTTTTACATTTTTTACCCGTCCGCCGGATAGTTTAGAAATTATCAAAATGGTCTTGCGCCGTCGGAAAAGAAGCACTGTCAGGGTTGGTTCGTCGCCAAGGGAAGACACACGCTTTGGACAAAGCACCGTGTGATATCTGTATGATATCTATGATATGTATACCCACTGCATCACGAGAATCATAATCCCCAAAGGGCTTGTCTATTGCGAGTTTGAACCTCGCCGATTCCATGTTTGTTATTTTCGAGCGTGCGCGCTGGAGACGTTGCGAATGGATATGACAAGGGTGCCCCTATGAAATACCTGGTACCTGGTAGATGCTAACTAGGGTGTGGCGAGGGGAGAGCCCCGGAGATCAATGCGGCATGGTGAGATTTATCGAACCCGAAAGTAAATATTTTGTGGGTTATATAGCATAGTCCACTGCCCTACGTGCTCAGTTACCACTGCTGTAGGCCACTGGGTAGTGCTACGAGTAGTGCTACTACTGTATAAACCAACAAGATATTTCAGGGCAGTATGATCTCTATGATTTGGCTCATGTGCCATGTGCCGGGTGGGAGTTGTGTAATGGGCATGATATATTTATATTACATTTTTTTAGGGTTGGATCTGTGCTACTGTATACATATCCTATCTGTGTTATACAAATCCTACATAGCTTATCACAACGGTAGGTTAGGATTATGTAGATGATCTGTAGCTGATCTATAGGTGATCTGTAGATGATCTATCTGTAGATGATCTGTAGATGATATATCTGTAGATGATCTGTAAATGATGTATCTGTAGATGATCTACGATATCCGCGTGTGAAAGGTTACAGGTATGGGGTATGGGCCTGATCGTGCTCATCATGACGTGCACAACGTTATTGTTAAGATCTCCTTTCCCTGATATCTAACCCGTCGTTATCAAGAAGAGGCTACAAAACCGTCCTGTTGAAAAGATAACGACCCCACCAAACAATACACACCGCGGTATAAATAGGTAAGCAAGCAAGCAAGCTACACAACAGCAGCGGTACACCACACTGCTGTGTCACTTGCAAACCAAATATTACCAATGTCCATATGGTACACACATGATCCATACCACTCGGAGTGCTCTGACGCGTGCTACTATCGAGGTAGAGGTATACCGTTATTTGGCTGAAAGGTTTTCGGAATGATCTATTAAAGTATTAAAGGCTCCTTAACCCAAATTCGTCGATGTTGTTTATTTGCCGTGTTGCTATATTTTTCGATTTATACTCAGTCTGCGAGTTTTTTTTCGTCGGCTAGCACTTTTAATTTCCTTCAAAAAACGTTTTTGGTGGGATACAGAGCTCCTCAAGTGGTGAGCCTCCTTAGCACGATGGTACATCTCTATCGTAGCACGCGCCCTCTACTGGCTGTTGTTACATGACTTTGGGTCAAAACAGATACCAGGTACCTGGTACGTAGTGTATGTAGTGTATTGCGTACCTGTGCATGGTGCATGGTAAACCCAACGGATTCGAGCCCTTGGTAACTGCCACCTGACAACGTGGCGAAGTTCAATATTTGCCTCCAGCGAGCTGTACGTACCAGCACACCAGCATGATGACAGGGCGGGGGGCGATGTGGCATGGTGTATTGATGGCATGCATGGTGGCGGGATATGCATACGGCAGCGGGCAGAGTGGTTATGCCACGAAATTTAACACCTTAATGCTCATAACTTTCATCATGTCATAAATATATGAGAAGATATACCAGGTATGATACATCGTACAAGCAGTACGGATATATTGTTCAAATTTCAACAGCGAGTTCGAGAGTGAGTGTAGAGTTCGAAGGGTGGGTGATGTCTTTCGCGTGGAGCCATATGTAACCGCTGTTTTGGTTATTTTTGTTGTTTCGTTGAATCTTTTTTTCTATTGTTCATCAGTTGTGTACTCAATACCGAACGACAGGTTGCGCCCCCAGCGGTGTGTTTGTGTTCTTCACATTAAACCGTTTTTTCTACCCGTCGACTTCCAACACACGCAGTGTCCGTGCCGATCCTTCATCCTAGAGAGATACTGGTATGATGCAAGCTCTGTGGTCACAAAACCATGACACATATATTTTGTACGTGCTGATCCTCCTTCCTACATGTATGTACGATATATACAGGTAATATGAGAGACTAAAGCCCCGTGCGTGGCCGCAACCTACTATTAATTTACAGCTAGAGAGTAAATAGACAGCAGTAATATAATAGACAGGTTTTGTCCTTTTCATTGCCGATGCTCGCTCGGCCGACATTCGGTCATCAACAATCAACAAGCAACAATATCACGCTGCATCGCCGCATGCATGGCTATTTCATACAGTAAAGTATTGATAGTACCAACTATACCAGTACCCCGGTCGCCCCGGTAGTCTATTAATAGTGGTGAGCTTCAAATGCTACTGCTGTTATACCATTGGTACCCGAGTTTAAATCCCACCGTGGTGAGAGATTTTGACTTTATTTGAAAAAATAAAAACGAACCAATTGTTGAGAGCGCCCTCGTAGCGTGGGTAGGCAGGATTCGACGCGAGTCGACGAGGGAAGAAAGTGCTGAAATCTTCTCGCGATAAAAATGCAAGGCAAGTACCGTAGTGGGGATGTACTGTAGGAGAAGAGCCTACTTAGCTTGCGTAGTGACCCCGGAACTGAGTTACGACTAAACGACTAAAGAGGGAGAGAGAAAAGGAGGGCGAAGATAATAAATGGGATGGAGAAAAAATAAAAATTGAAAATAAAATGAAAAATGACATGAATCACAACCCTCATTATTATCATTATATTAATACCAGTATATACTATTAATATGTATATTCAGCACTAATTTCAGCGTTCGATGCTGCTGCTGTGCTCATACTGTACAAGTACTCGTACCAGTATTCGGGGTTATGTACTACTGTGGATAGTGCCTGTACTTAAAGTACATAATAGGGTTCAACGCTGCCAATTCCACCCTCTACTCGCAGTATTTCGGGGTTCTGCGTAGTGGATACTATTACGGAGGAGCATAGTATATACTATTAATAGTAAATAGGACCAAATTTTGTTAGTAAAAATACGTAGATATATAGGTTTTTGTGTCTACGGAAGGTCCTATTTACCATGGTCCCCCGTAATATATACTATATACCAGCACTGCAGGCGCAGTAGTAGTAGCAATATGTTGATCGTCAACACTGCCCATACTGCTGTGAGTACTCGCAGTACTAAATACTGTAAATACTCAAGACATATTCCCGGTGCATTCGGGGTACATGGTGCAGTATGCAGGGAGCAGCGGTGCATCGTTTCTATAATTAGATACCCTGGTACAACAGTATTTCGTAGGGCTGGGCACTGGCAGTAGTATTCTACTGGCAGTAGAAATCTACTGATTAACCCGGCCAGTGTGTTCGCCAGTAGTTTTTATTTCACGTACGTCCAAGAAACACGCCACATTATAGCACGGAAACCCACGAAAAACGCTTCGGGAGGAGACAGGATAGAAAATGTTGGACCTTTTCACTCCTTCATTCCTTCCTCATTTTTCATCATTGGTCTCTTTTTCTGCGTTGAGTACCTGATACCTTCGCTCGGCCAACATAATGTTGCAATCCAGTATACTGATTGATTTTGACGGCAGTATGCTACCGACTGAGTCAACCAGTGCCCAGCCGTACGATTGCAGATACTGCCTCGGGTACTGCCCGTACTCGGAGTAGTTAGGGCGGATATACTGCTGTGTGCTCTGTGCTGTCCCGTTTATATATTTAAAAAATTAAAAAACAACAGCTGTGAGCTCGAGGATTTCGTCGAAGCTCATCTTTGCTATTAAATAGCTGAGTGTAATACTTCGATCGCGCGTACTTACGGATCTTATATGTCCTCATATAGGGTGTACATCCCGTATGAGGGACACAATCTGAGGCTGTAGAATTCAGGAAGTGTGCGTCTATTTGTGGGGGGAGAAAATATATATACGAACAAATAAGTAAGTCTGTGCATAAGTATATGTACACGGCGATATCATATGATACTCGTACATACCATAATACGAGTACGATAGATTTCCAGTATATATACGATACGTACCATATTCCAACCACCCGTGATATATTCGTACTTAAAAGACAACAACAGCAGTGTGTGTGTTGTCTTCACATTAAACCCGTTCTTTCTACTCAACCACATCAGTACACCCAGTGCCTGTCCTGATTCCTAATCCTAGAGAAATACAAATTATGTGGTCACAGACTGTGAAACAGAGAAAAACCAAACAAAATAAACGCAAATGAATGGGTAAAGCAAGTGAGATGCTAACGTACCGGGTACGAGAACACAACAACGACACGAGCCGAACCAAAAATAAGCACAATAAGACAATAAAAAAACGAATTCTGAAATGAAACAGAATACAAATGACGCAGGGAGACAGAATCGCCCCTAGAAGAAAAGCACACGTGCCCAAGAGGAACAGATAACTGCTGCACGGGCGAGGCAACACGAAAACAGTACGTACATAATAAATATTATATCATATACTCGTAATATATATGTATATAGTCGGTCGCCCCGATGGTCTAGAGGTAACCTCGAACGCTTCTGAACGTTGATGTCTGGAGTTCGAATCTCACGTGGGTCGGACTTTTGAGTTTATTTGCAAAAATAAATAAAAAACGGAATCAACTGCTGAGAGCGCCAATTAATAGTAGCGTGGGTAGGCACAATTCGATGCGAGTCGACGAGGGAAGGAAAGGCTGAAGTCTTCTCGCGATAAAAATGCAAGGCAAGAACCGTAGTGGGGGAGGAGGGAGAGGAGCCTACTTTGTGACCCCGGATCTGAGTTACGACTAGGGAGGAGAGAGAAAGGAAGGGCGAAGATAATGAATGGGATGGACAAAAAAAAAAAAAAAAAAAAATAGTAAACACTAGTAAACAGGACCAAATATTGTTAGTAAAATAAGGGCCCGTTTTAACGAAGAAGAAAAAAATTCAATTTGGATTTTTTTTTATTCAAATTCGCTTTTCATTGGTCAACACACGCACCAGCACCAAAGATTAGGATCTTGGGGCATAATAGTTGGTGCTGGTGCGTGTGTTGACCAATGAAAAGCGTATCTGAATTTTATTTTTTGCAAATTGAATTTATTTCATACTCGTTAAAACGGGCCCTAAATAGGGCCTACGGTAACACAAAAACCTGTATGTTTCTCTTTTTTTTACTACAGTAAGTATATTTGGTCCTATTTACTAGGGTCCTCTCCGTAATGGTATACCAGGTACTAAGTAGTATACTATTATGTSTAGTATGCTATACGAGTACTCGTATAATATTAATAGTAGGCTGCTACACCAGGCGGGTCCGAAATTCCACTTTCCGATACGTGGTACCGCATTCAGTATAGTTATTAATAGTATATACGCAGACGGGCAGAAGAAAATCGGTATTTTCGCCAGCGATGTTTCAATTACAATGTTCAATGCCATGGTTTATGATTTTATATATCATATCCCTAGAGAGGTGAGAGGTGAGAGGGGAGAAGTGAGAGGCGTCTCTAGTCTCCACGAGTACAGCAGCAGTATACGAGTATTCTGTTGGCAAATTATCCAAATTCTGTGCTGCTTTCCATCACATATCAAAGATGGAGCACACCGTACCGTAGTGGCGAGGGGGGACAGGAGCCTACTTACGTAGTGACCCCGGATCTGAATTACGACTCAAGAGGAAGAGAGAAAACAAGGGCGAAGATAATAAATGGGATGGACAAAGTACAAAACAAAAAAACATCTGCTCATGTTCATCACGAGCGACTGCAAATTTCTCAGTTCGACAGCGCCAAAAACTAGAGACTACATATATACGAATACGCTCACGAGCCGGTCGCCCCGATGGTCTATTTAATAGCAGTTTAGCGACGAAGACTGCTAAGGTTGATGTCGGGGGTTCGAGTCTTATTAATAGTAATATTAATAGTACATGTCGGAGATTTTTATTCTCAAGAGACACCAACTACTGCTGCTGTCGAGATTTTCTTGTGCTTTTTTCTCGCTTTTTATTTTCTTTGGTTTTCTCTCTTTGGCGCATTTAAAGCATCTCGGTTATTTAATAACACAGGGTAGGGCGTGCTTGTCGTATATGGCGGTCGCCCCGGTGGGCTAGCAGGTAACCACGAAGCCTGTTAGCGTCGAGATCGTGAGTTCGAGCCCCCCCGAGTGCATGCTCGTAAGGACTTTTTCTCGCAAAAAATATCTTGACTACGTAGCGGAAAGCGCGAGAGCTTGAGGTCGCAAAATTCGATGAAGATCGACGAGCGTTGGGAAGGCTGAACCCTCTGCGTGATAAAAAGCAAGGCAAGCGCCGTACGTAGTGGGGGAGGAGGGAGAGGAGCCTACTTCGTGACCCCGGATCTGAGTTACGACTAGGGAGGGAGAAAGACAGAAGTACGAAGATAATAATGGATGGAAAAATGAAATAAAAAAATGGCATGTCATATTTGTCGCTCTGCTATTTAGTGCATGGCAACATTGCAACCTAGTATCTCCGTGTTGTAGTTTTGTGACCACAGATCCATTAATAATTAATAGTACGTATAATACCAGGTACCTCTCTTAAGACGAAGAATCGGCACGAACACTATTATTTACTATTTACCCTTACGATAGGACGATAGGTGTGCTGGATGTCGACGGGTGGAATTAACGGTATAATGTGAAGAACACACACACATTATAGCGTGGGTATGGTAGGCACAATTCGACAAGAGTCGACTAGGGAAGAAATCGTAAAGCCTTCTCGCGATAAAAATGCAAAGGGGCCGCCGTACCGTGGGGAGGGGCGCTTGCATAAATCTGCCCGCGCAGGCGAACTTCCTTAAATGTGCCCGCACTGAAAATAGAGCCTTCGCAAGCACGACAACCAGGTGGCACACCAACCAGGCATGCCTCTTGTTAGGGTTAGGGTTAGAGTTCCGGGTCGGGGTGGTGGCCGCCGTTAGCCGAAGCCAAAATAAGCTCACCGTCGGGAACGAATGCCTGTCAGCTTCGTGACAAAACCCTACCTCATTAGAAACAGCATCATTTTATGCGGGCACGCATGAGAAGTTCGCCTGCGCGGGCAGATTTACGGCTTCTGTGGGGAGGGGGGAGAGGAGCCTTCTCAGTGACTCCGGATCTGAGTTACTACATTTATTAAGGGATATATTTTTAGAAGGGCGAAGATAATAAATGAGAACCAACACACACAGACGCACAGGGGGGCGAGGGACCCCTTCCGAGACCGTTCGATTCATTTATTATTAATAATAGTCATTACGAAGTCACTGTTAATAGTATAATATTAATAGCACCCGACCGCGATACGCACACAAGTTGATGTCAGTTACAAATATCCTCCTCCGCGAGTTCCTACCGTATAACACGGAAGAAAGCGCACCCCTCTTAGTTACCACACCCCCCTACATTAGCACACCCGGTGATATATTTTTCGGACTATTTTTTTTTATCGTCGCTTTATCACCGGGGGTACGTTGAATACCACACACCACACGCCCTCTGCGGAGGTGCGTCTGAAAACAGCACCAAACGCCAAAAAAAATCACACCGCCTGGTGAATGAATACCATTCATCCCCAACACTTGATACTACTCCTATTATTGTGCCCTGTGTGTGTGTGTGTTCTTCACATTAAACCTTCCTTTCTACCCGTCGACATCCAGCACACCCAGTGTCCGTGCCGATTCTTAATCCTAAAAAGGTACCAGTTCTGTGGTCACAAAACTACGACACAGAGATACTACACTCAGTGCAGTAAGCAGAGCAGACAATGCAACGCCATATACGACAGGCAAGACCTACCCTGCTAGCAATCCAGGTGCATGCAAGAGAAAAAAAGAGAAAAAAGAAAAAAGCGAAAAGAAAAAATAATAAAAAGTAAATATACTGAAGCAAATCAATAATCAAGCAACCAAATAAAAAGCATGACAAAAAAAGAAAGAAAGTGTCGTGCTTCTCCCAGAGGAGATGCGACCTCCAATAAAAAACCAAATGAAATGAAAGAAAATAAAATGGACCGTGGATGTCGACGGGTAGAAAGGAAGGTTTAATGTGAAGAACACACACACATCCAGTGTCCTTGGCGATTCTTCATCCTAGAGAGATACCTGGTACTAATAATATTTAATATCTGTACGTACAACCTGACCTCTTTGGTCGCAAAACTACGACGCAGATTTTCAGTTTCTGAGCAGACAAGAACGATTTAGTGGTTTATTATATCATAATGCATACAGGTGATACGTATCAGGTAGCGATGGAGTTAGAATCCCACCCAGTGGTGACTTGTGAAACAAAATAAACAAATAAAATGCAAAATACAAAAAAGAGGGAAGTAACCTATCATAGCGTGGGTAGCGTTTGATGAAAGGGGACGAGGGAATCGAAAGCTTGTTCCGATAAAAACGCAAGGCACAAACGGTACGTAGTGGGGAGGGGGTATACGAGCCTGCTTCGTACCGTTGTGACCCCGGATCTGAGTTACGACTTTCGAGGGAGAGAGGAACGCAGGGCGAAGATAAAAAATGGGATGAAAAATACCTCGAAAAAACACATAATAATCTCGCCTTCATGTGCCCTACAATTGTTTGTGCGTGGATGTGTGGTTTCTGGTTTCGTGCCGCGACTTTTTTCCTGACGAACCACGAGAAAGTGAAAATAAAAGACAGATTGCCTAAAAAATCGTCGTTTTCTGGTCGATTTTGGTTGCTTTGGTTGCTCGAATCACGGCCCTGCGCTTGGATTCACCGACCAACGGAAAGAGAAATGCACGGGACGATTCATCGGAGAACCCTCTGGCCGGTGACACTATTGATTGTTGGTACGACAGCAACCAACTGCTTGTGTATTTACTGGCCAGATATTGTACATTGCATTTCATCTCCAGGTATCACACTTTATACTTCATACCGTCTGCGCATTTTTTCCATAACCTTTTTCCGAGCCGGCGCCGGGTTGATTGGTGATTAGTGATTGAGCCTCGCACGAGCCGGTGGTGCACCGCGGTTGGTGCATGTCCAAAGGTGCAAGAAGCTTCGGGTACTGACTGCTGCATACCGGAGGAGTCAGGAGGGCCAGAGGCAGCAGGCAAGCAGGCAGGGGCAGGGGCAGCCAAGCGAGCGATCAAGCCGCATCCAGCGGTTCTTCTTGGCGTTGTTGGGGCGACCTATATGCCTCTCGCGCTTTATACGCGGCTCGATACGCACGACCCGGCAGAATAAGCAAAAGGCGGGCCTGGCCCATTAACAGGAACGGCCGCTGGTTCTAAGTTCTGGTGCCCCCTTGCTTGTTCCCTGCTGAAGGCGAAAGACCCACCCAACCGCCGTCACGCCTTCATCTCCCCGTCACACACCGAGAAAACTCGATTTTCGGTTTCCAAACAACACCAACGATACCAGCAGCACCAGCACCAGCACCAGCACCAGCTAAAGAGCATTCTTCTATAATACGTACGTAGCCCCGTGGCGAAAAGAAGGCTCATGGTGCGCCCGAGCGGACAGGGAGGGTTGTTGGGCGGGAGGGGGCGGCGGCCGTTTCCCGGCGCGCGGTTGAACGTTTCGCCACCGACGAAAGGAGGAGATAAAAATGTGAGAGAGTGAGATTCTCGATATGTAAAACCTAAAACCCTCTGGTATACTATACCTGGTACATACTATATATACGAGGTACATATTATATATATATCATGTATTTATATTTGCGTTGATAATTTTACCTGGTACAGGAATATGCTGCAGTGATAAGTATACCAGGTACAGCATGCTGAGAAAACGTACCCCCACTAATTCAAGGTGGTTTGTTCACAAATTTAAAATTTTGCTATTTTGTTGACCCCTGGATGTAAGTGATATATGGCACAGCGACTAAAATAATCACTACGTCGTACTAACTTTGGTGTTTTTATCAGCCGTCTATATACGACGAGCATGAGCGCCCAGCACCTGCACTACTAGTATGTACGGGTAGGATGATGATGATGATGATGATTATGATGAGCATTTTGTGCCCGTGCCGTACACCCCCCTTTGCCTTGGCACTACCTGGTATGCATTACAGCAGTAGGACACGGAGACCAATCTGCACCATCCCATCATCCATCATCCCCCAACCACTCACGAGCGTACTACTGCTTTGTAGTGCCGTTGGTGTGTTGCTGTAGTCGACATTTGTTAGGTTATCATAGCGTCAATTGTGCCTTCTACACACTATTATCAAGAGTAAACGGACACGGGTCAATTATGCCCTCTACACACTATTATCAAGAGTAAACGGATACGACAGAGGAGGAGGAGGAGGAGGAGGGGTGTGCTGTTGTGTGCTGCCTTGTGCCGTCGTCGCCGGGCGGTGGTGAACCCCTTGCTGTTGCCTCGAGAGATCCCCGAGATAAACCATCAAAACTACTGTATGTGAAATTTAGCGTCGTCAGCCGTCTATATATGAGCATATGAGCATATGAGCAGTGTGAGGGCCTAAGCTAGGAGTACGGGTAGCATGAAATTGCCTTGCCGTGCGCATCTTTTGCGTTGGCATATACTCGGGCCACCAATGTTAGATTACCCCCTATCATCCACACAGCAGTTGCCGTTGGAGAAATCGTCACTTTTTATCATGTTTTTTTTATCGTCAAGTCTCTCCCCTTTGAAGCTCCATGGAGATTGGTACGTTTATATGTACCCTTGGTAGCTGGTATCATACCCCTGGTACAGCGGTAGCCCCCCCCCTCCATAAGCCGGTCTGTCTCCCAATATAAGGCGGTCAATAGTGCTTGGCGCAACTGGGGAATTGCACTCATCACCTGGAATGAATAAGGTGGCTTTCCCCGATAAGGCGGCGATAGTGCTGTCTCTGGCACGCCACCGCCCGCCTTGCTGGGACACCCCCGCTGTGCATATATATGCTGATAAGAAAATGTGTCGGACAGGTGCATCAACGGGTATCATAGAAAGGACGAAAGGACTATCATAACACACACGTTATTAGCTGCAGTAAGAGAACTTCTTGAGGACTGCAGTGTTCAAATAGTTAACTTTGATTCTAATCCCAAGTCATTTGTCCCCACATCGGGACTGCACTCGTAAAAAGGATTAGAATATTAATAGTAAAATACAACGCTCAGGTGCAGAATTTGTCTTACGGAGCATGCGACTTCAAACCCGCTGCTATTTTTCTATTTTTTCATTTTAACCCCAGGTTTGGACCTGGTCTAAACAGCAGTGCGGCAGTGCAGCAGTTGTTTTCTTGATATTTGCGTATTTATCCTGTGTCTGCTAGGCGTCGTATTCATAGCATACTTATATCATACAAGGGCGCCATCCGAGGCTCAGCGTCCCGGGCCTGAGAGACCTAAAAAACACGGGAAGAAAAGAAAAACCAACGTTTTTTAGTCTGCCTGAGAACCCTACGTACATCAGTGAACGCGATATTTAAAAACGTAGTACGATATAAAAAGAAACGATCCTGATTGATGTGAATGTTTTTTTCGCCGCATTCCCAAAGTTTTTGAAAATAGACTGCAAGCAGTACCTCGACAATCGATCGCGCTTGGCCCATTCAGGGGGGGTGAGGGTAGGGCTACTTAAAAAGTCGACGAGATAAGAAGTCGACCCTTCCCTGGAATTTTCAATTTTTTCAAAGTCCTCACGCCACGGAACGGCGATTTTCGCATACTCGTACAGCTGTTTTGCAACGAGAACGCCGAATCGAGACGTTTCAATGACGAATTAGTGATCCACCCCAAAAATTATCAACGTCTGAAAAGTTCAACCCTTTAGTATATACAACAAGTAAGCTATTGGCAGATTTGGAACATGTTTTGCATTTTGGCGTGTTTTTGGCTCAAGTTGTAACTCGGTGGCATGAACGAGTTCGGTTAATACGGCGACGGATTCGTGACCTGCACCCCAAACTTAGTATACCCGGAGAAGAATCAGCGTGACCTGTGCGTTTTTTCAAACCCGGGGATGTTTTGGGCCCATCCCCGCTCTTTACGTTTAGCTGAACTTCTTCGCGGCTTTTTTTTTCTCTCTTCGAACACACTCGTATAACCTTATACTTGGATACACTATAGGTCGTGATTATTTTTCACACCTTAATCGGGGATATTTCACTACCGCCACCCCCCTTCATGCGACTCGCCCAACACCTCACGGCGCTTCGCGCTTGGTGCTAGCAATGTCTGCTTGGTCGGTGAAAACCCAACATGCCCCGTCCCGGCATTGTAGGGATGCGAGGGTCTATGGTCATACGACTACGGCCATGCATGAGAATGAAGTACCCCCCCCCCCAAAAAAAAAAAAGCGGGACGCTTACTATCAAGCCATGCGCTGCCCTTCAATTTCCACTGCTAATATTACTATACTACTGCTACTACTATGCTTGGCGCCTAAAGCCGAACCACCGACCCTATGCCAGTGATCAGTGCTTCGATGCTGTGCTCGGCAAGACTCTATTAATAGTCTAATTCGGCTACATACTGCTGTCTGTAGGAACTAGAGGGTGGCGCATGGCTTTTTTATACGCCACTACCACTCGTGGTGGAGCATGCATTTTTCCCGCAGTGATGAGTGATGCTTTCTTCATAGCGCATTGAACATGCATGCTGAGTAATAATAGTACGCGTACTCGTAGTGTGATTCAATATTTTAAGACGAGGTAGAGTGTACTGCGGTTTTGTTTGCATACTGCTGCTGCTGCTGTTGTAGTGTAGTGTCTCTATGTACAGCAGTAGAAAACGTGAACGAAAGCGAAGAACCCGACGTATTTGTAACAGCAGGTAACTTGTATAAGTCGTCTGTCATCGTTCCGGAGTTTGCGTCGAAAGTTCACAACTACCTGGCACTGCTATCTGCTGTTGCTGTTCTCAAATTAACTGATCGCGAAAAAGATGGCCACAGGGCAGGCTAAAAAAACAAGAAAAAAAACTCTTGGGAGTGGAAGAAGGCCTAAAGGGAAAAACATCACATAAAATACAAAGTACAACGCAGTACGACGTACCTCGTATATACATGCCTAACTGCTGAGGCACTTTTTTTTTTTTTGTTCCCATCCCATTTATTCACATCGTACACCTCCGCCAAGAGAAAATGAAATCAGTCCGAAGGAAATAGGAAAAAGAGGGAAAATGGAGAAAGGAACAAAAAAGGAAAAAAGGAAGAAACAGGAAAAGGGGACAAAAAGAGAAAAGTGACGACCCACAAAGCAAACGTATGTATCGGAATACGAGTACTGCTGTAGGCCCATTAGACACCCTCTTCCTTCTTCCAGCTTCTGCCCGCTGGTCCCGCGTTCCGTCGGTAGGCCATATTTATATTTTCATGATCACATGATCATAGGCCGCACATGACACATGATATGGTCATAGGCCACCGTTTGTATTGAATATTAATGCGTTAAAGCTGCTTATATTTCGGGACAGAGTGGTAGGCCACGGGTAGAAGTCGGCGAAAGTCGCTAGAAAATGCGAATGAATGTACGAAAGCTGCTATCTGTTTCTCCTGAGGAGAGTGAAGTGCTGTGAAATATTTTGATGTGCATTATCTACTCCTGTGTGTACCCAGCGGGCAAATGCCAACTGCGCACGAGTGCGTACGGTACGTACAGCAGTAAAGACTACCTGGTAGTATGTATGAGTATTGAAAAAAAAAAAAAAAACACAGCTGTGAGATCGAGGATTTTATCGAAACTCATCTTTGCAAGCTGAGCGGGATACTTCGATCGCGCGAACTACGGGTTTGCAGCAGGGATGCGTATTTCCTCGCCCGGAACCCAAAAATTTCCGGGAAACAGCCTTTTTCAGCTTTTCGGAAAATTTTCCCCTATTTCCTCTCATTCGAGGGGAAAAAGGCGTGATTTTTGGGGGGGGACACAAATTATCATCCCCCGGTAGCCAATGCACTACATGAAGCACAAGTATAAGATGCGTTCAGGTCTTCGGACAGGCATTTTCGATCATTTTTACTGTACACTCTATCTGCACCAGGTACACAAGCCCCAGTATTAAATAGTAGTAGCAGTTGGGCACAATGCAAGTACTTCTTGTTGAGTAAATAAATGTGCATCGGTTTGAGTTGATTTTTCACTTGTTCGTGTCCTCGTTGATTTCGTCCTGCAGCCGCAGCCATTTGATACTGGAACAATAGGACTACTACTAGAGAATAAACCTATTATGTCGCGAGGTAAATCAGCAGCACAAGGCGCAAAGCAGGACGTGAGCATTTAAAGCAGTGCGCTGCTTCGTACGCGTATAGCGATCGCGACCTTTTCCGGGACCAAAAACTGAAAACATAGACGCTGGACGCCTCAACGAAATCCCAGCGTCCCAGCTGCATCTATCTGCGCCAAGTTTACCCTTTCCATTCGAATATGCTAGCTCATATATATTACTATATTTTATAATATTTATAGTACATTCCTTCGATGATTCCGCTCGCCATAACATCCAATTCCTCTGTATGATATCTGTGTGACATAGCAGGGGGCTGTGGGCGCCTACGTAGCGCTCTACTCTGCTGCACAGCTTTTACTCGTAGCAGCGTATGAAAAAAAAGTGAAAATAAATGGGAAAAAAAACGGGGGTTTCCATTCTATATGGGGGCGCTATTTTCCCGGGGATAGGGGACGCAAAAATAATTTCCTCTGAAAAAAAGTATTACCTCGAGCCCTATTAATTTCGGGTAATTACCGCTACCGGGAAATACGCATCCCTGGTTTGCAGTACCTTCGTAGTTGTTGTTGTTTTTTTTTTTTTTCGCCCCGGTAGGCTAGCAGGTAGCCACGAAGCCTGTTAGCGTCAAGGTCGCAAGTTCGAGCCCCGCCGAGTGCATGTTCGTAGGGACTTTTTCTTGCAAAAATATCTTGACTAGCGGAAAGCGCGAGAGCGTGAGTTAGCAAAAATTCGATGAAAATCGACGAGCGTTGGGAATGCTGAACCCTCTGCGCGATAAAAATCAAGGCAAGAACCGTAGTGGGGGAGGAGGGAGAGGAGCCTACTTTGTGACCCCGGATCTGAGTGACGACTAGGGAGGGAGAAAGACGGAAGTGCGAAGATAATAAATGGGATGGAAACAAAAAAAAAAAAAGAAAAAAAGTAGGCCTTATCACAGGGTAAAACATATCCTCTCCAGTACCCCCGTGTACAAGACCTGCTTGATTGATACTAATCGGGTACTAGTAAAAATAATCGGGTATCCCTCCATTAAACAGGTCTGGTATATAACCGGGTATGGTACCCCCAGAGTATTTACCTGGTACTGGTAGTATACAGCAGTAATTATCCTACTCTACACACCTTTGTATCGCACTGACTGCACGTTCAAGTCTACATATAATATGTGTGTACAAACAGTAGTGCACAATATTTCAGTGTATCCGTTTTGTAATATTTGCTGTACCGTCGTATCCACAAGCCGTGAGATTGCCCATCCTTCTGTCCCCTCTCCCCCCTTGAACGTATCCCAGCACACTACCGCTGTGCCCCCGTTCTTTTATAATTTAGTATTACTATGTATTACTATGTATTACTATGTATTACTATGCCCCCCCGTAAATAGGCTTGACGGCTACTACTGTACTATTAATCTATGAATGCCATTGCGTTTTTCCCGGTGGCCGTATTTACCCGAAATACATAGGGCTCGAGGTCATATTTATTTTCAGAGGAAATTCCTTTCGTCTCCCTATCCCCGGGGACAAAACATGCCTCCATACAGAATGGAAATCCCCCGTTAAAAAAGAAACGCTCCAAGGCCAGTGCTGGACGAAGCATGATAGTAGATCTTCCTAAGGTGGCTAGTTAGGCACTCTGGTTGGCTAAGGGTAAGGCTCACGCGGCTCAATCAACGTGGAGTATTTCCCAGCCACAGCATCCCGAGTCAACCTAGAGTCTTTCCAAGCTCAGCATCCACGCCGGCCGAGTCAACCTAGAGTCTTACCAAGCACAGCATCCCTACCACTGACCACTGCCATAGGGTTAGGGTTCGGGTCGCAGGGTCGGCTGCAGGCGCCAAGCACAAAACCTCTATACAGATTCACTATCAAGGTTCGTCCACCCCTCTGCAAGGCTGCGCAGCAGAGCAGCAGCTGAGCACGCTAGGCGCCCACGGACAACGGAGGCCCGCGCCACACGTAGGACAAGGACACAGCACCCAACAACAGCTGCGTCACGGTGGGACGAAGTGTCATACTATGGCGTATAGCGTAAAAGGAGTGCCGCCGTCGTGGATGTATCCTCAGCCGGGCACCCCTCCACATTCAAATGGAACGGCGGGTAAATTCGGCGTAGATGCAGCTGGGACGTTGGGTTTTCGTGGATGTGTTGATGTTTACAGTCGCGGACAAGGACGCTATCTCTGTATACTTACGCAGCAGTGGCTGCTGTGACTGCTCACTTCCGGCTTTGTATTGTTGTATTTTGCTGATTTCCCCCGCAACATATCCCGAGCATATTCGTACCTATAATATATGCATCAGAAATCGCTATCAGCACACTACGTACGCCGTCATGTTTTTTTTTTTTTTTTTTTCCAATATTGGGTGGACGGCTGCAGCACGAAACCAACGAGGGTATATATGAACAAGTGAAAGATTAACTGAAACCGATGAGCATTACTCAGGTACTCGCATTCTGCACCACTGCTAATACTGCGTAGAGTGAAAATTACTGAAAATTACTGCCCAGAGGCCTGCTGAACGAATCGTACATTTGTGCTTAATGTAGTACAATGGGCCACCCGGGGACGATACGTTTTGTCCCCCCCCACCATAAGACGCCTTTTTCCTGGAATGAAATGAAATAGGGAAACAAAGCTGGAAAAGCTGAAATCGACTGTTTCCCAGAAAAAATGGGTTGCAGGCGAGGAAATACGCATCGCTGGGTTAAGAGTGCTCCTGCTTATCCATCCATTTATTGTGCAGTGTGTACTACTAATAGTACTGTTTTGTTTTGTTTTTCTATCCCGTCTATTACCTCCGCCCTGCATCTTCACCCCCCTCCCTTTCCCTTTCGTAACTCCGGGGTCACACACAGCAGGCGCTTCCCCCCCCCCGCGCTACCACGATGCTCCGTCTCGAAATGGATGCGTGGTAAATGGTCAAATGACTACGTAAAGCAAGCAAGAAATGAGTACCCCCCCCCAGCTAGAACGGTGCTCCGTCTCGAAAGGGATGCGTGGTCAATGGTCAAATGACTACGTAAAGCAAGCAAGAAATGAGTACCCCCCAGCTACGGCCATGCATGAATATTAACTACCCCCCCCAACTACGGTGCGTGCCTTCGTCTTCATGGCGAAAAGAGTTGAGCATTTTCTTCCCTCATCGACTCGCGTCGAACCGTGCGTACACTTACTGGTGCGGACTGTTTTTGGGGCCCAGCTGTACCAACCAAACACCAAACCGTTTTCATTGTGCGCGCGCCCCCCTGAATTTTGCAGTTGCATTCGTTGTTACCTTACCTAGTATACTGTATGTAATCAAGTGCTACAAGCAGTGTTATTTGATAACACCCGCTGTGGGACGAATTTCGAATACAGAGCCGATTTTCTCCGAGAAATGCCATAGAGGGGCCATGGCTTAATAGAGGAGAGGAGGGCACACAACGAAAATTGTGGGTTTTGGAAATATGAATATCTCGACGAGGGGTTTCCGCAGGTTTCACCGGTCGGCGTTTTCACCATTTCCCCTTTGTCGAGAAAATCAGCTTATAAATAGTAAATAGCACATTCATCCAGGGGGTGTGTTATTTTATCACATCGGATGATATGGTACGCCAGGTATGTACGCGTGGCAGTATACACAACTGCTGCTGTAGCTACATATGATATGACTATTGATAGCTATAGCGTCATGCGGTGTAAGCGCTTCGAAGATGTCCTCGCATTGTATATAGCTCTCGAGTGCACGGCTTATCTCAGCGGCCCGGGCTGCCTCGTGAGGCCAACGCCTTATTCGCCACTTTTGTTTTAGAGAATTACTACTAATACTATACTGTAACTGATCGTTCGATAATATCTAGATCTTCCAGGGGTCGGGCTGTTCGTTGTTGCGAGCTAGGAAGCACTTCCTAGTGGGATCAAGGTACCGGCCGGCACCCAAACCCTGACCCTAACCCTACCCGTAACCCTGATCTCAAACCGGACCAAAACCGGACCCAAAACGGGCGAGAAACGCGGCTGCGTCGCTTTCGTGATTTTGTTTGTTATTCCGAACCTGCGGACCACGATTCACCCCCCTCACACTATTGGTGACTGTAAATTTCCCGGAATTTTCCCGGAATTATCCTACCGGATGAAAAGTGAATACTACTGCTTTTGTTATCGACACTTTTTCGCTCTCAAGTTCAAAAGGGGTTAAGATATTCGTATTGCATACCTGGTACATATGAATATCATGTTCTGTATAGTGATATTAGTTGTGGCTTTGGAAGGGCTTGCTGCAGTGGAAGTCCATCCAACTCACCGGCCGGACTTTGATTCGATCACGTGCACGCACATATGATATATGCATGTTCTGGCTTGTCACAAATGACTTTGTTTTCGTTTGTTGATCCACAGCAGTCTGGATATTAACTTTTGAATGTTGATTTTGATTGCATTGAATGCAGACAATACAAACCCTGTGTGCATATGATAGGTCGTGCAAACGAAAGCCATAACTCATTCCGTAAGAGGTTATTTGTTGCTCATATTATTAGTGGTGTTTCCGGTGCTCCGCGTTTCCTTTCGAGTAGAAACAGTAATAGGTCTTCTAGGTCTTGCACCTCCAGCATAAACAGATAAATAGTGGGGTGGTGGCGGTTCTCTTATGTAAACGCTCGGACAACGAGGCAGCAGTCACGACAGCATCACATAATCACTCCTCAGCTTCACGTTGTCATGTACGGCCCCTTGATCCCTCGAGGGCGGAGAGGGTACGAGGGTTGTTGCACTTCACGCGTTTCTCTTGCCATTCCTACAGTAGTTTGTTGCAACCTGTTATGGTATACCTGGTATGTACGGTATACTTCATACCAGGGCATTAATTAGTGGGTCGGGGTCTGTTCAGCGCAACAGGCGACTCAAGGAGTGTTGCGCGCACCGCAACACGCCTGAGGCGCGTGTTGCGCGCCGCAGGCGCCGCAAGCCCCGACCACCCCCCCCCCCCCCCCGGCGGGGGGGGCCCCCCCCCCCCCCCCCCCCCCCCCCCCGCCGCCGCCGCCGCGCGAAAAAGCGAAAAAATGGCGATCTTTGGGCGATCTTTGGGCGATCTTTGGGCGAATGTACGCCTAAAAAGCCTAAAAGATGTCCAATTACGACTATTTATCAAGAAAAAAAGACCCCCAAAAATTTTTCTCGACCCCGGCGAGAAAAAAACGCGCAACAATTTTTTTAGCCTGCGGCGAAAATGTTGCGCGCCCAAAAACGCGTGTTGCGCTGCGCGCAACTAGCCTCGCGGCGACTGTTGCGCAAAACCGTTATTTTGGCCAAATGTTGCGCCAGCGCAACAGCGCAACACCTAATTAATGCCCTGCTTCATACCTGTTATCATATCATACCTCGGCTGTCATTAAGGTTACTAACTGCTTGTCACTGTATATATCTATGGGCTATGATCCTCCCACACAAGTTTTTGGAGGGTCATATCCCATATATAGGTATACCAGGTATAAGTTAACCATAAAGAGAGGAAGAATACATATACAAGTGGCCATGTCGAACCAACTATGAACAACACAGCCATCCTACGAAGTGTGAGGTGTAACAGGCACCCGTACCGGATGAGGGACTTTATTAGTACCTGGTATAGCCTGTTCACCGGTGATACTACCGTATTATTAAATATCGTATATATAATATGTACAGTCAGTACAAAAGATAACCCCCCCCCTATACGAAGTATAAGTTGAATAAGATAGACATTTTTCTCCGATAAGTAGGGCCTGGGGGGCACACGCAAGACAACACACCCCCTGAGATTATTTTCCTTATATACTGGTAAGTGCTTTTGTGCAAAACTATGTATGGTACGGAGCACACGCAGCCAAAATGGTGGCTTGGGAAAGGAGATCTCGTCCACCACAAAATCAGCCTGAAAAACTCTCCGTCTGGGTGTGTGTTGTGTGTTGTCGTACGGCATCTACACATAGAAGCTCTATTGTTGTTATGCTTGCCTTATGCTTGCCATCGAGCAATATGGCCTTCAACGCCGATCGTTCATAAACATGCCTCCATAAATACTAAAACCACGTGGAACCAAGAAATCAAATGCACTCCGTACGACTGCTGTATCGTATGCACGCAGATTATAGTTATCTTCTGTACGTACCGACTCCCGGCTCACCATGCATGTACTCCAACTGCCCCCTTCCTGACATGTCATGCTCATCTCCCTTCTACTTATACTTTCTAATCATACCTCTATTGGCTTGGTATGTATCGTAGCTGGAATACCGGTATATTTCCTATTCATATTAATATTAGTAGTGTTATTTGTAGCGTGGTATAGCTACGTATAATATGGCCAGGAAGATAAACTTCGATCTCCCCGAAATTACTCAGTTACCGTTTTCAATTTATTATTTACCATTTTATTTTGCAATTCAGCATTTACCGTTTTCTCTCGCATTGCCCCGCACCCCACCCGGATCGATGTCGAATGTCGAACTAACGAGGTCCGGTTGATCAAGTACATTAGTATTAATAGGAGGAGGAGGAGGGGGAGGAGGAGGATAGGAGCACTCGCCCCTAAGAGCAAATAAACCCTACCGCAATCGAAACGCAGCATCTATCGGGGGGGAAGGGGCTGCAGGATTATGGCCACAATATGTTAGCTGTTGCCGCCATGCCGCTCTGTTCCATCAGCCTAGCAGCACCATCTGATCGTTTGTCGCTCACCTCTTGTCGCTTACGTACCTTATTCCAGCTTACAACACCGACCTTGTCCCAGTATACTTTAATCAATATTTAAAGATAATCAGATGGCATTCTGGAACGAAGTTCAGGTTGGATTTTCGCCAAAACATGCCTGAGAGGGATCACACACAACAAAAATGAGGGCTTTGGAAAGGTTGGCATCGTCGAGGTCTATCCATAGATACATATACAATATAGACGTCGCTCGCCCGTTGCACCCTAATGCTCCCCCCCTTGTCGAGAAAATCAGTTTGCAATATCACAATCATGGCAATATGATTTACCAGGTATTGCTCATCAGTATCAGCACACCATTATATTGTTGTTATATGCCTGGTATATTTATATGTTATGTGTGTACAACACTGTACGGTACGAGCCTATGGGCTATGACCCTCCAAAAACCCATTTTTTGGAGGGTCATAGCCCATGGTAGGTACGAGCAATGTTTTGCACGGCTTCTGTGCCTCGGCCTATACCTGCACGTGTGTGTGTTCATTTTTTGGAGGGTCATAGCCCATAGTAGGTACGAGCAATATTTTGCACGGCTTCTGTGCATCGGCCTATACCTGCACGTGTGTATGTTCTTGACACTAAACCGTCCTCTCTACCCGTCGACATACGAGCAGTTCATTTCGTATAATATACGAGAATCCTGCTATTCATATTATAGGTGTGAACGAGCTCAAACCCTACCGGCTGCCGGTACTTGGTCTTTTGATTTTGTATTGCCTTTGATCGTTGGTCTGATCAATCGTTGATGTGATGTATTGAAAATCGAAAATCTGGTCACCCCTTTTCGTTTATTTTACGATGTGAAAGCTGTGAATATCAGCAGTACTAGTCCATCTCCTCATCCTATAATAGTCATACGTAATACTATAATACTTCAGTCACTACCCATGGTAAAATGTGAAGTGTGCCACGGACTGCATTTATATTGTGACGATCTAAGTTACTCTGTGAGAGCAACACCAACGTATGTACAGCAGTACCAGGTAATACCTGATCCAGTGGTACTATTAATAATACCTGGTAGGTCACAACAACGTACCAGGTAATACCTGATGCAGTGGTACATAGTACTATTACGGGGGACCATAGTAAACACTAGTAATACTAGTAATACTAGTAAATAGGACCTACGGTAGACACAAAAACCTATACATTTATCTATTTTTAGTAAAAATATTTGGTCCTGTTTACTACGGTCCTCAGTAATAGCTATTTCCTCACACAAGACAGGACTCCCGTTTTTCACGACTAATGCCTTGGTATTAGTGTACACAGCAGTGCATATCGAAAAAGGTTCAACTCCATTACGTCACATATAGGGTCGTTTAGCTCTTGCCCCTACCCCGATCTCGCAATCAATTCACCGCATCACATTATCACATTATCAAATTGTCGAAACAAAGTTTGTCATGACTTTGATATTAATATCATAGGAGCTTTTACTCGCGCGGCATTTTGGACTATGGACTATGTGATACAACAGCAGTAGTAGTATTAATACTGTAGTAGCCGTGCGTGGTCACAGGGGTGATCATTCCCACTGCCCGTCAATTGGCATATCGGCATCGATTTTTTCTTCTGTAACCTGAACCCATGGGGTTTGCATGTTTCACTGCTTCTACTGCTGTCGTCTACTGCCGTGTACTCGTGTAACCGCTTGTCCGAGTGAAGAGCGAGCAACACATGATTTAGACTTGGTTATCCATTTTTAGTAATTGTAACTTTTACGACGAAGACGCGGCTGCTGTAGCAATCAGCAATCACGATCACGACTATTATCTCACATCTCGCCCTTGTCTTTGACTTGGCCACCCTATCTATCATAACGATAATCCTATACCTGGTACCTTTTACACCTTACCAACCAAACGCCGGGACCATGAAGATAGCTGTACAGCAGTGAGTCTGGGTACCCTACCCGGTAACACGCCGAAACACGACACGACTCTCAACTGCACATTGCTCTTATCGGTAGTGGGCAAAATGGGACACTCTTAACTCCAGAATGCTCTTAATTCGGGGTACTCGGGGTACCCACTGCTGCGGTACTGTAATCAAGTGATTTGATAACACACAAAGGACGAATTTCTAGGGCTGGGCACTGGCTTGACTCAGTCAGTAGCGATGTATACTGTCGTCAAAATCAATCAGTAGATTGGATTGCAGCAGTATTTTGTCTCTCCTTGCTCCTCTCTCCTTCCGAAACGCATTTGGTGGGTTTCCGTACTATATTATGGCGTGTTTCTTGAACGTACATGAGGGAAAACTACTGGCGAATATACTGGCTGCGTCAATCAGTAGATCACTACTGCCAGTAGATTACTACTGCCAGTACATCCTGTGCCTGTGCCCAGCCCTACGAATTTCCTATTTCCGAGCCTATGTTGTCCAAATGGTGGCTGTGAAAGGATCTTGTCGACATGTTTGTGCGTACTCGCACAATGGTATGATATGTTCATGACACCCTGCCGTGCGTGAACATTTTGGTTCGCGAGAGGGCTTGCAGTACTCGACAACAGTACGTACGCCATTGCAGCCGTCTAATACACCATACTTTACTGTAGTATAACACAGTTTTCGCGTGTCAAATACGAGACTCGTATACCGTATTACACGGAAGAAAGCACACCCCGGTGATACAAATTTGGCATTTAAAAGTATTATCACCGGGTGTGCTGTTGTAGGGGGGTGTGGTATCTTTCGTATCCCCGGTGATAATCAGCATGCACGGTAGCCCCACAGCTAGGGGGTGTGGTATTGAGGGGGTGTGCTAACGGTAAGTAACAATTGCTACGTAAGGAGCGTTCCTAGACCCCCTCAAAAACACTACCGTTAGCAATTATCACGAGATGTATCCATGTACGAGCTGGGCCAGCCAAAAAAATGTTTTTAAAGCAGATTAGCCATGCCCCGACCAATTTAACGAATTAGGACCTGGAATTTGGACACAGTGTAGATCATGTACTAATCAACACACTTGCCGCCTGCCCTTTTTTTTTTCCCCTCGAGAGAGATACGACGATCCAAAAATCGAAAAAAATGCAAAAGCGATCAAAACTACTCGGAAAAAAAAAAAATCAAAGAGGGCAGGCGGCAGGTATTTTTGCACGCACGGTTCAAAGACGTGGTGAAAATTTCAGAGTAAAACTCTCGAAATTGGTCGGGGCATGACGGAATTACCATTTTTTCCGTAATTACTTGACTTATATATGGAATCGAGTTTTGGTCATATCTCTTGATGGGTGGCGAATTGGGCAACGAGACTTACATCGATCTTCTCCTTGTGTCTTCAGCATTGTCCCCACCAAATTTCATGTTGATCGAAAATGACATTTTTTATACGAAATTAGAATGAAAAAAATGTTGTTTTCGAGTTTTCGCGGATATCTCGGCGAGATCGAGTCGAGAAAAAAAAATGTATATAATTTTTAAGATACAAAAAAAATTTGCACAAGCACTGCTATGTCAGGGGTGGCGCTTCAAAATTTTGTAGCCTAATTCGCAGTGGTTCACGAGATACTACTTTAGGAAGCTTTGTAGGTTTCTTGGCTGGCCCAGCTCGTATCCATCCTACGTGGTGCTAATAACCCGGCGCCGCTGGTTGAGGCGTAGGGCACAATAGGAGGAGCAGGGATGGATACCGAACCCAAAAAAAAACGTTCGATATTTTTTCAAAATACCGAAACTCATAAATCGTTTCGGTATTGTTTCGGTATTGTTTCGGTATTTTTTCGGTATTTCAGCAAAACGAGGTTCGGTACTTTCCCGGTATTTTCCGGTACCCCACAAAGAGAGTTTCGGTATTTCTTGGTACAATCACGCTGGGTGTATGTCGTTGACTGGACGTACGTGCTACCGAGTATGGTGCAAGATTAGGTATATACTGATCACAGGAACGATGTGGGGCATACGAACAATACCACCATGGGCCCTGAAAAAATCTCGAAAGTCGGACGAAAGGGATGAAACTGCCTTCATTGAGGCTGATGATAGAGTTATTATGATGACCAATAGTAACAATAACTCGTTTCGCTGACGGCTAGCCCGTGGTCACAAAACACGCCAAGAAACGACCAGACAGGAAACTACAAACAACTACCTACTGCCACAAAAAATACATGCGCCATGCACCGCAGTTCGCAGTAGCAGTGGTACATCAGCTGAGTATCATTCTAACCCTTCGCAAGGCAACGGTGCTATCATAATAGCTGCGGGACGCCATCCCGTAACACATACACTCGTAATATGTACGAGTATCTTCAAATCAAATAATACCAGAAAGAAAAACAAACAAACAAAATATTAAGGAGTATGTACGCGTACGAAGACGACAATAATATAAGAAAATATACACGAGACAATATGTACGAACATGCATTCAGGGCGCAGACAGAGTCCCGAGGGAACGAGGCTGATATTCGCTGGTTTGATCAGTTAGTTGATCTGTCCAGCTGGTGAACCAACAGAAGGACGATACAAAAACACCGACATATAATAGCAGATTATCACCAGACATACTGATGAGCAGATTATACAGAGGGCAGAAGCAACCGCTAAAACCATAGGAGGAGCAGTTTCCTATGCAGGGCATTAATTAGTAGTTCGGCGTCTGTTGCGCGCCGGCGCGCAAGCCCCCCACAGGGTCCCCCGGAGGGCCGCCGGAGGCGAAAAAAATGCAATATATGCGCGAATATACGCCTCAAAACCATGTAAAAAGCCTTCTAATTTTATGTTTGGCTACGGCCAATGGAAAAAAAGTGCCTAAAAAAAACTAAAAGGCTACGGCGAATATAGCATAGATGCCTACTTTTTGTCGTCGACTATGTATGCCAAATAGGACAACAAGGGGCCTAAAATATGTTCAATTACGCAATGGGTAAAAAGGTGCTTTAAAACAAAAACTTTACGTAGGCGAATTATTTTGTTTAAAAATACTTGAAAAATAAATGGTCTACGTACGGCGATTTAGAAATAAACGTTCAACAAAAAATTACGCCTCCGGCGAAAAATGTTGCGGCTCAAAATCGAGTGTTGCGCTGAGCGTCGCGGCGCTGTTGGCAAAACGTTTTTTTCCACCCAAATGTTGCGCGCGCAACAACAGACACGCAAAGAGTGTTGGCGCCGCAGGCGCGCAAGCCCCGCAGGGGCCCCGGAGGGCTCCGGAGGGCCGCCGGAGGCGAAAAAATTGCGATATATGCCAATGTATATGCGCGAATATACGCCTCAAAACCAAGTAAAAATACTTTTAATTAATTTTCGGCACGGCGAATAGAAAAAAGTGCCTATTTTTTTTTTTCGAGTAGACGAATAGGACAAGGGGCCTAAAAGATGTTCGATTACAGCCAATAGGACAAAAGGTGCTTGAAAAAAATAAACGCCTACGGCGAACATATAAAAAAAAACGCCTCGGCCTTGCTCCGGCGATTGAGACAAAAAAATTCCCAAAAAAATTAGCCTCCGGCAGAAATATACGCGCAACAAAATTACGCCTGCGGCGAAAAATGTTGCGCGCCCAAAATCGCGCGTTGCGCTGCGCGCAACCAGCCTCGCGGCGACTGTTGCCAAAACGGTTGTTCTACTCAATCAAGTGTTGCGCCAGCGCAACAGCGCAACACCTAATGAATGCCCTGGTATGTATGTAGGCTGCAGGCCGTAGAATTTTTTAATGGACATATTCAGGCTTTTTTACAAGGGGGATGACAAATACCGAAACAATACCGTATTCCGGTATCGGTATTTCGGTATTGGTAAAATGCCCGATAAATCGTGAGTTGTGGTACGTTGTGGTTCGTTTTTAGGCGGTAGGTGTTGTTATATGCCGCACGGGGGCATCCTGAAAGAGGGAGGACAAATACCGAAATACCGGATTCCGGTATTTCCGGTATTTCGGTATCGGTATAATACCGATACCGAACCCGTTTTTTTACGAGTTTCGGTATCGCATACCGATACCGGAATTCCGGTATTTTCGGTTCGGTTCGGTATCGGTATCCATCCCTGAGGAGGAGTAGTATCTGAATGGTATTCATCAGGCGGTGTGATAAGTCTGGGTTCAGACGCACTTCGTATAGGGGGTGTGGTATTTAACGTACCCCCGGTGACAAAGGGATGATAAAAAAACAGCCCAAAATATTTATATCACCGGGTGTGCTCATGTAGGGAGGTGTGGTATCTAAGGGGGGTGTGCTTTCTTCCGTGTTATACGGTAATAGCTTACAACATTGTTCTTTTAGTCTCCTTGACTTAAATGATACCTGGTTTCGAGTGTCGAACACGAGACTCGTGTAGTAGCGTACACCATTGTGCTTTTAGTCTCCTTGACTTGAATGATACCTGGTGCCTGGCATTTGCGAATTTTGTCGGTGTTGGCGTGTGTCATTGTATCCCTCTAGGATTGAAGAATCGGCACGGACATTCATACATACATGTGCTGGATGTCGACGGGTGGATTAGAGCAGTAGAGAAAACGGTTTAGTGTGAAGAAGACACACACACCTTTCTCGTTTTGTGTGTCCTTTGCATTTCCTATTTCCTCGGATGTTCATAACATATCATGTCATGTCATTATTTCTGTCTCTCAAAGACAATACCAGGTAACACATTTGAATGATCAGGTGGGTAGGGCGGGTGGTGAGTGGTGGGTGCTGCATATCTCGGGGCAGAAGAAACGAAATATGCGTTTTATGTGAAGACCAACAGCAGCCTGGGGGGTCAATTACGCAACAATTTCCCTGGGGGCCTTGTAGGGTGGCGCTGTCTATCAATACTTCAGTAGAAGTAGTAATATTATTGCTATTATTGCTATTACAAGCAGCAGTGACGGTTTCATGTGAAGACGCCAACAACGTAAAAAATACCCCCCATCAAAATATCAACGTAAGACGTAAGAGCCCCCCCCCCCCCGCCGACAAAAACAACAACGACAGTGATCAACGAGCAACAACAGCAATAGCAACAACAGCAGCAGCAACATCAACAGCAGCAGCAGCAATAGCAGTAGCAACAACAGCAGCAACAACAACAACGACAGCAACAGCAACAACAAGCCATTCTAACTCACTGGTGGCGTGGGTTGTCGGGGGGCTCGAACCCCATGGAAGACATGGTACGATACCGTAGTATTAATACTACCGCTCTAGTTCTATTTTTTTTCTTTCTGTTTTCTGTGTCTCTTGACGCTGCCAAAAACGCGAGAGCGCTATACTAGTGGGCAAAACTCAAATGGAAGTCAGCGGGCAGTGGTTAATGCTGAACTGCCTGCGCCTTAAAACTCACTCCATGTGTGTACGGGGGATGTACTCGTGCCATGCATGGCCATCGTCGTATGATATGATCATAGGTAGGGTTGGGGTGCTGGACCCTCTGCAAGATATAAAAAGTACGGCATGTATATACGGTGAAGTATGCCGAACGATTAAAAGCAAGGCATGTGGCATGTTGAGGAGATACTTGAGTCGTCACAGCAGTACGTACGTAGTATTTAGCATACTGTCAGTATACCCAACATACGTCCCCAGTACCGTGCAGGCAGGTTTGTACGGTAGCTGTTAATAGGCAATGCTAGCGCGAGGGACCTCGGGGGTAAAACACGTGAAAAATGAACATACTTCGAGTATATACGTAAATGCCGTATTAATACATTAATACGAGTATGCACAATGCGTCTTATCCTCTACATTTGTAGCCGTGCAAAGTGCGAAAAATCAGACACCATTTTTTTATGACGACACTAATACTGCTGTATGTGTGCTACCAGGTACGATGTAGCGATGTGATGCTCATTGAAACCATCTTTCCCGCGCTGTTTTTTTTTGTGCTTTTGGAGGCCTCTGTTTTGATCCTCAGGCAGAGCGAAACGCATATTACTAGCACAGGACAGATCACAGATACCCACTCTAGATCTCTCAGTACTGGCACAGGACAGATCACAGATACCCACTCGAGATTTGTCAGGACAAATGTATTCCAAATATGTAACCTGGTACCTGGTATGATCTAGCTCGTTTTACCGGATGGGAGTGTATAATCTACATCTACACGAGGATATGTGTCCTGCGTTGGATCTGTATTATACAGACCCCGCACAACATATCATGATCGCTCGTTGTGATCTAGACAATCTATGTCATGGTTAGGATCTGTACAGTGTAGATAGGTCATGACCTGGGCCCATGCGAAGCGTTTGAATTCAATTCAACCACAAAACGAACTTGTTTGTGCCCTAAAAAAAAAAACGTAACTCGGCATGAAGGTGTCGAGCAGCGTCGCAAAAGGCGACTCAAAACTTGTCCGCCTGCCCCGAAAAATACTCGAAATCGTGTTGCGCCTTGCGACAAAACGGACCCAATTCTCGCACGTCGTTTTTTCGCCTACGGTATGCGCCACCAGTTACGTACGTACGTACGTATGTGCTGGTAAGATTTTCTTATTTGGGCAAGGATCAAATCCTTGTGTTAAGGCAGGGATTAGAGGGTGTCCGACTCTCATATCAGTGTGAAGATGGCCACATTCTTATCTTTGTCCAAAAATCGAGCCTAAAATTATTAATTCTGGTCGTGCACAACAGAGTAACTACAGTAGTCGTACTGTTTTTAGATTTACACGGCAAACAATGGTACCAAGCTCAAACGGACGTGCGGAAAGAGCCCCGCGCAGGCTATGTACTGGTGGATGGTACACTGCGCTCTATTCTGGAGCATGTTGGCCAGCAGCGCAGGCGAAATCTCTTAGATGTGTCCGCGCAGTACTGTAACTACAAAACCTCTGGTGATTGTTAGAGTTGTCGGTCGGGGCGGTGGCCGCCGTAAGCCGAGGCCGCTCTGTCGGGAGAAGAACGCCTTTCCGTCTCCTGACAAAACCCTACCACAGGTATATTCTTATCGAAACAGCATACTTTTATGCGTTATGCGGACACGTCTGAGGAAGTTCGCCTGCGCAGGCAGATTTGTGCACCGCCGCTGGCCAGCGCAACATTTGACCACCTTTTTATTCCCCTGCCACGCTAGAGCTCAGACTACACCAGTACACCATTACACCAGTACTGCAGACTAAACTATTAATAGTGGGTATGCCCAAACTAGTGGATGTGGCCCAGTATCTCACAGACAGCTGTACCGCACGCCATGCCTGAAACAGTGCTGGTCTGTACTGGTGTGACAGTTCTACTGCTGTACCTGTATTATTACAGTAGTAGAAACTCCCAACACTTGTGTACGAAGGCTAGCTCGAGATCAGCGTTGTTCTGCCGATGGTCTCAAAACAATCGATGGCCTTCGAGTACAGCAGGACGGAGACGGTCTGATGATTGTAGGGTATGATTTACCGGTACTGGTAGGGTGTGGTGTGTGTTCGTAAGTGTATTGTATCTCATCTCTTAGGGTTCACATGGAACCGTTACATCGCATTTCGTTATTTCTACCCCAACATTTGTTTCCTCTCTTAGGGAATCGGAGGGGGAAATTGGCGGTGAAAGGCGACGATTATAGCAAAACGGCCACTTCGTGAGTGGGAGGTTATACACATTTGGTGTCCGAGTTGCCAGGTACAAAGCACGGGCACAAAATGATCACCTTGTATTGAGTACGCTTGTATCCAACTAATTAAGTAAATAGTGAGGAGTGATGGATAATGGGTGTGATTAATTGTGAGTGCTGGCGTTTGATTGGTGATGGACGACTACGAAATTACTTCGGTATGCGACAGCACTTCACAAATATGGGAGTTTTAAGATGTTCTGACTCGACTTTTTGCACCAACATCGTGCATAAAACAGCAGTTGTGTTTGTTTGTTTGTTTCCTACGCACCCTCCCTCACGTAACATTTGTTTTCAATTTTTTTCCATGAGAGTGTCGTACGAAAGTGATTAGTCACTATTAATCTACTAATGGTCATGAATAGCGAATGATGGCGTGATTGAAATATTACTATTAACTATTAATGCATGGTTCTATATATGCATATTTTTTTTCGTATGCGATGGATTGCTACGACTGCTGTTCGTAGTTCGTAGTTGTGATTGATTGCTACTACGTCTGTCTTGTTGATGGATTGCTACTGCTGCTGTTCGTAGTTAGTAGTAGTCATGATTTTTGAGTCACGAAGGATTTACTACGTAGTAAGGATTTATGAGTCATGGCGCGATGACATGATATCACAATACGGTACTAGCGTAGTAGCTATCAGATGCTTGATGGACGATGAATCTATTAATAGAGTAATGACATTATGGGATGATACCAAGTATGATCATATACATTAAATCGGAGACTGACGAGTCTTTTTGCACCTGGTGGCCTGGTGGTGCAACATCACGGGGGGGGGGGGTGAAACGTTTGTACCCCCCTCGAATTGTGTCGCCGTTCGGTGCCCCGCCCCCCCACCTGTGAATCCTTCAATTTGAACCCACTTCGATCTAGCCCCTCGACATTACCCCCCTCGCAGCAGTAGGTTGAGCGTGAGCCTATCTATCTCCAGCCCCCCCCCCTCTCCCGATGTTGTTGTTAACTGCGATTTGCTCATTAGAGAAGGAGACAGCAGTTGATGTGGTGTAGTTTCTGTTGAGATCCCTAGCTTGAGTTTGTCTACCCCCCTCGCCTCCCGTCTCCTGTCCCATCTGACGTTTGTTTTTGTCGGCTGCCATCGCCTGCTGTGGTCCTGCACATCATACCTCGCAACTTAACTCACTCACTCGCTTGCCTGCTCGTTCATTCGCTCGCTCGTTCCTTCCGCGTCATTGTTTTTTTTCTTACCGTTTTCTCATACATTTTTTTTCTTCTCGAAACACACAGAGCGTCTACTACGAGACGGTTGTCCATCCCGACGAGGTTTTCGCGAGCGTCTCCTCGTCGCAGACCTACGTCTCCTCGGACGCCTTCGATGACATCAGCAACGCTAGCGGCGGCACCGGCGGCTGTGGCGCCGGCGTCAGTGTTGGTGGTGGTGGCGGTGGTGGCGGTGGCGGTGTAGTCGAAGGCTGTGTACGTGGGCGAGGAAGGGACGTAGTTTTCGGGGAATGCGACCCGGGAAGCATACGGTTACGCTCTCTCTTGCAAGAGGCAAACCGCTCGCTCGTTTCCGACTCGGAGTCAGACGGGGAAAGAGGGCGGGGGCAGGCTGGAGGAAGAAGCGGGGGGGGCGTGGAGGCGAAGCACGAGAGAAGAGCAGGGAGCAGGGGGGGAGGGGAGAGCGGAAGAGACAAAAATAATAAAGAGGGGTCGGAGGGTGGTGTTGGGCGGGGTTTGTCGGAGCGGCGGCGAAAGCGTCCATCTGCTTCCGCGGAACAGGGTGCGTTGGAGGATGATGGCGGGGCGGCGGCAGTGGCGGCGGCGGTGCAAGCGGTGCTCCTGTGCCCCCCGCAGCTGCTAGCGCGGCACGGCAGCGGTAGCGGGGGCTCGTCGATGTCATCGTTGTTGTCCGGGGCCCGCAGCGAGGACCGGCACCAGGGATCGGCGGGGGCGGGGACGGGGGGGGAGGGGGGTGAGCGCCTTCACGCCACCAACCACAGCAATAGTGCTAGCGGGAGCGGGAATGGTGGCGGTAGCGGTGACGGGGCTAACCTTGACGATGGAGATGCGGATGGGGCGGCGGCGGCCATCGCGGCGGCGCTGGCGTGGAGTTTTCCCTCGCCAAAGCTAACGAGCGTTAGAGAGGAGTGCGGGTTTAGCGACGACGGAGAGAATGATAAAGGCCGTGGTGGTGTTAGTGGTGCTGGCGCCGGTGGTGGTGTTAGTGGTGCTGGTGGTGGTGGTGGTGTTGGTGGTGTTGGTGGTGTTGGTGGTGTTGGTGGTGTTGGTGGTGTTGGTGGTGGGGGTGATTGTGACGGCGCCGGCAGCAGCAGCAGCAGCAGCAACGCGGTTTTGAGGCGCGCGGCCATTCAGGCGGCGTTAGCGTGGGAGCCGCCGCGGCCGAGACCACCGCCGACGCCCGTTAGGCGCAGACACCGCCGTGCCCGTGGTGGTGCTGGTGCTAGTGCCGATGCTGGTGTTGATGCTGGTGCCAGTGGTGTTGCTACTGCTGCTACTGCTGCTACTGCTGCTACTGCTGCTACTGCTGCTACTGCTGCTACTGCTGCTACTGCTGCTACTGCTGCTACTACTGCTGCTCCTGCTGCTGCTGCTACTATTGCTGGCGAGGGTGTTGACTCGCGGCCACCGTCAACGCCAGTAAAGCGCAGAAACCGGGGTACCGGTAGTGGCGCTGCTGCTGCTGCTGGTGCTAGTGCTGTCGCTGGTGCTGGTGAAGGTGTCGACTCGCACTTTGTTGGCGCTACCAAAGCTGATTCTGACGCCGTCGTTAACGCGGACGCCAACGTTGCCGCCGATCGAGCTACTCCCGATACCGCTGCTGTGGTTGATGCTGCTCCCAAAACCGCCGCCGTCGTTGTTGCTGCTGTGCTTGAAGCTCCCGATATCGATGCCGTCGATGACACGTTTAATGCTGTGGAAGAAGCTGAGGCTGCTGCTGATGTTGGGGTTGCTGGCGGCGTTGGAGGAGACCTTGGAGGCGTGCCGAGTGTCGCTCCCGTCTCCGGGATGGCGGTAGGCGACGGGACGAAGCCGGAAAATCCACGGGAACAAGAGCGAGAGGGGGACACCCTGCCGCCTTCTCCCACGATCTCGTGCTCGGTCAGCGGTGACACCAGCTCGCCAGAGAAGGGCGACACCGTTTCTGCTACCGCCACAGCTAGCGCTACCACCACCACCACCACCACCGATAACAACAGCAATACCACCGATGCTGATGCTGCCGCCGCTCCGGAAATATGGCGACCAAGCGTGGACAGTGGCGAGCAAGCCGAAGGCGAGACGGCCAGTACTAGAAGCGACCTCGTTGTTCACGGTGGTGGTGGTGGCGACGGCGGCAGCGGGTGGGGGCGGGGCGGGAGAATACGGTCTTCTTCCCTGGAGCTCGCAAGCCTAGCGGGCATCTCGTCGAAGAGAACCTTGATAGGTAGCGCTGCAGCAGGAGCGGCTACGGCAGCGGCCGGCACCCCCCCGGCCGCTCGTCGCGCATCCGACGGAGGACGGGGGCATGGGGCAGGGGGCGACGCTCTCCCTCTTGCGAGCTGGCCCCACACGGGTAAAGCCTCCGCGCGCGCGACGCGCGAGACGGCGCCCGCGCCGCCGCCGCCGCCGCCTGCGGCGGCTTTCGAGCGCGCGCTCGCTCGCGTGGCACGGGCTAAGCGCTTGCCTAACGGAGGCTGTCCTGATCGCGACGGCACGCCGGAGGAGCGGGGGGGGCGGGGCTCTTCCTCGTGTGCTGCCTCGGCGGAATTTAGGGGGGCTATTAGAGTTGGAGCGGCGGCGGCGGTGGTGGCTGCTGCTGCTTCGGTGGGTGATGCAGATGGAGGTGGTGTTGTGAAGGATGCGGTGGCGGAGGAGGCGGCGGCTCCGGCAGAGGCTGCGTACGGCTTCCGGCGGCTGGCCGGGTTGGGCCGCGGGTGGCCGAAGGGCGTAGACCCCACTCGCAGGGAGGAGTGGCTGTCCGCGTCTGAGTTTGTGGCTGTGTTCGGGATGACGTTCGAGGAGTTCAGGGCGCTGCCAAGATGGAGAAAAGCGATCATGAAAAGAGAAGTCTTACTCTTCTGACGCGCGTGTGTGACTACGGCGTGGGTGCCTGCCTGCGTGCGTGCGTCCTTTTGCGTATAAGGCGCACGCCCTTTTGGCGGAGGCTTTGTATTTGCCCTGCATGGCGGGTTGTATGTGGGGGGGGGCGAGGGCGAGGGTTCGGTTTAGTTCGGTTCGTTTGGGGCTGGAAAAAAAGGGGAAGGGGGGTGGGGCGTTTTTTTTATGTTTTTTCTTGGCGCCCTGTTTTGAGGGGTGTCAACGGGGCCTGCTGCCTCATCCGGTCACGGGAGTAACGGCAAACGTGGCGCGTGAATGCTCTTACTATGGGCGCTGGGTTTTCCTTTTTATCATTCCCCCTGTGCGTGACTCCTAGGACAGCTAAAGAGGAGGCGATAGTGGAGCGGGGAGGGGGGGGGGGGGGGGGGGGGGGGGG